>CM052719.1:3908729-3958388 GCA_028551405.1 Uromys caudimaculatus
GTTATTTGGTTCTCTGGAGTCTAACTTCTTGAGTTATTTGTATATATTGGATATTAGCCTTCTTTTGGACGTAGGATTGGTAAAGATCTTTTCCCAATCTGTTGGTTGCCATTTTGTCTTATTGACAGTGTCCTTTGCCTTACAGAAGCTTTGCAATTTTATGATTTCCCTGATTTCTGCACAGCCTCTTTAGCCTGATTTTTTAGTACTACTAGCTACTAATAATAAATCTTTGTCAAGCAACAATTCACCTATTTTTCAATATTTTATATTTCATATAAAATGTAAATATTTTATATTGGCTCTTATTTAGGTCATCACACGTGCTCTGGGTATTGAATGTCCTCATTAGTATTTTTACATCCTGATCATTTGGTCCTTAATATTCATATATGTTCTTCTGAGTAAAGGTGCAACTGAGTCCATGAGCTCTCTCCTGTAGTTAAAATGCTACATCAGAATTTGCTGAATGTCCTAACAACTATGTTATACTGTTGATCTCTGCAGTGGTGTGAATCTGAAATGCCATCACCCCACAGCTGCGGCTCAGGTTTTGAACATTTCTTCCCTATTTGGAAAGTTGTGGGATATTTACGGATAATGCATGAGATGAGTTTAAGGATCAGCCATTAGGATCAGATTTTAAAGGGTCAGAGTTTTAGGTACAAAGGAGGCTGAGCTCTTGACCCAAAGTGACCCAGCCTGTTGGGAAAGTGACAGTACCCTTGGAACTTCAACTGCTGGCTCAGAAGCCTCCAGGGCATTCAAAAGAAAATCATCATTTAAAGATCTAGAAACTTAGGGAAGCCGGAGGACATTGATCCAGTTGGACAAACACAGAAGCGCAGGTGCACCTTAGGAGGAGAGGCCTGGCAAAAAACAAAGCTCACCTGGAAATTCATGATCACCCCCTGTATTCTGGTGGCTTCCCAAGTGGTCCCAGTGGGCATGAATATTGGTGACATGGTGGTGCTGTTGTTCTCTGCATTCATCTGAATGTCTAATGAAGACAACTCTGAAGTTAATGTCCTGTGAGAGCGTATGATGTATCCCTAGGAAGCCCAGTGCCCTTGACCTCTGGTGCTCTTTGCTGAACGTCTTTGATGATCCTGCAGCTAAACAGCCCTGTGAAGCTCCAAGGGAATCAAAAGCAAACACTATCATTCTGGACGCTGGCAGCAGGGCCAGCTGGCATGTAATTTTGTTACAAAGCTATTTCCTGCTACAGGAGGGTTTGAAAAAACATTTACTTGTATAATTCCAATTCTATTTAGTTTATCCATCCGGGGCCAAATAAAAAGCACAGATTAATCGAGCATGAATATGTCAGGCAGAAAACCATTTTAGGACATGAAAGAATTCGAAGTTGTTTACAAATACTTTATAGTCTTATAAAAAACAAAATTCCTCCCCAAGAGCTCTCCATTCACTATCTGCCCCATAGTTGATCAGTAGAGCAATAGCTTCCAAACTATTAGGGGTTATGAGCACAGGTCAGCATATTTGAGATAAAAGGTTACAGATGGCTTCTAAAGATGAATCTGGACATGAAACATCCCATATCCCTGTAATCTAAAGGTTTCTTTCTTAAGCTTGAATATATCACTAACCAGTTGTGAGGTCTTTTTAGCTCTAAAATCCAATGACTCTAAATTCAGTTTTGCTTGGTTTAGGTCTTAGAGATGCATGCTGCTGCATGCAGGGGAATGTGTTCATGTATGAGTGAAGGGAGAGTTGACTCAGTAGAACAGTGGGATATTTTTAATCTAAGCAACTGTGTAGATATCACCCATGAAGTCTCTGCCAGGAAACCTGACCTAGGCAAAGGACTTATATCCATTCCTCCTGCAGGGAGGGTCTCCAAGAGTCTGAGACTCCATCACTCATTAGGAGGGAAGAAGGTGGTTCCTTCCTATGCTGACAGTTCATGAAATTCAAGTCTAAAATATTTTGTGTAGACCTTAAAAACATTTCCACAGAAGCTTTTACAAAGATTTTACTGGAAACTTCTATCAGCCTCTTCCAGGAAAACATTTGGACCATGGAAACTTCTACTTGAAATAAAACCAAATTTTTCTCAGTCCATCCAGGACACAGATTGCTGAATATATCAACCAGAAAACTATTTTAAAAATTAAAAATTTTTACAAATATTTTGTATTCTTATAAAGAAAACTTCTCCAATATCTCTCCACTCACTATTTGGCCCATATTTGATCTATCTATCCATCTATCCATTCACCATCTGTCATCTTTCTATGTATCTATTATTTATTTATCTATCATCTTTCTATCATTTATCATCTATGAATCTAGGAGTAATTCTGTCTTTCCAGATGAAGAATGTAAGACACTTATTGTATGGCTTGTTGTTTACCCTGGTATAGCAACAGTACTCACTGAGAAGAGTTTGTTTGAGGAGAACTGTCAGCAGAAAAGAAACATTTCCCCACAACAGAAAAACTATAATGCATTCTTTCTCACCCAATGTCAAAAGTTGTTATAAAACCATTCAGCCACCAACAGGCATTTCAAAAACAAATGTATAATTTTATAGGCAAAGCAGATTTAGAGGAAGACATGAGGGGAGCCTTCTGTTAGGAATGGGGTACATTCTCAACGCCCTCTGCATGAAGAAGGCATCACAGTAGCAAACATGAGTGTCAACAGCCATATTAATGGACACTGGATTGATCAGTCTATCACTCAGAAGGATCTTTGGGCTTTGATAACCAGCATGGGAGCTGTTTCAGCAAAGTCACAGCTATACAGCATTTGCAGAGAGAAGAGGAAGCATGCAGCTCTGGAAAGGGGCTACGGGCAGAAAATGAATGCATAACATGACAGAGAGCTGTAGTGATGAGACAGAGCAGTTGAGACTATACCACCACCCAACCCCAGAAGGTGCTCACTAACCTAACTAAAGCTCAGTACCCACACTGGGTACTCTAAGTTTCTGGAGCGCACATGCGTGTGTGCGCATGCGTGTGCACACACATATACGTTGTGTATGTATATATTAGTCTGTGTGAGGGCATGTGCCCACGTTTGCATGTGCATGTGTCTGTAGAGGGCAGAGGAGGGCTCTGGATCCCTGGAGCTGGGAGTGACTGACAATTGCGAACCTCCAGACATGAATTCTGGGAACCAAACTCGGGTGTTCTGTCTTATATGGTAAGAAAGCTCATTAGCATTAAGTTCCCTCCCCACCCCACTGTTCCCAGTATCATAGGTCAGCATTAGGAAAATGTAGAAAGCTGTGTGGCATTGGCAGGGATGCCCAGCTCTCATGCATGAAGACCTCAGAGGCAGGACATGGCAGGCAAAGCTAGGGATCGCTGCCCTGTGAGCCTGCTGCCCAAACACAGTTAACACTCATGAAATCCTCATATTTACATAAATACAAAGAGAATTGGGTTATAGGTTTACAACAGGTTTCATTTTATATCTTCTTAGAGTTTTCTCTTTTTTCTGATTATAAGATCTTTGTTCAGAGCTCCAGTTCCAGGGAACCCAATGACTGGTCTGATCTCCATGGGCTCCTGCATTCATGTGGTGCACAGACATACATGCAGGGATGCACGAATATACATAAAATTAAATACATATTTTATATTGTTGTTGGTAAGACATATAAATGAAAAATTTTAAAGAAATATGTAGTATAGGAAATAAAAAACTATTTCAGTAGTTTAATGTTTAATCTTCCACATAACTGCACATTGTTAAATTATTTGCAAATACTCTATTATTAAAATTATTAAAATGAGCTACTACAAAGTATATGTACATATAATAGTTATATAATAATCTCTCCATGCATGTATATGTTTTGCCATTCTTATCAAAATATATTAGAAATATTCTCATTGATTACAAAATTTAAATGAAAGGACAAATGGCATCATAGCCAATATTAATATAAAAGTTACCTTTTAATATATATGTGTATATATAATTATGTAGATTTAATATATATTAAACTAAGTAGATGTGAAATTAATGCACAAGGTGGACTTAATTATCTACTTATGACTAAACAAATATTTCCAGCTCTTTGCTAACTTTTGTTGCCATTGTGGTTTGAGACAGGGTCTCACACTTTGACTGGTCTAGAACTCGCTTTGTAGACCAGGCTAGCCTCCAGCCTGTAGACCACCTTCTTCTGACTCTTTGGTGCTGGGATTAAAAGCCACCACTCCCAGCTGTTTGCTAACTTTTTATTTTGAAACAGTTACAGATATACAGAAGTTTGTAGAGAAAGATGCAGCTAAACCACATGCATGATACTTTGTAACCAAGAGGTGGCGTGACTGAGAAATACCACCTGTGCCAAGGTCATGATTACACCCTCTTCTCTGGGTGCAGCTGTGGTCAATGTGAGATCATCTATAGTTGTAGGGGATCCTAGTACACTTGTAGATTGGTGGAATCAGAAACATAGTACAAATTCTCTAGAGAAACAACTCCATCAATTATCCCTAGAGCCAAAGCTATTCCAAGCCCCAGTCAAAGTCCTGTCAATCAGACCCTGGCATGCTCTCCATCTCTCTGGCTGTGTCAGGTCTGGAATGTGACTTAAGTGGAAGTTCGTACTTGTATTCTTTTGAAACATTTTCTCCTTCTGTAATTTCCTTGACAGACACCTAAATCATTGTTAGGATTAGTACTCAATCCTTATTACTTATAAAAAGTTGTCCATATTAGAACGAACTGCAAAATACTCAAAGATTCACACAATCACAACATTTAAGTGGCTTCTATTTTGGGGGCATTCATGGACAAGTTTCTAAAAGACTGAACTACTGTCTTTTGGACCGTCTTGTAAGAATTTTGGGAGAATTTTCATGTTAAAAATGAAGACATAAACTTAACGATCTTAAATGGAGCTTATGCATTTATGCCTTACAGCAATCCAAAACTTGCATGCAGAATAGAAAACCTTTGGTTGGTATGAAAATATCTTCATAATCATCAGTGTAAATAACAAGAATGGGCACTGTGGGCACATAGCATCTGTATGTAATCTCTGTTCCTCTAGTCAGTGATAGTGTGCTTCTAAAAACCACTTTAGTGTCCTGAGTTATTGGGGTGAGAGAAATGTACTTTGTCATAACAACTACTTTGCTTTCATAGTTGATGCTCAAATGATGACCCACAGAAGGCAGAAGATTGATGCTGGCTGCTTCAAAAACCAGTTCTAGAATAGAAAGCATGAATTTTAATGTATTCTGACCTTGTAGAGCAACTAATCACCTTGTACCAGTGACCTAATGAATCACTACTAGGTAATGGTGGCTCACAAAGATCTAAAGAGCTTTGTGTTGGTGAGTATTCAGAGGCTTGAGAAAGGTAGCAGCCATGGGGGCAGGCCCCAGGCTTCTCATTTCCACTTGGTTAGCTGTGAGCTATACCTCATTATTCATTTATTTTTAAATAAACTACTAGTAGGAAGATCGTTGAGTTTCTTCCCTTGGCCAATAAATAACAGAGGCTGAGGCAGAAGGATGAAGACAGACCCTGACTTCATTAGTCAGAGAATAAATATGGGCCTTGCAATTGGTGTATGCAGTGTGTCAGTAGTGTGACCTTCAAATGTGGTACAGCTGACCAGGCAGGCAGTATAAGCTTTTGTAAAATCTAAGATGTCCCCGAAGCTTTTGTTTGGCAGGTTATAAAGAATCCTCAAAGTGTCTAAGGTAGCATTGTGTCTTAGCTTCAATATAAGCAGCTTCCCATTTATGACTTAAATAGAACAAGCATAAAACTATCATTTTTATTATAATGATAATGTATAAATCATTGAATAAAAGTATCTTGTAAACATACTTTCAAATGCTAGGATTAAAAAATGCAATGACAGGAAGCAATTCTCCAGGACTCCTTGGTGTTTCTGCATGCTTTGAGAGAAGGCAGAGGCTCCATTTCCAGTTTCACTGGTGTGTGTGTGTGTGTGTGTGTGTGTGTGTCTTTTTTCAAGGGCAATAAACAAAGGAGAAAAAGAAAGACTCTCCAGGGGTCAAAGACAGGGCCAGGCCTAATGCACATTATCAACTAATGTCCCCCCCTGTTCTGACTCCTGTTCCCATAATGGAAACTCTTGTCACTGTACTTCTCGGAATGACCCTTTCTGTGCTGCATCGAGGGTACAGATTGTCAGGACCAATGGCAGTCTGGCTTCTGCTGTGAATAAAGTAACACCCACCCCTTTGTTCTGATCCAGGGTACTTGTAATTTTTACAAGCAGCTATGAAGCCATGGTGGGCTACTCTACCAGCTTCCAAGCCAGGTTGACCTCAGAGTCCTCATGTTCTTGACTAATACATATGAGCCCTACCTTGAGCAAAATAATTAGCAAATAGACTCTTCGATTATGGTAGGTAAACATCCATAGAAAGGGACAATTTATATAATGGCACACTCATCTCTGGGAACCAAATTTATCGCTCAGTTTGATTTTAATTTTTTCTATTTTTAAAAACTGTTCACATAAGAAATACTTTTCTCCTAAAATATATGTCAAATCATGTCACTCCCTCAAAACATACTGGTGACAATGTCTGCATCCCACTCAGAATAACGTTCAAGGTGCTCCCCACAACCTACAGGCGCCCTTCAGATCTAGTCCTGGGATCTGCAGAAACTGCACTGTCTGTGCAAAGTGTGCACAAGCCCAGGCACTCCACTTGCTAGTTCTTCCTGCTCAGGACCCTGCACCTCCCCCATCCCTGAACCAAACCCCTGCTCGGCAGTGTCTGCACCTTTGCTCTCTTGCTGTTCTACCCCAGGCAACCACAGAAGTAACAGCTCAGCTCTCTACTGGAAACAGAATTGCTTTGTGTAAAAGGAAACATTCACTAACCTACTTCCACTCTTAGCCATGTCTTCTTTTTTCCTTGTGTGGTGCATTTTGGTGTAGACACTTCTTATGGACTGACCCAAATTTAGCTTTCCTTATAGGTATTAGTCTGCTGAGGGTGCAGGTCAGTCATTGACAGGGAGAACCAGAATACCCAGTACTTAGAATACCATTAGTAATAATTAATCAGTCCTGGCCAAATTGTGATCTTACCCACCACTGTCTCAGCTACAGTTCTAGAAGCTGATCAGAAGCCCTCATGCCAGGAGGGGACAGAATATTCTTAGGGGGCAGTCACTCCTGGTAATTCTCCAGGGTAAAGATTCATCCTCATGTTACTGTGCACCCTTAAAAAGGGATTGTGCGTCTGCCCTGAACTGCTCTGCTCCTCAGAGAAGCTAAAGTGAAACAGGGCAAAGGTGAAGGGCTGTGTCTTGCCTTGGATCATCTGCCAGAGTCAAGGAGAGTGACATAAAATGAAGGCAGAGGTGTTAGGCTTCCATCCTGAGTTCACCAACCTCATGGGCTCAGTGCTTAGCAAAGGCAGCTTATGGGTGCTCGTGCCACAGGGAAACCAAGGCCAGAGGGAATATAGAAGCCCCTGAAGGGGCTCATGCCTTGCTTTGCAGATCCACAGCACAAAAGAGAGGCAACTTCCTGACCTGGGTGAGCCGGGGTCAACTGGGAATTTCTGTTTGGTGCTTCAGGGTGGATCTTGAACAGCACGCCCCACCCTTTCCTGTGACTCCACTCTACATCCTTTCATTCTGTATCCTTGCCTGATCAAATTGTACACCTGGCTGCTGTCAGTTTCTTTCCACCTCACTGGAACTAGAGTTTAAGTTCTCCCGTACCGGAGGCTTTCTGGATGGCTGGTGCATTCCCAGCACTTGAAAGCAGTCAGTCAGTGAGAGTTGGCTGTGTGGATGAAAGAGTTTCACCTGGTACTAGGATCACCACTATTGCTTTAAAGTCATGTGATGGAGATCATGCTTTACTTTATTATGCTAAGTGAGGCTTTCAGACAAGGCCATTGTCTCCTCCCCATCAAATCAAAGACCCATCTTCATAAAAGGCTCTACGGCTTTACTGTCTCCGGTGCTGCATTTCATCCCGCAGCAGGAAGGATACTTTGATTCTCCAATCTGCATATCTATAAGTGGCCTTTCTTTGGGACAATGTTATCTTTGAATTACACTTGGAAACTTTCCCTACAAGGAAGACAAAAGCTTAGGAAGAGTGCTTAAATCTAAGTTAGGAACCTCTGAGGAGGTCTTTACAACTTGGGTTGGCAGGTGACCAATTCTCATCCTATACTTCAAGTGTCTTGATGTGCACATTTAACTAGTGAGCTCCAGGAAGTATACCCTGTAACTTTTCCTGAGATCCAAGAAGGGGTTAACATTTTCCATGGTTTTATTTCTATAAACCTTGAGAACCTTAGGAACAAGGTCAATGGGAAACTGAGAAAAAAATGCAGACTCTGATGAGACGTCTAATAATTAATAGACACTTTGGATCATAAAGGTTCCATATCATCATAGGTCCAGGGGAAACAGAATAAGGCCCCAGTCTCTAAGGGCTATCTATAACTCCAGAGGTATTCACATCACACTTCAAAAAAAGGCAGAAGTGGAAAAGATGGGATGAATGAACCAGAGGTGACTTATCAGGGAGATCTGAAAACTGACTCAGCTCAGGCTACCTCCCTGTTCCAGACATCGCAGGACTCTGTTCCAGTGGATGACAGCTCAGCTTCCTTGGTGTGTGCCTGCTTCTTTTCAGATCTTTATGAGGAAAACTAACCACAAAATCCTAAACACAATCACACCGCCATTGAAACCAGTTCCCAGGTCTCCAGTGCTGATGGGTAGTTCCTTCTTTCTTCATAGGATGTGTTTTTCCCTCCAGGAATGACTTCCTTCTTCTACCTTTTTGCTGTTCTCCTTTTCTTTGAGTACAATAGTTGACTATCACTTTTAACCATCAATTAGTTTGTGGTGAGTGGGAAAGCATGAAAATACGAGATTTTGGAATATTATCTAAATCATATTTTTTTCTATGGGTAACACAACCTTGGGATGTTTATTTCTAGTTCAAGACTGATGTAAATCACAGTCTTGGTAAATAGAAAATGCATGAATGTGTGTTTGGAATGCAGCGTGTGACCTCACATATATATGTGTATACATGTGGGCATACACACAGGACCTTTAGTATTGGAAACTTGATGCTATATTGGGACATGAATAAAACTGTGATAGGTCAAGTCCTACTCAAGTCAAGAAGTGAGGACACAGTTTATCATCTTTTCCAGATTTTACCTAATAATGAATCTACTATCTCACAGGTCTTACCATTGTAGGGACAGCTTAGCCCCTGGTACATCAGACTGGAAAATACCAAAATAGTTCTTTTTAGAAAATAGCAAAAATTAGTAACTTTTTTGTAGACACTAGTGTTAGTTTCTGTGTCTAAAATTTCTTATATCTGGAGACCATCAATCTAAAAAGGAGGGACTAGATGTATTTTCCTGAGATATCTTTGTTTAGACAAAAATTACAGCATGTGTTAGAGACTCGAAAACAACAGGGTAAAGCAAAGGATGCTAAGCTTGGTATGTAATTAACAAAGAGATAAAGTAAAATAAGAAAAAGCTACTACACAACCTGAGAAATCACAGACTCAAGCATAAAGTCCCCATGAAGAATAGTAGGGCTACTGAGCCGTTAATAATGAAGTGGCTTCAACAAGACATTAGCCTGAACAAAGAGCACCTTGATCTCCAACAAGTGTCTCTAAGGCAACAGTAGTGGTCTTAGAAGGTTCTGATGCTATAAACATAGAGAAGAGACTTTCATTTGGTACTAAGACTCCAATGACAGAGTCATCCACACATCCAACATTCATTGTCTGCCTACTTTTGAGTGCCAGGAGTGTACCAGTCACCCAGAGAGAGCATCTGGTACTGGAGACCTTAAAGTCTAGTTCCAGTGAGGTGGAAAGAAACTGGCAGCAGCCGAGTGTACGATCTGATCAGGCAATGATAAGTTACAGGATGAAGTGAGGTAGGGTGGAATCACAGGCAACATCCAGTCAAGTCTCTGAGGCTGTGTCATCCAGGATCACTGCTAATGCATGAATGAGAAATTCCCAGCTCACCCTGCTCACCCAGGACACTTGTGGCTCTGTAAAGCAAGGCCATGAGCCTTTACAGTGGGGTTCTGAGTACCCTCTGGTGTACTTTCCCCCTGGACCCCAATATCCTCATTCTTAAGGATTTTTGCTTTGCATTGCACAGACTACTCTGTATGTGCTCTGATGTTCTGCCTGTTTCCTACTCAATTACTTTGTGCTTTATGGATGCCTCCACCACCCACAGCCCACTTCTGATGACACACCCCCAGGAGCTAACCCTGGCTGATTATTCAAGAACACTTTCCATCCCACTGGTTTTTGAACTTCTTGTTTCTCCAAGTCCTCTCAGTCTCTCAATTTATGTTACTGATCTTGGGTATGATTTTATTGTGTCTTCCCTTATGCCTATGCATTCTGTGGAAGAAGGCACCCTGCCTGGCTTCTTGCTTCATTTCTCTTGGTAGAAACAATTCTTGGCATATGCAAAGTCATGAACATATATTTGCTTGGTGGGTAAAACTATGAGCAGATATTCTTTCTGACTTGGATAAAAAACTTAATGTCATGGGGCATCATGCAAGTACACAGATACTTTCCCATTCTTTTTTTTTTTTTTTTTTAAGATATAACCAAACATTTCAGCAGCAGTGGAAAGGAATGCCAGGTTTTCTTCCATGAGAGATAGAGACTGGGTGGTGAGTCACAAATCAGAGAAACAATCCACTACTCAACAGAAGGAAAGAAGGAGTCATAGGAACAATGGAAGAAGCTCCGCTCTTCCCCATGTCAATCTGAATAGGAGCCCAGAGGCATAAGTGCTCTGGAGACCACAGACAAGTGCTCAACAGAATAAGCTCAGGTAAGCATGAGAGAACAAAAGTCTCTGGCTGTGCAAAGCAAGACTACAGGAAAGCAGCAGATTAGGGCTCCCTCTGCCTTGTGCATAGTTGCTAATTACTTGAAGGCATTTGAATGAGGCTAAGTCAGGCTAGCTATTACTTCAGAATAGAGCTGTCAGAGCCACCGGGAAGCTGCCATCTTTCTTCCCTCCCTCTTTCTTTGCTTCTTTCTGTCTGTTTTTCTTTCTGTCTTTCTGCCTCTTGAATGTCGCCATAAAATCTGTTTTTACATAAAACAAAATAAAAAATACTAGTAAAGGCCACAAAGACACGGCTGAGTTCAGACAAAGCTCTTCCACTTTACAATCTATTTCTGTCATCTGACAAATCAAGAGTTTACCAGTTGTTACTCAGACTATTATGTCATATTTAATGATATGTTTGTTTTATCAAGAAAGAAGAAGCCTACAGGACCTGGCCTTGTTGATATAACTAATATTCAACCTATAAAACCTTGAGTAGCAGCCAAAAATTACATAAAAATTAAACATATTCAAACTATGAACAAAGTAAATAGACTATTCTGTTTCCATTTGGGACAAAGTTTTAATGAGAAAAATAAAAGACCTTGCATTTCTACCAATGTCTGTATAAGAGTTGTGCTCTTTCAAGAAGTCTTCAGGATCTGATGACTCTTTTTCTATACGCAAACTTGATTTGTTCTCTCCTCCCACACCATCCCCACCCTCATCTTCCAAAGTTGTTAGATATTCTCTTGCTAACAATCCACACATGCCCTCATCCAAGCCTATAACAGGGCTCCATCCCCTCATGCAAGCCTGTAGCAGGGCCCTGTCCCCTCACAGAACCCTGTAATGGGGTCCTTTGCTTCTCACACAATTGTCATTACCTCATTGATGACGGACTCTCCATCATCCTGCCTTAGGTACCCCTGGATATGGACTAAATCTACATTACGTACAAAATTAAGAACATGATTGGAAATTTAGTTGAGTCATGGTATCTAAGAATTGCTATGAATTATACAAATCCTGAAGAAATAGATAATCTCAAAGCCTATTAAGAGAGCTTACTAGGAATAGATAACAAAAATGTTGTGGGCTTATGTAAGTCCTGAGTTCTGTCCTCATTAGGGTAAGACTACTCAGAAAATCTCAGGAAAACAACTCTTTGAGGTACTACACAAACACTGGGTTGTGTAAGGAGGAGGAACTGAGCGGCACAGAGGTTGCATGCACATCTGTCATCGCTGTCTAGCCGCACCAAGGAGCTAGCTCTGGGATTGAGGTTGTGCTTTCTTCTCTTCAAACCCAAGCATGTTTGCCTCAGATGACATCTAACATCCTTGGACTAGAGATGTGATAACCCCCCTAATTCTGTGACATGGAGAAAAATGACAGCAAAATAGCCCAAGAGTAAAAACATATGAGAACAGAGAGGAGGTAAGCCTTTCCAGACATAGGTTGATACAATATTGATATAATGTTGATACAAATGTTGATACCATGACAGGAACATGTCTGCTTGGGAATGCAATGCTGAAAGCTCAGTCATGGAGAGAAAGCTTCAGCAAGAGCTCTAGGTAACAACTTCACCTTCTCCAGTCAATTCCTACTAGGTGTTCTGAGCCTGCAACACATGGTGGGTTCCTTGTCTGCTCGTTTTACTCAAATGGACCCTCTTGGATTCTGTGAAGGCCTTATTCATAATGTTTGGCTGCCAGCTGTTCCTACATGGTACTTGCTGACTTTTCTTTTATTATGCTTTTATATAATTAATAAACTCAGTCTTCCAAAACCTATAATAATTACAGCTATTATAGACCATAATTTAGACTATCTAAAACATATAAAAACTGTATCTGGTCTCAAATACTGAGGGCATTCTGAACCAAAAGGACATAGGACTAAGAAAACACAGGAATATGCAGAAGCGTATGTCATTATGTGGTTGCATATATATTATGCTATATGCACAGTGAAGTATAAATTGAATTTGTGTTAAGAGGCACAGTTAGGCAGATCAAACTGACACAAGCTTCTTATTTGATCCACAGTTGTATATCATTTCTATTCTTAAAGTTTTGCTTGTGAGTAGATTTAAGAAATTTTCAAATTATACATATAGTAATTTCTAGATATAAGAAAATATGTACTCTGAGTAAGGAGATTTACACTTAAGAACAAAGAATTAGAGGAAAATTCTCCCTACGTGATAAATGAAGAGAGTGGTGACAGGCACCCTTGGAGACCAAGTCTATGCTCCACATGGAGCTGATGAAGTCTATGCTGCCCTGCCCACGCTGCCCCGCCCACTATACCCCTCGAATGCTGTATGCTGACTCCCCCCTAACACTGCCCCAATGCGCTGCTGCTCACCTGCACTGCCACACTGCTGAGAAAACTGAAGCTTTCTGCTCTTTGCTTCTCTGGTGTCACTTTCTCCTCTCTGGAAGCTCTTAGCAGCTGCCATCCATCATGAATGGCTTGGCCTTTCTCAGTAATTCATCTAAGTAAGGGATGATTTTCACATGACGGGAAGATTTCTGGGTCTCCTTCACTGTGAACCCCTCCCTCTCTTCTCTGCCTCTTTTACTGTGTCCCTGGGCCTCTGCAGCAGAAGGGGAGAGCAATGGTGAATTAGGTAGATGAGGTCTAAGCAAAATGCTTCTCTGCCCAACTACAGACCAATTCTAATTTCTGAAGCATAATTTAGTAAAATGCCTATGATCTACTTCTATGCTAAAAGGACGTTGGTGTTCTTAGTTGTGTTATGAGTAGCGATGAAATACATCATAAATGACAGATTAAGAGGATTAAAAAAACAACAAGAAACAAAACAAGACAAAAATAACAGCTTACTCAGACTTGGAATCCATCATGGAGACTTGAGGAGTAAACACTCTATGTGAGTGCTCACTGTAACCGCAACAGATCTGCGCAGAGGCACCTGGGAGCAGGAGACATTCCTCCAGATTGTAGGGAGGACAGATGAGCCTTCCTAATGGGCCTGACGCCATTCTTGTTCCTTTCCTCGAGAGAGGACAGGCATAGCTGAAGAACTGTCCTTAAGACCCGTCATTCTAAGGGCTGCCTCTTACCCAGAGAAACAGAGCTTCTTAACCTGACATGACCGTATAACATTTTTGGAAGTACTCAAACTTTAGGAAAGAGTGACAGACGGGCGAGCGAGTCTTTTATGATGGTCCATCTTGTCAGGGGGCAAATGTGTGTCTTTATCATACATGCAAAGCAGCCTGTGTCCTCAAGTGTCCCTCCACCTAGTACCTGTGGCCTCTCTCTAAATCCCACATGTCTTAGCCAGGGTTTCTATTCCTGCACAAACGTCATGACCAAGAAGCAAGCTGGGGAGGAAAGGGTTTATTGAGCTTACTCTTCCAATTGCTGTTCATCACCAGAGGAAGTCAGGACTGGAACTCCAGCAGGTCAAGGAGCAGGAGCTGATGCAGAGGCCATGGAGGGATGCTGCTTACTGGCTTGCTTTCTTCTCCTGGCTTGCTTAGCTGGCTTTCTTATAGAATCCAAGCCTACCAGCCCAGGGATGGTACCACTCACAAGGGGCCCTCCGCCCTTCATCATTAATTGAGGAGATGCGTTATCGTTGGATTTCATGGAAGCATTTTCTCAAATGAAGCTCCTTTCTCTTTGATAACTCCCACTTGTGTCAAGTTGACACAAAACCAGCCAGTACACCCGTCTTTCTTCTCATCCTTTTCTCTGACTCTTACTTGAAAAGTAAGATTTTACAAATCTCAACCCCAAGAAGGGAATAATCTCCCTCATGTCCCTCTGTCTTCCTGTGAAAGGGCCTAACTACAAATCGGGACCTTGGGTTAAACTTGGAAAGATCCGTTCACTGATAGGCACAAGGTTTAGGTTTAAGATACAAAAATAAAAATGCCATTAATTCTCCAATAGAGAATTCTCTCTCTCTCTCTCTTTCTCTCTTTCTCTCTCGCTTTCTCTCCATGTATATATATATGCATGAATAAAATATCAGTAAAATAATCACTTGTGAAATGAATATCAGGATAAATACAGATAAAGTAAAGAAGAAAAGAAAATCCTGTAGGTTATTTAAGAAGTCTGCTGGCAGCTGTTTTGAAATATTTTGATATTTCAAATTACCTAAAATCTCCACTTATAAGCCAGGTGCTTGAAAGTCGTCAATGAAGTTATTTTAACACTGGACAGTCTCAAGGTATTTATTTTTCCTTCTAAACCTTGGCTTTGGAATCCCTGCATTTCCCATCGTTTAATCCACTGATGCTGCAGTTTAATATCTTGAGTTAAAACCTGGAGAATACATGGATGAATGTGTGAACAGGGACAGCAGAGGCCTTTACGTCCTTGCCCCTCATCATGTCAACTGTGCTGCATGGTATTAGATAATATTAAGTCATGACAGGTATTAACGTTAATGAGTTGTTTGTTCTTTCATTTATGGTAGTGACCTGGTCATTCCCATAACAGCAAGTGTCTGTATTCTTGTGCCTGCTCAGTTGGCTGAGGGTGCCCTGTGGGTGCATCTGTCTTCCCTCCGACTCAGCCCTGTGCGTTAGTGTGTAGGTCTTCTCTTCCACTACATCTTATGACCATGATGAACAGAATTATTGTCATCAATACTATTTAACATTAGGGTACCAGTTGTTAAGAACCCACTTCTCACTTCCTGCTGGCTTTTTAAAATAATTAAAAATAATTTATCCTTACTGTGCCTTATTCAGGGCAGACAATTCTCATTAACACAAAAGCTGCACTACAGAAACCCTGATAAAACCATGATGCGAACTTCTTCATTCTTCAAAGACTTAACTAGTTTACTTATTACCACACCAGTCCCCTTCAGACAAAATAGATTAATCTTATGCTTCCTGAAGTCCCACACTTAATATTTCTTTGAAAAGATTCTCAATAATCAAGTCTTAAACCAAATAACAAATCTTTTATTCCATTTGAAAATAGATACAAATAAACTGTAGAAACTACTAAAAGTAAATCTTTAAGCAGACAGGCAGACTAACCAGCACCAGTGGGGCCAGTTGAGCAGATAAGAAATGCTCTGAAAAACCATGTGCCCAACAAGGGAAATAAAAACTTTATTAATCTTGTAAGAAATGTGAAGTAAAATTTCAGCCACAAATTTTACCTAAGAAGCAATCAAATGATTGTCAGCTTTCTTGAGATTTCATAGAGCCAGACAGAGAACAAGACATTGGCCTTTTGTCTACTTGCAGGAAAAATGAATTATTGGAGGAGATTCCAGAGATGATACTCACATCTATTCATCTAAGCTCAGCCTCTGCACAGTAGCTCCACTCTGGGAAATTACCAGCCATTTATCATCACCTACTTCCTGCTTGCAGGGGCCCCATAACCCAGCTGACAGGCTCTGCCATCTGTTCTTGGATAATAGTCAAGGAGAATAAATACCCAGGAATAACAGAGCATCACTTTTTGTGTTTATTTTTTTCTGTCATTACCACATACTGACCTCATAAACACTCTGCATGGTATTTAATTAATTTAATCACTGACTTCACAAAATCCACTCTGTCGGGGACAATATCAATTCTCTGAAATCTCTGGCAAAGCAGATATCCCATTACTTTTGTGCATACATTTAGCACCACAATGCTTGTCTACGATGGAAGTGAGATTGAAATAGTGTTCTAAAGCATCTCAGGCAGACGATGAGGATCTTCAAGGGCATGGCCACCCCAGGAGGTAACAAAGACAGAGTGGGACATTTCCATTCACTCCGTGCTTACCGATAAGCAAGATTCATGAGCACTAGAACTGGAGGAAGGAAAAGGGAAAGTCTAATCCCCCATGGTCCAGACATTCCAGAAAGTTCTTAGAGCTATAGTTCCATCATTTACAATGCAGAAGTTTAGATCTAATTTCTTCTTTAAAGAGTGAGATCAATCATCATCTTACCAACTTCACAGGCTGGTAACAGCATAAGGCCCTGTAGAGTGTATGGTGAGTTACACCATTGACAGCCACAGGTGTCAACAAGGACTAAAGCCTAGTGTATAACCAGCAGCCATGCCAAGGAGCTTCAGTTCTCTGTAGCTCCAAATACTGAGAGCAGGAGATTCTGCATTCCTGTAGAATACCATCCTATTTCTTGGTCCTTGGCAATTACTTTTATTGATCATTTAGATACATTCTTGCATGTATTTATGGGAAGGGAGCTATCTCTAGGTTATGCTTTAGGAATGCATTTTTAAATGTAATACACAGAGATGGCTTTAGTTAGGCTTTGTTTACTAAGACTCAGAGCAAGCGTTCTTATCAAATGTAAGGAACATCCCTCAAGGTGCTTTCACATTACCACAGGCCCCTGCCACTCACACCGACTCTTCCCAGCATTCCATGGTGCCTGACTGTGAGCCTAGACTCTGTGTTCAGAGAGAACACATGTCTTTGAATTATGAATAGATAAGTAAATGAGACATCCTTGTGGAAAAAGGGACGAAGCTCTTTACGTTTGCCGTGGTTAATGTTGTAATAATACACTTCTGGAAATCCATGGGTCAGAAATGCATCGAAGGAGTCTCTTGAAACTCTCCATTTGAAAAAAAAATATTAAAGTCTTTTAAGATCTATTTTCAATTATGTGTATATATGGGGAAGTTACATGCACATGGGTCCGCCTACCCATGGAGATCAGAAGAGAATGTCAGTCCCCTAAAGCTGTCTGTGAGCCACCCAATATAGGTGCTGGGAACTGAACTTTGGTCCGCAAGAGCAGTACATGTTCTTAACCACTGAGTCATTTTTCCAAACACAGGGAAAAAAATTTAAATTTAGCTCAGACTTTGGTTTCTGAACACAACCATCCTTTCAAGGAGATAGCCTCTGGTTCAGCTTTGAATATCAAAATCCAGTTATCCAGGTCTGTTTTATAAGACAATGAAATACACATGTAACCTGTATACAGGTCATACTAGGTTACTTATAACTCCCAACACTGTAAGCAAATACCTTTACCTATTTATAGAATAATGATATGAAAAGTATATGCACATATGTAATAGAGATGTAATTGGTTTTCTTCTAATAGGTTTGATCTTCAGACATGAGCCATACTGGTTGAATCTGCATGGAACCCAAGTATACAGAGATTGACACATCTGATTCCTCCGGAGAATGTGTCATGTCACTATGTAGAACTATGCCCAGGATTCATGCTGGTGCTAGGAAACTGAGCTTAGTCAGATTTTAAATGGTTTTCCCAGTGGTTCTGAGGGTTGAGATGGAAGAAAGCTCCATAAAGAAGACATATCACAGGCTTATAAAATCATCTGTCTACATGGCTCTAAAGACTCGGGTGTGCATTCTGGGGGAGCAAAGGCCTCAGATATGAGGCAGTTCAAAAAATCAATAACCAGTCTCTACGGAGGGTTAATCTGACAACAGATAAAACACCCCAGCTTCCAGGCTATCCTGTTCTGTTCAGTCTTTCTCCAACCTCACTGCACTGTGATTTAATCTCTGCTGTGTTGCAGAGAAAATAAGGTTAAAATACAAATGTCACATTAGAGATAGTAATTGTGACCAGAAGCTCAGTTTAGTTCTTTGATCTGGGTGGAGGGGAGTGAGAAAAAAAATGAAAGAAGTAATGAATGGCACCTCAGGCAGATTTATCACATGATGGGAGAAAACAGAGCACTTGATTCTGGTGTGAAAGGAAACCATGAAGGCGCCGTTGACATAGTAAAAATGAGCCTGGGATTCCGAATTCTCCAGAAATTTGCCTAGAAATGAAGGAGACATATATTCTCTGACTCAACATCCCAAAGTAGTGCTTGTCTTGATTTTTACTAACAAAATTCTCATTTCTTTCATTGTCAATCTTGTGGGCAGAAGAGAAACACATGGGGCTTTGTCACAGGCCTGTCCCACTAGACATGAGGAGAGCGCTTGTGTTGCTTTCCTCTGTAGCTCGTGTGTCATGGTACAATAAAGACTGAATCAACAAACGCAAGAATGAAACATCTGCAGGTGGTTTTCTTGCTTCATCATAGTATTTACTTTCCGGTATTTACTTAATTAATAAAATACTGCTCATCCATCAATGGCTTTCCCTCAGTTCTTCCCTGAAGTGGGCTGACTTGAACATCTTGCTCTTCTGCCTTGTCTCAACAATCCCCAATAACATCCAAAAACATCTATAGCGGCCACCGCTGATAAACATCCACTTTAGTGGAGAATAAAGCCCACAGAGGCTTAGCAGGAATTAATACACCAAATAAATTAATGACCTACATTACTTTAGGCAATTTTGACTCCCTCTCTTTATGTAATATATGACTGTGTGTGGATATGGTACAGGAGCTGAGTAAATGAGTTGAGAAGCATTACCATGACAACCATAAATGACTCAGACCAAAAAGCAACTTCTGGGGAAGGGGAACATCTTAAGGAGGCCTATAAAACAAACAACAACCAAATCATAAACAAAATCAGGCAGGCCCATGTCATTGGTCAAGATCCAATCACTGAGATATGATGGTTTCACCCTAGAGGTGATAAGAAAAGGTCACAGGGATAAGCACAGAAAAGACCAGCAAAGAACCATGGGGCTGGCCAGTTCTGTGTACTAATGAACACGGTTTCATATTTAGAAACCTGTTACTTGTGAAAGTAACTTGTGAAAGCAAAGTGAAAGCCAATGTAAATAAATTTTACTGGGTAATCTCTGGTGTGTCACCTTTTAAATATACAACTGCATAAATTATGGAGGAAAAAAAATGCCCTTTTAATTTTGCCCTTTTCTTGCACTGGCGACATGACAATAGAATTCTGCATGTAAATAAAACTAAATTAAGGGGGAGGGGAGATAGGATAGGGGGTCTCTGAAGGGGAGACCTGGAAAAGGGAAAACATTTGAAAAGTAACTAAAGTAAATATCCAAAAAAAAAAAAAAAACCAACAAAAACCTAAATTAGTTGCATTTCTAGGAAGAGAGGAAGAAAAGGAGATGTGCGCCGAGCCTCTGAACTTCTGCAAATGGCGTATTACGCCTTGATATCATATGAAGAAATAATGTAAGTATTTAAAAGTGCTGAAGTGATCAAGTTAATCAAAGGTGAGAAAATATTACTTCTCCAAATAATTAAATTACTATCCACTTTAATTGAAAAATTGCCTAAACTCTCAAAACAGAGAACGGTAAACATGATACTGCCGAGATATTTTGGACCACGGCTTTGATTCCTGGCTTCTCTCTGTTTGGGGAGCAGTGTGTATAATGAAATGCCAGCAATCAAGAGTCAAATGCCAGCTTATGAATTATACAAATTGCTGTTTATCTATTCCTCTCCTTTCTGCTTTTCAACATGTTTTATGAATACTGGCTCAATAGAAGTTGTTAGAAAAATCCGGAGATAAATTTAAACGGACTATTTTCACCACAATTAAAATTTTAGTTACGTTTCCAGGTCACAAGAAAAGCCAGAGGCAAATTTCAGCTGCCTGAATATTATTAGCATTTAATAAATAGAAAGTAGTAAATGCATTTTTTTTCTGTAAAAGCTCACATGGGTAGGCGACTCTTGAAGCATTTGTGATTTTATTCATCCTGGATCAACAATGATATATTCTGTTAAGTATTCTAAAGGTTAGAATTTCATTTCATTTATATATTTTAATATTTAAAGTGATATGTCTCCTACTTTCTTTTATTTATTTATTTATTTATTTATTTATTTATTTATTTATTTATTTATTTATGATAGCCGAGTCTTGTAGCCCAAGCTGGCCCGAACTCGCGATCATCCAGTCTTATCTCCCTGAGTATTGAGGTTATTGTTGGACCACCATGCCTTCCTAGAGAGGGCATCATTTTGATAAGAAATTTAACCAAGAGATTTCCCCCTTTACATTAAATAATAGCTTCCATTTGTCTCCAAGCCTTAAATTAATTTTACAAGAGCTCAACTGCTATTGTTTAGTTTTCATAACATTTCATATGAATCCCTTTGAATTATATGTAATTAGGCTGCGATTGTGATACAAAACATAAAAATGAAATATTTCCAAAACACAATAACGCATGCACAATTAGATTCTGATTAAGAATAAGATTATCTAGTAAGCTGGAGTGTTCCTTGATTGCCTGAGTTTTGGAAACTCTCCTGAATCATTGCTCGTAGACTATAGTCAAAGTATCAAAACTCGTTTGCAAATAACTTGTTAACATGCAGAATGGTCCAACAGATCCTATGCCTAGAGCAGAAGCAAAAGTGACTTGTGGCCAAAAGGAGGTCACAGTAGTCCAGGGCATACTTTCACCCTTGCCGTTAGCAGAAAACCATGTTACTGTGTCACTGGAAAGGAATGAAATCTCCTTGCTGCTCTTCTCCTCTGTTGACAGAAAGGATGCTAGAGCACTCATTGAGATTCTAACTACAATCATCATACGGGCGTTTTGACAAATATTCTTATCATGACGAATATCACCCCCATACGGTTAGCAAAATGTTTAATCGTCATTTGTTGTGTAAAGATGAATGTAATGGTTTTAAAATGTTAGGCAAAGAGTAAGGATTCCATGAACATTTCAACACCTGCCTTGCAAGGCGAGGGTTTTTATTTATGTTAAGCTATTCTTATCACAATGAGAAATGAGTTCATTAACGCCTCTGTTTCTAAAATGTTTAGAGTCATTTAGAACAGAACGCAGCATCCGGGATACCATTGTGAGGCACTCTGCTGCCTTGAGCATGGTACACTGAGCAAGCCTGTCTGTGGGTTGAAAGACAATATAGTCGTTTAAATTATAGACTGCTACTTAAAAAGTGAACTATCAGCCTATCTCTTAATGACCAGGAAAATGTCTGCTTACAACAGCAATGAGTACAGTGAAATATTTTGCATATTTTCAACTCTAAAAGGATTTAGAACACAAAGGATTCGTGTTTTAAGGTGGTAGCAATATTCTCAAAGGCTCCTTTCCTAAGCATTTGCACGTCCATCAGGAGTCTCTAGGATGCCTTTTTGTGACTTACTGATGTCTGACAACTAAGTTCAGTGTGTGCCAGCTTCCAGGCTGAGGCTCGGTTATTGCTACTGATTTTAGCAAGGTTTCCAGTGAAAACTAAGAGCAAAGAGCAGAGTGGAGAGACATTCGCCACTGTGTCAGACAGTTGGTAGGTTGTCGAATAAATTAGAGCCATTAGACAAAGCTAAAAACATTAACTCAGACAATAGAAACTCCCAGTGAGCTTCTTCCACTACGCTACTGTAAGTTCAGGTGTGTAATAGCAAAGGCTAATTACCTTGCTTAGATAGCAGTGCTTAGGAAAGTGTTGGCTCAGGCACAGAAATTCAAACTCCTCTGCAGCCCCAGCCAATACTCAAGTTCAGCACTCAGCCTTGTAGATAAGAGTCTGTCTAGCCCTCTCCTTGCTTCAGACCCAAATTTTCTAAAGCTTCCACCAGGGTCCTTGGTTCTGCTCCCTAACTTACTGAACCTGATTGAGCAGTGGTTTAAGCCTTCTTCACCAGATGCCTGTACAGCATTGTGCTACAGAGCTGAGGAATCACTCCTTGTAGTAATTTGCCTATTTTCCCCTGGATCACAGCTAGGAAAATCAAGCACTCAAAGAAGTTTGATGAGTTAATTTATGAATAGTAAAAATGAGTTATTTTATGATTTTGAAGAGAAATATGTAGTAAATTACTTTGTACCATTAATACAATCAGCCTCTCTTCTTCTCCCTCTTCCTTTCTCTTCTCCATCACCCCTGTCTCATTGTGCCCATACATATGTCAGTGTGTGTAATTGCATGCATATTTCATTTGCTCATTTGATCAGTTTGGACATTGTCAAAACACTACACACCATTCTCCTTCATAGAAGATTTAAGAAGTATTTTAGGCACTAGCATTTAACTTATTATAGACACAAATAATGAAAACCAAGAGAGTCATAACCAGGCCACACAGTCTTACACAGTTATGTTTATAGTATACTTTACAATAGTTCCTAGGTGAGGCAAACTTCAATGACAACAGCCCTTTTACGTTAGAATTAACATTGCTGGTTTTTTTTTTTTTTTTTTTTTTTTTTTTTTTTTTTTTTTTTACTTGCTTGTTTCCTTTAAGGCATAGACTAAGATGCTGGGTTCACTAAATACAAATAAAATATTTAAAATCCAAATAAGACAGGGGCTGGAGAGGTGGGTCCGTTGGTAAGAGCACTGGTGGTTCTTGCAGAGGACCAAGGTTTGGTTACCAGCACCCCATGGTTTCTCACAAACATCAGTTACTCCTTTCAAGAGAACCAACATGTGTATACTCTACAGACATAAACACAAGCAAAACAACCATAAATATAAAATAAAAATAGATAAAATATTTAAGATGTGGGTCTTACAAACAGCTTAGGCAAATGTATAAAGTGCTGCTCCTACTGTGTAGATACTCTGAGTCTTTTCTCCTACCATGTGGATGCATGGAGCCTTCATCCCTACCATGTGGTTACACTGAGCCTTTTTTCCTTCCATGTGGATATGTGGAGCTTTCTCTCCTACCATGTGAATGTACTGTCAGGTCAGCACTTTGCTATCTCACTGTCATATAATTTTGAATATTAGATGTTCTGAGAATTAACATGTTAAATGCATGTTCTGACACAGGTAGCTTGAAAACACTTACGGGCATCCCAGTCATCTTGTTCCCAGCTCCCCAGTGAAGGGGAATCAAACTCTCCACCTTCGTTGAAGTAATTTTATTTTCATAAGCATGTATTGACAGCACAGAGTAAAGCACAGCCTACCTTCAGGCTCGTCACACTGAAACTGCAAACCTGAGTACCTTAAAGATCCCTCCTGCCTATAACCGAGGACATTCCCCCTTCAATCTAAGTGCTTTGATGACGTCATATGAAGAGGCTCTTAGCAAAATCACTTATGTGCACAAGACTCTGATGGCAGAAGCTCATGTTTTCTATGATTGGCACTAAGCTAGCAATGCTGTCGGTAGCTAAGTGAAGTTGCTGTGACCTCCTGTGCACATCACTGCTGTCCATGACCCATCATCTACTTGAATTCAATTTCATATCCAGCTAAAGTAGCTCAGATTAAATGAGTCCAGTTCTGTGGCCTTGCTGTTAGTGCACATTTTAAGCCTCTCCCACTTCACTGGCCATGGCTTAAGATACACACTGTTCTATCTAAATAATCCTGTCTTAATACATAGCTCTCTGTCTTAGTCAGGTTTTCTATTCCTGCACAAACATCATGACCAAGATGCAAGTTGGGGAGGAAAGGGTTTATTGAGCTTACACTTTCATGCTGTTTTCATCACCAAAGGAAGTCAGGACTGGAACTCAAGCAGGTCAGGAAGCAGGAGCTGATGCAGAGGCCATGGAGGGATGTAACTCACTGGCTTTCTTGCTTCTCCTGGTTTGCTCAGCCTTTTTTCTTATAGAACCCAAGACTACCAACCTACAGATGGTACCACCCACAAGGGGTCCTCTGCCCTTGATCACTAATTGAGAAAATGCCTTACACTGGATCTCACAGAGGCATTTTCTCAACGGAAGCTCCTTTCTCTGTGATAACTCCAGCTTGTGTCAAGTTGACACACAAAACCAGCCAGTACACTCTCCCATGTATCTACCTTGACCCTGGGTGACATGGAGGTAAATCACAGCAACTGCAAATAAAAACAAAGTTATAGCTCAAAGAATTCCACCTATTTTCACGCCAACAGAAGGAGGGTCCCACTCTACAGATGGTTACAGAATCTGTCTGCTGCCATTCTCAGAGTGTTTTCCACTTATGAATATAGCATACCATCCGTGCTGTCTGCTTAGATTGTGGGTATCCCAGAAGCTCTGGTTTACATATTTAGCTCTTAGATACTGTTACCAAAAAAGAAAAGAAAATATTAAAAGATATGGCAGATATTGCAAGAATCCAACATAGTTTGGGGGGAGAGTGGGATAGGAGCAATAAAAAAAATCCTGTCTCCAGTGATGGAGGGATGGAACCAATGAGAGGATGAGTAAATATAATGCCAGACGATAATGTCTTCCTGCCCCAAGCTCTCCATCTTACCAGGAGTGGGTCATGTATACCAGCTCCACTCTCTCCATATAGATAAAGGCAATTCTCCTTTCATTTCTTAGCATTTTTATTCTCAAGCTGGCAGCTTGTTCTTTTAAAGTGAGCTCTCAGAAGCCGTCAATGCCCCATAAGTAACAGGGACTGTGTTTCTTATGTATGTTGCTCCATCTTCCTTCTTTATTTCTATTTATTTGATATTAGAATATAATCACAAACATTTCTCCCCTTTCCTTTCTTCTGTCCACCCCTTTTTCATGCACCCCCATTGTTCCCTCTCAAATTCTTTGAAATGGTTATTATTATCAAGAACATTGTTACATGGCAGATGTGCATTGTTTTGTGGGTCAAACCATCACTGTACAAACTCACACACACACAGACACACGTAGTGCTCTCAGACACATAAAAGTAGCAAATCACAGTAAAATGGTGTGTTCTATCTATGCACAATTTAGGAATTACATTTAGAAAGTCATCCTGTGTCCCTGAAAATCCATAAAACTCTCTGTTGTGTCAATAGGACAAACAGGCTGTGTGGGCGTCAGTTTGTACAATGGGCCCCAGCTGAGGCCGACTTGCTGCGACTGAAATTATTTCCTTCCCAGAACTTTTACTCTTGTATAATAGAGGAAGCATCAAAGGTATTGAATAGTGTAATTGACTTGTGTTATAGGAAAACATGCAAAAGCTACCACAGTGAAATAGTCAGTGGTTGGTTGTTCAATACAATTATAAATTCCGAGCCCAGGAGTAGGAATGTGTGGAAGTCTAAAGTGGAAATAGCTTTTGCTGCTGATTAGAAAGAACAATGTATAATTATTTTAAAAGTCAATCAATACTAAAAGAATAAAACATGAAGTAAGCTCTTATGCCCCATCAGTTTGATAGTAAATATCTCCATCTCTCCTGAATATACACACATTCACACACTTACAAGTGTGATTTGCTTTTCAGTGAGATTTGTGTTATAAATCAATTTCCACTGAACTCCATCTTTGCCTTGAGTAATAATTTCTTATCCCTTTTGCTGACTCATCACGTTTTCTAACTCCTAAACTCAGTCCCCATCAATTCAACAGTAAAACTTCCCAAATATTCAACTCCAGCCCTAACATTATACTTTGAGTGGCAGCTTCATAGAAACCAGGCAGACACCATTAATTGAATGCCCTGTGCCTGTCAAAGCCAATGCCACCCGAAAACTCTAGTGAAAAATTAAATTTTGTTTGTTTTATCTCTAGTCAAAACCTTTACTCTATGGTGTCCATGATTTGGGATTGGTCTTACAAGGAGAGCATCTTTCTCCATGTAACCATACTGTATGCATGTTTATCAACTGACTTCAAGGGTCGGGTCAAACATCACATCCCAGAGCCCGGCTGCTCAGATCATCAGAGGCAGTGTGCTTATGTGCTTATGTGCTGGTGTGTTTGTGTGCTTATGTGCTTATGTGCTTGTGTTTGTGTGTTTGTGTGATTGTGTGCTTATATGCTTATGTGCTTATGTGCTTGTATATTTGTGTGTTTGTGTGACTGTGTGCTTATGTGCTTATGTGCTTGTGTGTTTGTGTGATTGTGTGCTTACGTGCTTGTGTGTTTGTGTGATTGTGTGCTTATGTGCTTATGTGCTTGTGTGTTTGTGTGATTGTGTGCTTATGTGCTTATGTGCTCGTGTGTTTGTGTGATTGTGTGCTTATGTGCTTATGTGCTTGTGTGTTTGTGTGATTGTGTGCTTATGTGCTTATGTGCTTGTGTGTTTCCCGCTCCCTCAGCATCAGTCACTAACAGGTCTTTCTTTTCTTCTCACTACCTTTGCCCTATATGATTTTCTCCTCTGAATGCACACTAATCCAAGCCAGATTGCACTGGAGACATGTTATCATCTCTGTGGTACTGACATTTATGTGAAATGTTAGACACCTGATGCTCAGTAAGTATTTGTGAAATTAATCCACGGGTCCAATTGTCCACTCAAACGGATTTCTCTCCTTTCCATCTAGAAATGGAGTCCAGCAGGAAGAGTCCTAATGAGAACCTTAGGGTCCATTGCAGGTGGGAGATGACAGACTGCTGAAGGTTGGTGCTGGCCAGGGTTAGAAGGAAGAGGAGGGTTTTCAGTACTTATAGCTCATGCAGACTTACCAGTGTATATGTATTGATTATATTCCTTAGTAAATGTATGTTAAGTCTGTCTATTCCATATGAAAGACTTGGCAAAGATATCTACTGAGAAGAAACAGGGCAGGTTAGCAGCCATCTTAACACAAATTCTCTGATCAACAGCATGTGTAGGAAAGAAAGTAGACCCAAAATTATTTTCATTGAGTTTTGTTTTTTAAATAAAACTTACCTTATAATTGTTTCATAAGGCAATGTTGAACGGTCTAAATGAGCACTTTACAATTTTATTCGTATTCAATTTGATAATTAGTTGCAAACTGGAACATTATTGTAATATTCTGAAATATTATTATGAAACCATTTCTAAATAAAAGATGTTTTTATTCACATATTCTAGATAAGCTGTGGACTCATAGCTCAATATTATCTAGGGATAAAAATTTGTAGAAGTTCAGTTCCTTACTTAAAAAGAATGACCACATTGTGTCTACCTTAGAAAATCTACAACTGGGTTCAGTGGCTTTTCTCTCCTTCTCTGTAAGGATTTTAGGAACAATTTTTTTCACTCATATGGTTAGACATGTTAGAAGACTTAAAGTCAAAACAAAGCAGTGTCAATATAACATGGAATAGTAGATTTGTTTTTTAATTTCTTAGAAAATACATCTGAACAAAGCATTGCTAATTGCTAATTTTGGGAAAGTATAAACTATGCTGTTGTCCACGTATCTGATACTCTTTAGGAAGGCCGTTGAAGTGAGAAGTTATTCTATGATCTGCAACTAAGGCTGGGGAAATACAGCCCAAAGGGAGAGGGTAGCAGAAGATTGCTGGGCATGTCATTCAAATCCCATATTTTTATTTTAGAAATTTAAGTTCATGACAAGAAGTTTATTTTAGAAAGGCTTCTACTACACTACTTGCAAGTTACCCAATGGCAACAGCTATCAGTGAGTCTCACAAAGTCACCTACAGCTGGAAGGTGCTGATGTCACTGCAGCTCCTGTGCCGCCTCTGTTAGCTACACAAATGTATATATATACTGTATATATATATGTATTTCTATACTATATAAATGTTGTATAAACATAGTAATGCTATACAGTCATGGCAGCAAATCTCATTTTCCTGGTGCTTATGTCAGTTCTTACACTCATCACTTCCCATGTGTCTCCTCATATGGAATAGCAAGTGTGCCCTGAAGCTGAGAGAGTATCATTCCTCATTACAGATTTTTAAGAAATGAAGAAGTTTCATCATCTACCCAAGGTCACACAACGATGAGGTTGTGGAATTGATCACAGATTATCTGTCTCTAAAGACAAGAGTCTCCATTTCACCTTGCTGCACCCTGAAGGGCATTTGAAAGAGAGACCATCTAAGCCTGGTTTCCCTTGTGATGAGAGCCTTGTCTCTCAGAAACACAATTGATAACTTCCTATATTTTTCTTCAGTCAAAGTAATAAGAGCTCCTAGACTTGAGAACCTGTTTAAGAAGCTAGTCTTTGCAGTGAGTGAGGGCATCATTGCTACCTCCCTGTTACCGACTCTAGGGCTTGGCTGACAGATCCCTAGTAGATTCAACAATGAAGACTAACTCACCCTCAGGTCTATTGACTTCCTTGTGTTTTAGGATTCTCTGTTTTATGACTTATTTATCTATTAGTTTCACTGTGGTACATAATTATGAGTTTTTTTAATGAAACGATTTATTTATAAAATGGGATACTATAAATGGAGGACTCCTAAGTAGAACCTTCTTGGAAATCCATTTACATATGACATCGAATGGTCTACCATCTGGAAAGGTGGATACATTTTCCATATGGCATATTTCCTGAGAGCCAGACACAGGTGTCACAGCCTAAACAAAGTGGATCCGGTCACCGCTGCTGAGAAACATCCCTCCACACAGGGAAACACGTTTGATGAAGAAAACATTTGCTCAAACATTTTCTATCAGAGAGCCGTTCCCATGCTGGGAAGCTAATGCCTCACTGCTAAGTATGGCTAATTCATTCCAAAGACACATGCAGACCCAGCGAGGCTGCACCGCTGAAATTCACTATCCATCAGGGAGCACAGATCTTGGAATGTTTTAATTTTAATATTCAAGAATCAAATCTCCAATGTATTTCCCTGGGGACTATAATTCCTCACCCATGTATACAGAACAGACAAAGTATGTTTTTAAATGCTCAGAATCAGTTGTGTAATATGGTTAGGAACTGAGCACTCTGGGACCTCTGCTGTGTTACTGAATGAAGGGCACCTATTCAAGGTGACGCCACAGGGTTCTCGCATCAGTCTGGTGTCTGCTCGTCAATCTTTTATTCCTTCACACATTTTGAGGTGAAGTATTTGAATTATTAATAAATAAGAGCAAAATCTCAATTAAAATGATTACTCTCTTAATAAAATACTTGTTCCAAGATGAGTGTGCATTTGCTTGCCTGGCTGGCTTGACATTGTTTGGCATGACACTCTGTCTCTGAGGAATCCCTGCTTGGAGTTTCTTCAAGATAAATTATACCATCCTGAAAAACAACGTGATATATTGGCATTGATTTGTTTTCCTTTCACAGCTACCTAACTTCACTCATTTAACAAGGACGGTGTCTGAAGCTCACTCCACCCCAATCTGTTTGTAACTGGAGGCAACATTGTCTGCTGCTCTGAAGGCTGGCATTTATGACATTCAGACACAAGTTCTTGAGATGCCCTTGGAAAACATGCTGGAAGTCAGCAAGTGCAACATACCGCAACAATAAGGATTTTGAGGTGCTTCAACTGAAATAAAGTATTAAGATAAGGCCATAAGAACTTTACAAATAGTAAGATCACTGCATAAGGAATCCAAGTCTCATCTGGTTTACACATGTGAAGGCATTGGTACAACATAAGAAAAAATTAATCTGAGCATACCATTCACAAGGGATGGGGTTTTGGGGAGGGGAGGGGAAGACTTGGAAAGAGGATAACATTTGAAATGTAAATAAATATCCAAAAAAAAATGCTCCTTGAGGTTGATGGAAATATGTCTTGCATAGTATATGAATCTTATTTTCTCACTTATGTGGACTGTACCCAGAAATGGAAAGAATACTGGCTGCTGGGCACTTCAAAAAAGGGAAGGCCAAGTTTTCTTCAATAAGTACAGAGTTTCTTCCTTCCAAGATAAAAATTACCTACAGCTGTTGGTGGACAACCATATGCGTACAATCGGTACTAGAGTCATGGACACATTAAACATTAAGAGAGTGTGGTGGTTAAAGTATGGCTTGCCTAAGGCTCATCAAATATCACTCTATGCATGTCTGTGAGAGCTTTTTTTGGACAAGAATTGCCTAGAATGGCACACCGAGGTAAGTAGATTGTGCTCCTGACTGATCATCACTACCGAGCTGAAGCCTTGATGAGGATGTGGAAACTGAGTGACAAAGGACATCTGATACCGGACATCTGAGCTAGGATATTCGCCTTTTCCATCCTGTGCCTTTTCCAATGATTCATGAAGATGAAGCATTGGCGGGTTTCTTCTTGCGCATACTTGCTTTTGAAGAATTATTTTATTTATTACATGCATGCATCTATATGTGCATGTATGTGCATGTGCCAAGGTGCATGTGAAGGTCAGAGGAAGACTTGCAGGAGCTGTATCTCTCTGTCATGAGTCCCTTGTGTATAAATCTGTATTTTCTCCATATTGCTTTGTTTTTCTTATCTCTGACCCTACTTTATCTGTGTACCCCACCCCTCAAATCTTTGGAAGTACGTAATCTAGGCCATGAATCAACCTTAGCTGATCAACATTGGTTGCCTTAATACCATGCTTAGCAGGAAGTAGTCATTACATAAATGTGCTCAAGTAAATTTGAAATAGGTTTTTTTTGTCTTGGAAACAACACTGAATTTATTCAAGAATGAAAATGTCTCATTGGGCAGAAGATGAAGAAAGCAGAACCTATAGGAACCTATAGGGAGCTAGTGTCTGTGGGGTGGAGGCTGCTCGTTATATCCTTGTGACCTATTTTAAGTTCATTCTAAGGATGAACGTATGGTTCTCAGGAAGGAAAAGTGTGTGCTTTTATACTACTTTTTAGTTAGCTGATAGTGCCCTACAAATCCCATGTTGGTACATAGTCTCATTACCAACAGGAGCTATAAAGAGAGGATTTACAGATGGGCTCAGGGCAAGGGTCTTCCTGTCAGAATGAGTTCTAACATTTCCATATCACAGCAAGATCAAAATATCTTGAAACAAAAAATTTCCCGTATCTAAAAGTGACCAATGTGACTTTAAACAATGTATAACTGAGGCACCCCATCTCTTCTGACTGACTTCCACTCTCTGTGAAAACTTCCCTGCCACACCCAGGTTAGCCTAAGATGCTTGTTGGGTTTAGCTCATTAAATGATATCTCATAACCGGAATTAAAACTAAATGAACAAAACCACCATTTAAGCCATTATTTTCCATCCTTTCTGGTGGGAAAACTTAATGCAAAGAGCAAACTACAGATGTGGGTTTGAAGGAGAACTCAGAGTCACTCCTGAAGACAACACTGTTTCCAGACTGAACTCGACAGCAAGGTCCTTTCTCTTCCCTCTTAGTCCAAAGCAAATGTCAGTAGCTGCATTTCACCACCCTTCACAGAGCAAATGCCAGACAAGCTGACATATAAGAAGGCGCATAGCGGTTTGGGTCATCGGGAGCTGGCTGGATGTAAAAGGACAAATCAGTCTGAAGCTGCCTGGAGATGCTCCTCACCAGAGGGTTCCAAGCGGGGTCAGTACCACTCTCTCCCCTTGTTTTGTTTTGTTTCCCTGACCCCAGAGCAAAAACCTAAACTCTTTCTAGTCTTATATCGCATAGGTAGAAATGCAGAAATAAAAACTAAGAATTGAAAAGTAAAAGCTCTCCCAGGGTGAATTTTCACAGCCTGGTACTTTGCCATTTTGAAGACTTTGCTTTTAAGCCAAACATAGCAGGGCATGTACAAAGAGAGCCTTCTCCAGAAAACATAAATAAATGCATAGTTTTCAAGCCAAGGCAATCACAGATGCTTTTGATTTGACACATTTTATCCAAATCATAGCAATTGGACATTTTACACCTTAACTCCTGCATTCCTAAATTTAAACCCATATTCTTCAGCATTTTTCCAAGTTTAAAAGAAAAAGAAGGAACCTCGCTCCCACTCTGAAAAGTCACCACTGCAAGGAGGGGTCCTCTTCAGTTACTGCCACAATGGAATGATGGCTTCTTCGAACATCTATTTGTTGTAGTTAGCAGCCTACATGGAGAATCATTTATTATTGATCACCAATAAGTTGTTACATAATGTTCCATGCCTTTCTACATCCATGAGGAAGAGTACATATTTCTTATAGCACACTGAGTACAGAACAACATATAGCTTAATGAGTACTAATTTTGTTACACCACTGTGTGATAACTTGCAACTCTCCATACTCAATGATGTCTGACCATGAACTCACAGTATACAGTAAATGGCTCCAAGGGAAGATTGACTCATGGAAGCAGGGCCTTGGACATCAGTGTGCTAAAGAGTGCAGAACACAAAAAAAAGCCAATCACTGAACAGGGATCAAGATGAAGCAGGACAGCCTGGTAGGACAACTGACACAGGACTAGTAAAGAAAAAGATGGAGGTCATCAAAATCCAAGCCCAAGGAGAGCTCCTAGTTTGCCTGCTCTGATGCATTTCTCTATTTCCCTCCTCCATTTTCCTTCTCAGCAATCCTATGTGCCCTGTCTCCTCTGCTTCCATGCCCACTTCTGATAGATTGTACCCTAAAAATAACCAAAGGTTCTGGTCAGTTGCAATCACCTTCCCTCAAAACCATTCAGATGCAGTTCGTTCCTATAATAAATGGAAAGAAGGTGCATTTTCTCTCTTCATTCATTCATTAAGCATCTATTTATTAGGATTCTCAGAATGATTTAATAAACAGGAGACCTGTTCTTGCCACCATGTGTTAAGGACATAAAACATGGATACTGGAAGGATCCTGAGGTCTCTCAATGCAATCGGACATACAAGAGATAGACGGGGTAGGTACAACAAGGACATTATAGAGCAGTCAGGAAAACCTCTTCAGAGATAGATGAGCTTAGCTAAGGATCAGAGAAACCAGTAGAACCAGTGCAGTATTGCTAATGCTTCCCTAGGGGGAGAGGAAATTGCAAACAAAGACTTTCCAAGTCAGGAAGGAGATTGGTACAAAATGAAAAGAAGGGCACACAGCCTTTGTGGCTGTGTTCTGGCCACAGGGGTACATGTGGGAGATGGGACACTGGATGGCCTTTGGATTATGCTTTATTATCATTGCAAAGGAAAATCTCTGGAGTTTAAAATTGAAGACATATTCTTACTTGCATGATGAAAGGATCCTATGGTCATCATACAGGAAATTAACTAGAATCCAATGAAAGGCAACCTGGAGCCGCAGGACACAGGAAATAACAGTGAAGGGTGTCAGATTTAGTGTGCACTGTAGGACTCACACATCTCTAAGTATGTCAGAGTTGGAAGAGATGGGTTGTGGAGTAAATGTGAGAATCTGACTGTCACAGAGTTCCACTGAGAGACACATGGAATATAGGAGATACTGGGCTTATCTCCTACATACTGGGATTTATATTACAGACTCCTTCTTGTATTGGGAATAAGTCTGAGATGGGAAAGGAAACAAGACCCAACATTTGGAGATATGTAAAGAGTCAACCAGAGGCAACAGATGAAATGTACTTCTTCATAACTGCCATAGTGAACCCTCCTCTTTCATCATGTGTTTTGTCCCTATCACTTGTTCTTCTCCCAGGTCCGAAACATCTCTACCTTAATGGATTTTTTGATGGTAGGAAAGTCTACATTTCTAACATGGCAGCTACCAGGCACATGTAGCTATTGAGCATGCACCATGTGACAACCAAAAGAAGGAGTTAATAAGTTTTGTTCATTTGAATGCTTGTCTAGAGTGTTACCAATGCCTGATAGTTTAGAGACAGGCAGAAATGATGGTCAGTTCTGTTAACAGAAGATAGGAAGATTCATCTTCCTATCCTCAGTTCAAAAGGACAGAGCAATGAGACACCTGTAGATTGATAACTAGCCTGTCGTGTGTAGTATGTAATATATAGCATGTCTCACATGTCATATGTGGTATGTAATATGCCTCACAGTGATACCATGTATCACCTGACTCCACTTTTTGAGAATATCAGACTGATTGGACTAGACGTACTCAGAGATCCGATCCTTCCACCTGATAGGCATGACAGCTGACTGGCAAAGGTACAGTGCATTGCTCCTTGTACATGCTGAGGTAACAACAGAGTTGAGACAGCTGCATAGGCATCCTTATTGTGTCAGGTAGAATTTATTGAGGCCATGTAATGATAAGACTGAGCCAAACTTCAGAAAAGAGACACCGTTACTCTAGAAACCAATGTAAAATTTTCAGAAGTGTGAATGCATAGATACTTTTTGTTGGTCTGTCAAATTTCTCATTTCATAAACAGAGCAGTGGGGTAGAAAGAAGCAAGTATCTTTCTGTCCATGTGTCTGTCATTAAGTCATCTGGTACACATTTGTTGAACACTACTCTTTCTGGTACTCCGCAGTTGGCTTTTGCAGACCTTCAAAGCAGACTGATCTATAATTGTAATGTTTGAAACCTGATCCAAGAAAATTTTTCCACTAGGCCTTAAAAAAAGTGCCAGCTCTTGCTAAGGAGCTTACCAATGAAGCCCTAAAGTACATATCAGGACCGAATTTGATAGTAGGCCGGGGGAGAGATTCAAAACAATGGTGCTGATTTGACCAAGTGGGAAACACTACTGGCAATGAAGGCCTGAGCTACAAAGGAACCTATCATGCTCCAATAGAGACAGTCTATATGAAAATTATATGCTCTTGTTTCACCAAGACAGAATAATCTCTCTGTATGTGCACGTGTTTCCTGTGGAAGTTCTAAGTGGGATAGAAAACTCCCAGCCTTATGATCACACAGACACACATGCATGTTTAATGAGTTCCTTACCAATTCCAGTATTTCTAGCTCTTATCACCCATGGGATGTCTTTCCTATCTTGAGATCCCTGGTGGATGGGAAGAAATTTCTGATTCTCTTTACTTAGCATGACTTTGTCAAATTGGAGAGACCCTCATGTTTTCTCTTTCACCACTCCAAATTTGGCCATATAGAGCATAAATGTAATCAATTAATATATATAGTAGGTAACAAATGAACCATACTGTGTAAAATGGAACTAAATATTCAATATATTCCAACCCAATCAAATTCTTTTGGCACCCTAACCTCAGAGGATCACATGACAGAGAACACTGGAAGCATCAGTGGGTGGACAAATAAGGGAAGACTGCCAAGCTCTCTACCTCCAGCCTATTCTTCATTCTACCACATTATTATACCTGAATAATTCTGAGATTTTCCAAATGCTGTTGGTCTATTGAAGACAGACTTCAGTTTTCCATACTATAAGTAAGTTCTCCCGTAGCTGTGTTTGCTTGTGTGCATGTTGAGTGAATGTATGTGCATGTTGAGTACATGTCTGCCTTAATCAGGGTTTCCAGTCCTGCACAAACATCATGACCAAAAAACAAGTTGGGAGGAAAGAGTTTATTTAGCTTACACTTCCACATTGCTGTTCATCACCAAAGGAAGTCAGGGCTGGAACTCAAGCAGTTCAAGAAGCAGGAGCTGATGCAGAGGCTATGGAGGGGTGCTGCTTACTGGCTTGCTTCCCCTGACTTGCTTGGCTGGCTTTCTTATAGAACCCAAACCCAATCCTACCAGCCCAGTGATGGCACCACCCACCATGGGCCCTCCGATCCTTTATCACTAATTGAGAAAATGCCTTACAGCTAGATCTCCTGGAGGCATTTCCTCAAGGGAGGCTCCTTTTTTCTGTGATAACTCCAGCTTGTGTCAAGTTTACACACAAAACCAGCCAGTACAATTGACCCCTTGTCAACTTGACACACAAACACATCACTATTAAGCCTCAACCCTTACTTTCTTATTTATCCTCAAGATCTAAATAACTTTAAAAGTCCCACAGTCTTTACAAATTCTTACATATTAAAATTTCAATCCCTTTAAAATATCCAATCTCCTTTAAAATTCAAAAACTTTTTACAATTCAAAGTCTCTTAACTATGGGCTCCACTAAAATACTTTCTTCCTTCAAGAGGAAAAAATATCAGGGAACAGCCACAATCACAAGCAAAATCAAACTCCAACCATCCAATGTCTGGGATCCACTCACGATCTTCTGGGCTCCTCCAAGAGCTTGAATCACTTCTCCAACTCTGCCCTTTGTAGCACATACCTTGCCTTCTATGCTCCAGATGCCTGTACTCCACTGCTGCTGCTGTTCTTGGTGGTCATCTCATGGTACTGGCATCTCCAAAACACTGTTGTCTTCTGCTGCAACTAGGCTTCACCAATAGCCTCTCATAGGCTCTCTTCATGGTGCCAAGCTTTAACTCCTTTGCATGACCCCTTCAGTCCTAGGCCATCAATTGCAACTGAGGCTGTACCTTTACCAATGGCCTTCCATGGGCCTCTCACAGTGTTGAGCCTCAGTTGCTCTTCATGAGCCCTCATTTCTTCAAAACCAGTATCACCTGGGTAACTCTTACACATTACCAAGTCCATCTGCAGCACAAGGTACAACCTTGGCCATTTCTGGAACACAGCCTCTGTGCTCTCAGAAAACACTTCCCAGAAAATTTCACCTCAATGATGCTGGTCTTTTCTTAATCACATCTAATTTCTTAGCTCCAACTAACCAGCATCAATAGTCCCAATAATGCAATGGTTTTGCTTCAGTAGTTCTGGTATCTTGTTAATCACAGCTGATTCTTTAGCCCCAGCTAACAAAAACCACAGAACCTTCACAATCAAAATAGAAATGGCCCTGATAAGAGTCCTTAATCTTTCCTCTGAAATTTCACAAGCCAGGCTTCCATCTTCTGCACTGTTCTCAACATTATCTTCCAAGCTCTTATAAAACATCCCACAGAGCTTTTAATATCCAATGGCTCTTCTAGCCCAAAGTTCCAAAGTCCTTTCACAGTCCTCTCCAAAACATGTTCAGGTTGTCACAGGAATACCCCGCTCCTGGTACCAATTTGTCTTAGTCAGGGTTTCTATTCCTGCACAAACATCATGACCAAGAAGCAAATTGGGGAGGAAAGGGTTTATTCAGTTTACACTTCCACATTGCTGTTTATCACCAAAGGAAGTCAGGACTGGAACTCAAGCAGGTCAGGAAGCAGGAGCTGATGATGCAGAGGCCATGGAGGGATGTAACTTACTGGCTTGTTTCCCCTGGCTTGCTCAGTTTGCTCTCTTATAGAACCCAAGACTTCCAGGCCAGGGATGGTACCACCCACAATGGGCCCTCCCACCCTTGATCACTAATTGAGAAAATGCCTCACAGCTGAATCTCCTGGAGGCATTTCCTCAAGGGAGGCTCCTTTCTCTGTTGTAACTCCAGCTTGTGTCAAGTTGACACACAAAACCAGCCAGTAGAATGTCCATCAGTATCTGTATGCTAAGACTCATTCCATCTACATCTGATCAGTCACCATGCCTCACCTGTTAGGAACGCAAGCAGAGTGAACATATGACTTAAAGTCCTGGCTACTCTTCACCAAGCTGAGCATGTAGCTCAGACCAGGCTCTTCATGACCTTGAAAGATTTGTGGCCTACTCAGACTACGTGGAGTGGGGCAATCTTCAAGTTAGTGGTTATGCTTTGGCACCTTAAACTCTCCCTGCCATTTTGTCGATCACTGCCTAGTCTAAATTACAGTGTTAACACTGCAGTCACTGCTAACTACTTTGCACATCTCAAGGTCAATGTAGATCCTTTATATGATTCTTTAGATTTGATAAATATTTTAAAGCATTATTAATAGTGTTTAATAGTACAAGATGTGAATATATTTTATCAATGGGAATGTTACGAAACCTTCTAATCTCTACCAAGAAGCTGTGACTTGAGAGAAAGAAGACATTTAAGGAAATCTGTTTAGTGAACTTGTAAGCTGTGCTTGACAGACATGAAATTACAAAAGGAGAAGTATTGGGTCATCACAGAAATGTCCCAGCAAATCCAGCAAATGGGACATTTCTCTTCTCGTGCCTATTCTCGTGGACCTATTCCTCTAATTGGAGCTTTCCAGAAGTTTTAGCTTTGAAACTGTTGCCATTTTCCCTCTCTGATGTCTGGCTGCTAGGACATCACTGGTCTAACTACCTGTGCTCCTCTCAGACAAGTACATTTTTCCCAGCCTTGCTCAAATTTACTATCTAACGATTTCACTTGTCACATCTGCCAGATATCCGTGAGAAAAATGCAGCAGGTAACAACTCTGAAGGATTATAATGAACACCTAGAAGAGGCAGTCACTGTCAGAGAAGAGCATGTTGGAATTCAGTTCCTTGGGTTCTGATCAAAGCTTTACCAAGTGCAGCTAAGCCACCTGGGCATGTGTTTTCCCCATTGCTCTGAGAGTCTGTTCTGCCACATGTGAACAGGGACCTGGAATCAATACGACCTTAGTCAGATGTGCAGTGGTATCCAGAGCACTACTGTCCTGTTGATTTCCTCTCTCTGTTCAATTCTCCTGCTCATCTCACAGGTAAGATATGAGAGAGAGAGAGAGAGAGAGAGAGAGAGAGAGAGAGAGAGAGAGAGAATTACGTGATGCCCTAGAGTTGATTTTGCTCCAGAGGTGTTCAAATCAATTTGTCTCTATGGAAATTTTGATATTTACCTAGCAAACAAGTCTCTGTTCATCAATAAAATCCTTTCCAATTCATACCCAGGTTAGATCAATTAAATTATGGTTTTTTTTCTTTCACTAGACAATATATGCATAGGAGACAGTTCTCTGTAACTAACATGGGAGTTCTTTAAAGGAGGGGAATGGAAGGTAGTTGAGATCATCAAAAGGTTTTACTCAGAGTAAGAAAAAATATGTATAAAATACCACATATAACAATATCACATATAAAGTCATACATATTATATACATACATACATATATATACACACAAAACCATATAGATCTTAGAAAGGGATTCATAGCAAATATAAAATTATAGACATATCCAAAAAATAAGATGTGGCCAACAATATCCCCAGCAGTCCAGCATGGTCTACACTTCTGGATAGGTAGAAACTGTTGTCAATCACTTGCTTCCAAGAATGAAGCAGGCTCTATTCTAAGCTTAGCCCAATGACACCACCACCTAGCTCTACAGCTGCCTCAGCAGGGTGCATGGGTGGCTCCAGTGACATGTGCAGACACAGAGTCAGCTCCATGTGACCTTTCCTAGTCCACTAGTATACTGCTATTAATTTGAAGCTGAGGGTTCATTAAACTGTTGGCCTTTAGCACCTTCCATCTTGGCTTCTTTGTTATGTAACTGCCATTCAGTTGAAGGAAGAAAAAAGAAAAAAAACCACAGCAATTTTATCTTTCCAAAAGACTTCTTCACATGGAAGACTTCTCATGTAAGATCAGGTTGTTTAAGGTGATGTTTGCTTTACCAAAAATGACATGATTTCAGGATCAGAATAGGAAACAAACTAAAATTCTTTGTAAAACTAATTCTCTCTCTCTCTCTCTCTCTCTCTCTCTCTCTCTCTCTCTCTCTCTCTCCCCCACCCCCCCACACCCCTGAGCTACCTCTAGAGTTACTTTTAGAAATACTTTGAAATCTTTGAAACTTCATGTTAAAAAAAATTCCTAGTTTTATGTGAAATACAAATAAATGCTTTTCAGCATAACATGTCTTTTTTTTTCTGCAAGGTTCAAGTGAGTTGTGCAGAGCAAACTGGGAAACAGACTGTGCCTCCTTTGCTGTGAACTGGGGAATAGAACTCTACTCTACTTGATCCTCTGATAATCCAGAGAAAGTTAAAGCAGGAAACCGTCAATGCCTATTCACTGCTCATGCAAATGCAATGTTGAATGAGGAGAGCCTCTGGTGAACATATTTGTCAGAGCATAGAAGAAAGAAACTTGACTGGCTCAAATGGTTCCTAGCTAGGATTTTGCTGAAGACTTAAGTGGAGGGAAGAGTCTTAAACAAAACTGGATGGAAGTGTGCAGAGAGACATATAAGTGCAGTTCATCAGCATGCAGTCATGGCTAATCAAAGTACACATACCTTTCCGTTTTATGGGAAATGACTCTCCTGTTATAGCGCTGTAATTTTGAGCAAGCGTTTGAAGTGCTACAAACATCAAGCCTTCAATGAGTAGCTTAGTGATTGAGAAAGCCACAACCCACCCTTGTCTTCACAAACACAGAGACCAGGGGTAAGAAACGTTCATGAATGGTCTAGAACTTCTTCCAGGGATGCTGTAGAGGTAACAACTTCAGGGACTTCCAGCAAGTCAGTGCATGTTTTTTTTTCCAAGTGCTTGTACTTGCATATGATCAAGTCCTGCCTGGTTAATGGGGGTGGGGGTGGGGGTGAGGAATTGGGAAGGGATTTCTAGGGCTCTGAAAATTGAAACTGCTCATGAAAACTCTTGCTTCCCAGAGTGCATGGGCTTCTTGGTAAAGGTCTTATGAAAGAGGAAACTCCTGTCTGTCATTCTGGAGAACACCACAGGGTGTCGTCTGGCTTAATGCTCTGTTCATGCGAGCTATTATTTCTTTTGACACTGATTGTATGCATCTTTTTAACCACAGCACAAGACACAGAGCTCTACGACAAATTTTGGACAGTGACTCATGTCTTAGGAATCAAAATGATGTTATAAATGACAGATCAAAAAGTCGCACTGACATTATGATATCTGCTGTTCTCAATCCATCTACCAGCCAGCCAACCCCCTCCTTTTGCAGTGAGCATGCCACAGTGTGTTACACACACATGCACATTCAAACATAAACACATGCACATGTGAACATGCATATATATGCAACCTGTCTTCATTCACACACACATAAATACTTTCCCCTTTGCTACACAGAACTTAGTCACGTGACTCAGCTGGTTCAAAATTCATTCTGTTTTCAATGGCTTCTGACTAGTTCACTGTAGGGAGATTCATGGAGGAATTTGAATTCTTTCTATTTTGAAAGACAAGCTGTAAAGCAGAAAAGGATGAAATGTATATGTGGGTCTGTTCCTATCTGTAGCCTCTGAGGTTAGATAGTGGTACCCATGTAGCTCTTCTCTTGAATGCCAGTTTTCAGATTAGTGCTCAGCTGCCCACTGTCATTCCCTGCCTTCTTGATAAGGGAGGAAGTCAGTGGAGGACAGAACATCATGAACAGATGCCCCAGTTTCAAAAACTCAAGGGAAATGCTGCGTAAGTTGTTAAGCCATCATTAAAAGCAACACATTCAAATGCTCTAAAACACCAATGTTTACAAATCTCTACCGTTACACATAGATTCATGCCGAACAGCCCGTGATTTCCCAGCATGCATCAATCTCCCCACATGAACATGATTCTCTTCACCTGTCTGACTCCTGAGTCATTTGCTCTGAGGAATTATTAACTGCCAACGGCAGACAGAGAACCCACACAGAAGATCTTTTCTTCCTGCCTTTCAAGATTAAATTTCACTGGTTCCTGATAAGCTGATCCTAACCTATCTCTGTGTAGATTTATGTAGAAAGAGTATTAAACTCATCTTTACCCAGAGGCAACACAATTTTAAATTAAAAGGGGGGGCTGTGAAATGTTTTAATAAAAGAGGCTGAAGGAAAAATACCCCTGTAATTCAGAAACGATAATTTCCTTAAGTTGAGCAGACACAGTACAGAGACAGGACCTGCCTAGGACAAATAATGAGTCGGAATAAAGCTTCATTAATGTAAAGTATACCAGGCTTTATGTTAGATCTATATTAGAGTGTGTCCAGAAGCCCCAGAGAGATAGTACAGACTGTGATTACCTTCACATTTGTGGTTGTTACACCAACATCTTGCATGAGGATCAGACTGTAAAACTACCCTGGAATACCGATGTTTAGCAGTGACATGCATCAGAGCATAAATGAGTGGGGCTTGTTTAGCCCAGTGTCCATTTAAGCCCAACATCCTTCTCCCCATCATGGCCTTCAACAGCCCGTCATCTGTCTTCTAGGCTGAGGAATGGTGCTGTTTCCCAAAAAGGATAATAATTTTGGAATAAATGTGCTTTGAGTCAGCAGCTCTGTGACACCAACAAACCCTGTTGAAAACGGAAAATTCATTTCTACCTGACACCAAATAACTGTTTTGACTGATTATTTTCTCTGAGCTGACAGGTTGTTTTGGCAATGTAGATACAGAGCTTAGTAAATTTTGTGCATGAATGATACATGAAGCTTCTGTATTCAAAGCAGAAAAAAAAATCTAGAGTTCTTCACTGAATACTTAGGGCACTTGTCTTTCTCAATAACAACTATTTAAAAAGTACTCACTATGTAGATTCTGAAAGGCTTTAAAATAAAAACCTCCTTAAGCATATGTAGAGATGACATTGGAAAATATTGTTGATGCCTGCTTGGTAGAGTTCACTAAATCTGATGAGGAAACTGTTTCTTCAAAACCTTTACAAGTTACCCTGAGTGGCTGCTTTGGTCCGTCTGTCCCAACTGCACACTAAACAGGAATTACATGCAAAGATGTGGCATCTGAAGTTCTTTCTAAAAGAATTTTTATTAAATAGAATCACTTTATTATGACAAATTCACAAATTCAAACATCACACAGACAGACTAAAGAAGGCACTCAAATACTTGTCCAGTCCCAAACTAAGATACACATCTTAGTGAACATCTGTCCAGTTAGAATGGCCATTCTTGAGGCCATGGAGCATAGTGTGTTGTTTTAGACGCTCACATCAAGTGCATTTTTATTCATTCATCCAGCACTAAAATGGGGTGAGGCAGGGGGATCACGGCAGAGTTGAAACTGGAAAAAAATAGTTTTCATGTGTATTCTTTGCAGCCAAAAGAGTGCACATAACCAGCAAGAAAGAACTAAGTCAACCAGGGCCCTGATTGCATAGGGTTCTGGCAGCATAAGGAGATTCTAAATGTCGAGCTGCACGTAGCATGACTTGCCGATCTGCACACGTCTCCATTCCACTCTGCAACGATTCCATTTCAAAACGTTACCAAGAAATTGGCTCCTAACCTGGAGGCCAAGGCGATTTCTGCCCCTGGCTCTAAAATATTTCTAATCTGACTGATTTCGTTGCCACTTTGTGTTCCAGGGAACGCAGGAAAGTCTTAATTACACAAGAACTATATCATTATTTCCCCTGGGGTATGTGAATTAGAGAGCAATTTTCAAAAAAAAAAAAAAAAAATACATGAAAGGAAATGAATACCTTGCAAAGTGAAGCGTGGCATGGGCCTGACTCTACCACAGTCATTTACGAGAATGTATTGAGAAAAGAACAGATTTATTGAAGTCTTATTCTTCTCATGGTTATTATTAGAGAACTCTATACTGAATCCCCTGACTTAACATGAAGCCAAACCCTTCCCAGGGTTATTGACCAGAGGGGGCTTTTAACTGGGCCACTGAAACCTTAATGAAGGGACTCCATACCTTTATTTTCTCTGCATGCCAACTGCATGAATATGAGCAACCAGGACATGGTGTTCCTGATAATGTGTGGAGTGCAATTTCCCATAAAATGTGTATTTTAAAGCCTACACATAAGACTGGAGAACAATGCCACTCAGAAAGCGACTTGGAACAAAACATCTGGCAGAATGTAACCATGGGGAAGAGCTGCACCCACAGGGGCTCTCTGTTCTCAACATTCCTTCCCCATCCATTGCTTGGAGGTCATCAGCATCCTGCTTGCCAGAGAGAAAACACAGCTTTGCGTGCACTCAGTACAAGTACCTCTCTGCACTCAGTACCTCTCAGACCTGCTCTTAATTTTCCTTAAACTCAAGGGTAGTTAAGTTGTTTCTAAGTTGTTCTGGAGACCACGCTAAAGGTGTCTTCTGTCTGGAAAGTAGAGAAAGAGAAACAAACAACATCGTAAAGTCTGTACAGAGTCTATATGTGTTACACATGTAAAATGTGCATGGGCATGTGACTCTAGAAACAGAAACATGATCATACAGAATCAAACTCCTACCCCTCCTAGAGTACAAACCTCTCTGTTCTCACATGATTCAGTCCTAGCCACAAGACTGATGTCTGATTGTTTTTACGATTCCATTATGAAACTATGTCACCCTTGTAGCAGATTCCATCTCCCCAAAGTGAGATGTTTCGTCTGAAAAGGTTCAAGCTTCGGCCATTTGGTATTGCCTGTTAGCTGGGGTTCCAGCCTCTTTACTTCGCCGTGGACTGGACAGCCTAGCTGACCAAGGCACAATCCAAAGCTCTTTCTGTGAGAAGCAAACTATGAGCCCCAACTCCTGCTCTGTTTCACAGGTTCCCCACCCCCAGGACACTACTTCTCCACAAACGGATGCCAAGCAACAAGGCTTCTTGATGTCAGCTGAGTCCCACTTGGAAATAGAGGCCCAGGGGCAGATCTAGGGAGAAGATTGGCCCTCAGTTCTGCATGTTCTCTGCCTCTTCTCATATTGTAGTGTGGAGATGCCTGAGAAATACTTCACCGTTCTTACGTTTTATGAAATATCTCTTGCATTATTAAAAGGTGCATTGACTCGGTGTCTTCAGAACTGCACAGCCAATGGAAAGGGTGGTTAACTAGAGTGAGTTTGCCAGCACACTTTGCATTTGAAAGGTAAATGTTTGCCTGAGGGCATTCTCAGTGGTCTTTAAAAAGAAATACTGTCAGTTTTAAATAATATCCCAAACATGATTCCAGTCATAGCTCTTTTTCCTCATTCAGGAAAGAAGCCATTGTCTACAGAGATCCTGCCAATTCAAAAATGTTATGGGAATAAAACAAAGCAAAACTAAAACTAAAACAAATAGACACAACCCTGAGTAGCTTCAACACGGGACGCCAAAAAGGATGTCTTTTTGAAAAGCGCTGCTCATGCTTTTATTTTTAAAATGCTTAATAAAGGGGGAGGCTTTAATAATTATAACCCTGAGAGATCAAAGAATTCCCAAGACAAACACGTTATCTGGGAGTTAAAAAGCTGTTGTGACTTTTTCCAGAAGCTTCCTTGTCCTACCTGCTCCCTTGTCAAATCTCATCTCTCTTAGAATCCACGATTTGATATAAGACAGACTACTTAGATCTGATCTCTGGCACAGGAAACTTCTCTGGATTGATGTGTTTTCTGCCTTTCTATTCATCCCACAGACTTGGAGACCTACAAATGACCAGGCAGAAAGTAGGACTGAATCCACTGAAAGCAGTGCACACTGAATGCAGTCAGTAGAATCCAAGGCCACGGAGAGGAGAGTGACTCTCCGTATCAGCAATGGCAGTTTTATTTATTTGGATGCTGCCTTTAAGCTGCTTTTTGTGGAAACCACACTAATACAGTTCTAATAACACCTACTGTACACAAACACCCATATCAAGACAAGTAAGTGTTTTAAAATCTATTTTAAGCTATAGTGAAGGAATTTATAATACTTTTCTCTATGGGATAAAATCATTTCATAAAACAGAGATTAACATATTTGACAATTATGGAATTTTGGAAAAAAACCTTTTTCTTGTATTTATGTTGTTTCTGGTTTGGTGTGTATATGTGGAGTGTGCTGTGTGTATGGTGCATGTCTGTAGAGTGTGTTGTGTACGTGTGTGGAGCGTGTGCTGTGTGTGTTATGGTGTGTGTTTGTGGATAGTTTATGTATGGTGTGTTTATGTGGAGTGTGCTGTGTGTGTGTATGCGTGGAATGTTCTGTGTGTGCGTGGTGTGTGTGTGTGTGTGTGTGTGCTCTGCGGTGTGTGTGTATGTATGTGTGTGTGGTGTGTGTATGTGGAGTATGTTTTGTGTGGTGTGTGTGTGTAGTGTGCTGTGTGTATGTATGATATGTGTGTGTGGGGGGAGTGTGCTATGTGTACGGTATGTGTATGTAGAATGTGCTGTGTGTGCATATGCTGTGTGTTGTGTGTGTGTTGTGTGTGTGTTGTGTGTACGTGGAGTGTGCTGTGTGTGTAGTGCATTCAGGTAGCCGTGTGAGGGCGTGAGCTCACTCACATTCACTGGGAAGTCAGAAGAAGACATCTGGCATGTCTATTGCTATTGCCTTGAGACAGGTTTTCTCATTGAACTGGAAGCTTGCCATTGTGGCTATGCTGGCTGGCTAGCCAGTGCCCAGAACCCACCTGTCTCAGCTCTCCAGTGTGAGGAGACAGGCACTTTGCCATGCCTGGCTTCTTCACATGGGTGCTGAGTACAAAAACCCAAGTCCTTATGCCTGCAGAACCAATCCTTTGTACTCACTGAGCCATCCTTCCTAGCCCCCTTTTTTATTTGTGATTGTTGTTTGCTTCTGATTTTTTGTTTTTAATATTCACAGTGACTAATTATACATATTAATGTTGATATGATATTTTAATTTATGTGTGCATGGTATAATAAAATCTAAGTAATTAAAATAAGCAAATAATGGGACCTGCCTATAATTCTAGTCCCAGGAGATCTGATGCTCTATTCTGACAACCATGGGCACTGCATACATGCGGTGCAAGTGTGACCTGTGTCCTCAGCCCCTAGAGCTTCCTGCTTTCCCTGTTGGACATGGCTCCCATTACTGTACCAGTGAAGGCCGCAATTGGAGCATATTATCTTCAAGTCAGAAATGTCAGCGGACACAGGGGATCTTTAAGAATTCAGTTAAACATTCACCTTAACCTTTTAGTTAGTTAAAACAGTTTACTTTCAGAATCTAGTAAAATTCAGAAGCCATGATACTGAACCTACACTTATCCACACAGGAGGCCGGGAGCAAACATACTCAACACTACACGCCTGGAAAGACTTCTCCGCCTCATCTCATTTGCACACACCTGCAGAGGCTGATATGAACCAATGGCTTATTTTCTTTATAATAACCACTCCCTTCCTTAATGTGTTGATTACAAAATGAGGGAGAATTCTCCTTGCATGATACAGATTTCATGTAGCTACAATGTTACTAACATTTTTAACTTCTAACCCCATTGATCCCATCAAAGACTTACAAAAGAAAATAAAATAGACCTCGGAAAGAACAATGCTTGCTTTCTTTCTTCGTATTGCAGATATTTTAGATTCAAATTTTTAAATGTATATGTTAATAAGTACGGTTATATCTGCCTAGACATACAACTTACAAAATTTCTCTCCAAAATATTCAAACGGGGCCTAATGTACCACCTCTAGATTTTGTAAACATCTGGGAGAGATAGTTTGGTAACTAATGCTGAATACATTTTGTGTAACTGTTTCATGTCTCCCTGTTCCTCTTCACACAACACACACACACACACACACACACACACACACACACACACACACACACGAGAGAGAGAGAGAGAGAGAGAGAGAGAGAGAGAGAGAGAGAGAGAGAGAGGCATGCTCACACGCACATCTCTGTTTTAAAAATTGAAAGTAATATTATATTAAAATGAACGAGACAAAAATGGAATATACTTACTGCTTCATGACTTTTGGAGAAAACAGGTCCAGAAAAATGGATATTAAAGCAGAAACATTTAAAACAAGCCTCACAAAAGACCTTGGAAGTCCACGTGTCTAAGTTTCCATGACTGATAATTGAGTGCAGGTCTTTTTAAAAGGAAGAGCTGGACCAGGGTCTCAGCAGCAGGGCTCTAAGCTGCCTAACCTCTCAGGTTGCTGCATCTCATGTGAGTCGCTAAATCAGTCCTGAATCATTTTAAGGTCTATCCTTCTAGCATAGGCTTCTGTCTTTCTAATACGCAAATGTTATGGGGTCATTTAGTTCCATTCTGATCTCATCTATTCACCACCCTCCAGCTGGTCTCTGTGATGTCCATTGGACTGGGATTGATTGTTAAGATTCACATTACACCTTTCTAGCTTTCTAAAATAATCTTTTCTAATAATAATAGAATAAAATTAGACATCTAAAAAAATCTACTATGTTTGCCAGATATTTTATTCTTCACATATATATGTATGTGTGTGAATAATATATGTAATATTTTATTTAACAAAATTACTCTTTTATGTGGTTCTCTTTACTAATCACTGAATAATATGGATCTTTATAATATTTTAAAAATTTAGTTGTTTATGTTTATTACATCCAAAACAGCTCCTCAAAATGGCAGTGCTGGTGGCAATGGCCTAAACAGAAGGACTCTGACTGGATAAACAGAGGGATTGTTATTGGGTAAACAGAGTCCTAAAGGTGAGTTTCTCTTTATCCAGAACCTCCCTTAATCTGTGCTCACATGTCACCTACCTCAGGCAAGGGCATCTAGTTCCCAGGACAATCTGAATGACCTGTATCAGCTCAAAGCCTGCGGTCTACCCTGGTTCTATCCTGCTGTCATATAAAATCCACCTGCTTTTTATCATGTCTCTTCTCTCTGCCCCCCGAGAGGTATCCTAGACAGTTTGATCCCTAATAAACCTTTCTTTTACCCTTGGAGTTGTCTAGCATGTGTAGGTGTGCCTTCATGAGTTATCTTCCAAGGTCAGGAGAAGCATCAGATCCCCTGGGGCTTGAGTTATGAGTCACTTGATCTGGATTTTTAACAGTTAAGCCATCTCTTCAGCTTTCTTGGTTTTAATAATATATTTAGAGAATTGAAATATACTAACCACCAGTGCTTTAGTCTTTTATGACACTGTGTAGGATTGCAGGGGTGGCTCTCTGTATTCCTTCACTGATCCATGTACAAGACCTTATTGTGACAGAGAAGGGACATAGCAAAGAGCTTCCAAGAAGCAGGAGGCATGGTGACAACCCATGCTTCTCAAAGACACTAAACACGGCAATGAGCTTTGCACAACAAACATGATTTTCAATTAGCTTTGATTATTATAAGATCCCCCAATCAAAATGACCCCAATAGCTGTGCAGTTTTCTTAAGAATGAAATGCAGTCCTAACCACAGATTTACAATTGTGACCTCGCCTTTTCCGGTTTATTTCTCACTGACTGTATAAACTTGCTTCAGCCTGTGAGCTGTGTTGGAAGGGAACTTACATACCAAGCTGGAAATGGAAACTTCACTGGTTTTAGGGGGAAGGGGCAATGGAAAGAATGTCACAGGCTGTCCCAATCCAAAGAACCCTGGCCCCCATGAGTGCAGCTTGAATTTGTACCAGAGAAGCAAAAAGCAGAAGGCCAACCAAGTCCCTCCTACACAGCTGGGAAGCAAAGGCTTTCAGGACAGCTTACAGTTGAGTTATTGAGTCTATTATCTAGGATAACTTCATCCAAAAAAAAAAAAAATCAAAGTTGCCCAACAGGAAACAAATTGGAATGAAATATGGGTGCGCTTCTGGAGCATCCCATCTACTGAAACATAATTGTCTGGACGTGACGTGCCAATCCCATAGAACACACAGGAACACACACAGAGTCCTGCATCGTGGGATTTCTTTTTTTAAA
>CM052719.1:3958488-4036934 GCA_028551405.1 Uromys caudimaculatus
CCCTTCCCCCTGCCTCTATGAGGGTGCTCCCCCACCCACCCACCCACTCCTGTCTTCCCGCCCTGGCATTCCCCCACCGGGGCATCTAACACCCTCAGGCCCAAGGGCCTCTCCTCCCACTGATGGCCAATAAGGCCCTCCTCTGCCACATATGTGGCCAGCACCATGGGTCCCTCCATGTGTATTCTTTGGTTGGTGGTCCAGCCTTCGGGAGCTCCAGTGGCTGGCCAGTTGACACTGTTGCTCCCTCCATGGGGCTGCAAACCCCCTCAGCTCCTTCAATCCCTTCTCCAACTCCTCTATCGGGGACCCCACGCTCAGTCCAATGGTTGGCTGTGAGCATTCGCCTCTGTCTGATTTCTGCTTGGCCCGAGGAGACATTGATCAAAGACACTCTACCACTAGACTATCAGCTTTTAAGATTAAACCTTGCATGACAGGCCTGTCCCACTCCTTCTCCAATCATCAATGCAAAACGCAGTCCTAATTCAGGCATGGTTTTTGTGTTGTTATCAAACATTATTTGTTTGGCTTCCTGGTTGCTTTCTATGCAGTGGACACTAATTAGTTCATAATTATTTTTATGCACTTTGCTATGGTAAATGAAAACAGAGTTCTACATAAAAATCATAGTATTTTATTAATTTGCCTTAATTTTATAGCATATTTAGTTAACCACCTCTATGAATGTTGGGTTCACTGTGCCAATCACTTCACATGTTTCTTAATATTTGCTAATACAATATTTCATTTGAATTTTTATTAGGTGTACTAAAAATTCATGATGTGAGGAAAAGTATTTCAATTACTCGATTTTATTTCATCTCTTTCAAAAATTATTTTCTTCTCCTTTCTTTTTCTTTTCGTTTCACTGTGAGGACCAGGCTGGCCTCAGACTCACAGAAATACACCTGCATCTGCCTGCTGCATGCTGTGATTAAAGACTTGTGTGGCCATGACTTGCTAATGCTATTTTCTCATAAGATCTCTCTCTCTCTCTCTCTCTCTCTCTCTCTCTCTCTCTCTCTCTCTCTGCCATTCTTCTCTTTCAATTCATTACAGCAGAACTTTATTTCTTAAATTGTTGAGAGAATTTGTTATACAATTATTGTGATTTTTTTTTAAAAGAGTTTTCTCCTAATTTCAAATCTCAAACCCCAGCTAAATAACAGGTGCAAACCTGATTCTTGACCACCATTTATTTTTCTTCCTTGTCTTTCTCCTGCTACCCCTGCCCCTCCCCAAACCATGTATTCATAGGGGTCTCCCATCCAAGTACTAACTAGACCCAACCCTGCGTAGCTTCCAAGATAAGATGAAATCAGGTGTGTTCAAGATGGTGTGGCTATAGACTTAGCTACTAGTTCAAAGCCCCTGCTCCCGAGAAGTAAAGGTCTGTCCAGTTCTGCAGTAGGCCAGTCGTGCTACAGTGCTGTCCATGAGGAAAGCCAGCTGGTCTGGTCTGCTTTCTGCCCTTTGACACTTCAGCCAGTGAGCAGTGCAGGGCTGATCCTGCACTACCCTCCTGTCAGGAGACATGCCTTCTGATGCACTGGGTGCACTTGGCTCCCTTGGAGCCCTTTCCCTGCCTTTCAATCTTCAGCCAGGTTTGCAGCAATGCTCTGCAGATGGATGAATGACAAATCCTGTATCACAACTCAAGATTTTGAGAAGGAATTGCATAGGGATCCAGACATCTACTGTTCATATTAAATAGCACACAGTAGGCCATTTTATTGTGCCTGCCTCATTTATTCTCATCTGCCTCGCACAAACAATCCAGAAATGTTTATGGGGGCAGGACAGGAAAGCAATTCTGACCAAAGAGAATAGCATAGAAGATGTTACCACACCCATTTCAAATTATACTCCTGAATCATAGTAATCAAAACAGCCCAGTTGTACTGGCACAGAAACACACACATTGATCCATATGGTAGACCTGAGGACCCATATGTAATTCCACAATGTAGTTACCTGAGTTTTGACAAATTACCATACCCACACACATTTAACAAACGGTGCCAGGGAACCCAGATTTCAGCATGGAGGCAAAGGGAAGGACAGCCTTACTTCTCACTGTGCACAAACTCAACTTTCCTCAAAGTGTCATCCTACAGGTGTCTCTTCTTCCCCTATTAGGGTTGTCATAGAAACCAATGCAGGAATGAAGCTGCCGTTGAATATAAATTGCTGCAAAGTATATGTTTATATCTCGCAGGGAAAACTACCTACGTAAGGAAAGCATTGACCATAGTTCAAGCTCCTGTGGAATTGATACAAGCGGATTCCAGTTTGTAGGCTAAACATTATTGTGGCCATAGAGGACTCCAGCTGGCTAGCTTAGATGGCAAGTTTCCTGCCATTGATCTACTCACTCACATAATCTCCATTCAAAAAGCACTTATTCAGTGCTGATTCTGTGAGGATACTGCCCAGAGGGCTGCTGCACAAATGTGCCTAGGCAGGAGATGTCCTTGTGTGGGGTGGGTCCTGGGGTCCGTATTAGAACATAGGGAGAAGAGAGTTGCCAGACAGTAACAATGGATATTGAGAGAGATGAGGCACTGCCTGAGAACGATACGTGCTTCTGAAAAAAGTCAGCAGGTCTGGCAAAGACAAGAGATCTAGCAGAGGGTCTATGGTGGGGAAGACCTTCCCAGGGAACTGCAAGCAGATGACTCATAAGGCAGTAATGGGAGATCCTAGAGAAAAACTTTCTGGGAAGAGGAAGCAGATAAGATGAAAGGTGGAGATAAGTTGGAAGGAGACTGTAGAGAGAGCTGGATTTCAGTGAGGTGCATGGTGGGGGACCAGGTGACATCACAGGTGGAAAGGCATGGGAACCAGTCCTCAAATGGAAGATACAGGGACACCTGAGAGCTGATAACCTGGCTTCTGTACATGCACGCTATGTGAATTCTTCTCGGCAACAGACATGAAGAGACATGATTTGATTATTCTCAGAGCAGGTATTTAATTAGATTCTGTTCCCAACAAGGCATGTCCCTCTTCTGAGAGGAGCAATGAGAAGAGATGGCTGTCCACATGGAGGAGGGAACATACCTAATTTATGTCATTTCTTTTGCTAAGGACCAGATGGTGGCTCAGTGGACATGCAAGGCAAAGACGAATGCATCCGTCTGTCCTGCTTCACAGAACACGGTTGGATGCTTCTCCCAGGAACACAGACTCTGCATCTTGTGAGTTCTGTCTGCATTTCCAGGTCTATCTCTCAGTAAATTCATCTTCTGTCACTGTTCCTGCAGGAGTCCCTCAAAACTTTCTAGTTTCGTGACACGGGCTGTCACTTCTGCATTTGCTCCTTGTATTTGCTCTGAAGTCAATGTCCTTACCATAACTCTGCATCAGAAGCTTTAAAAGTCAGGTAAGTTTGTGCTGAAACTCTTCCAACACCACTCCAGCCTTCACCCTGACCAGGGATGTCCATGTCAGATCAGCACAGTGGTCAGCACGTTTATTAGTTTTTATTTCTCTAACAATTTAAACAAATTTCTTTAGTGTGGGACTGTGTCCTATTCATCTCGAGATTTCTAATGTCTGAGAAAGGCAGTTGTCACCTAAGATGCATGTGTCAAACATACAAATATTTGAGAATTATCACCCAACTTATTCTTTTAGTATGGTTGTTTTGAACTGATTCTGATCAAACATCCTCATGGGAACATATTTTATCTCCAGGAGTATTAGACTATTGGAATATTTAAATATTTATAAGTTTCTTCACCTTATTTATCATGACATTACCTGGTGAGCAAAGAAGGCAATTGTTTAAAATTATAATTGGCAGATCTTTCTGCAAGAGAAGAAGACAAGTTTACATGGTGTTGGAGTTTATGAAGACTGATATCTCAGCCACCAAGTATCACAGAATTAAGGGGAAGAATAAAATTAAAATTATAAGAAGATAACATTGACAGAGCACAGAGCTAAACTGTGGAAAGCAGAAATGGTTTGAATACAGTACATGTAATTTCAGCTGGAGAAAACCAAGGAGGGGACTTGTCCTTTTTTATGTTATTATTATATTTTAGGTCAGAGTCATAACATGTTGGAGTGATTTGATCAACTTTCCTGGTGTCTTCTCATAATCAATTAATTGAGCAAGTATTCATTTTATAAGATTTGATAGTGAAAAATATATATATATACCAAACAATATGTCAGGGCTGAGAGGTAAGTGTCATCCATCACTTCATGGAAATTCATCTATTTTGTATTTGACAATCTTCTTGGAAACTTTTTTCTCAGGACTTCATTTGCATGAATACTTTTCTAAGAATAATACCTTGGTGAAGAAAATACATTTTGCACTTGTAATCCACCGCCAGGAGAGGTTTAAGAACCATAATAAAGAAGCTAAAGGAAAAACAAAGTTTCCCACATCAGTTGAGCCCCTGCTGGGCCTTCAAGCCAGCATGAGGCCTGTGGCGGATCCTAAGGATGAGGCTGCTATTACAGCATTTCAGCTGCATCCAGCCCACCAGATCGCTGTACCGTGTCCCTCCAAGGAGGCACTCAGTTCTCTAAGTGACCACAGGAGGTGGGCGTCTCATGGCTTCATTTTGTGTCTACAAGAATGGCAGTGTGGAAGCTCTGTACCACGCCCAAGATCATGCAGTGGAATGGGATGAAGCTCTGATACAGGGAACAACAGGGATCCAAGTACTGAATTCCGGCTCCTGTATTAGCACAAGTGAAAAGAGCCACCAATGGAAGACTCCACTGAGATCTCAGCGATGCAGACTGCTTCCATTACAGATGATGAGCACATAGATCCGAGAGCATGGGACGTTCTCAGCTTTGTTTAATAGCTGGTCCTTGTCACCAAGCCTCATGCACTACCTTTTTATAAAGGATTATAATAGCTTTTCAAGTCTGCACATAAAGTATTACATTTCACTATGGAATTATCAAACACAATTTGTTGTATCGATTTTCCCTCCCTCCTTCTTTGCCACACACTCTTTCCTCTTCATCTCCTCACATGCTTAAATAAACTCTGCTTTAAATCAAGTGTGCTCTGCCGCCTTCTTCCCTTCCTCCCAAGCTTCTGGTCTCCTTTCTGGTGTTATGAACTTATTCTCACATATATGGGCTTAAAGCTAACATCAGTATATGAGAAAGACTACGTGGGATCTGTCTTTCTGAGACTGGATTACATTCCTTAATAAAATAATTTCCAGTTTTCTCTACTTGGCTACGAATAGTCCAAGTTCATCTCGATGCACAACCAGATAAAGTGCACTGCACACGTGAACCACGTTGGCAGGCCCTCTCCTCTGCTGATGGGCATCGCCGCTTTAAATCTAGGTATGTCCAGTCAAACCATCGTCAACAGACATTCTTCCCTACAGTTCTGCAATTTGGTAAACTCCCTTGAGGCTCACACGGCTTGTGTTTCCCTTGAGGCTGCTCTGGCAATCATCTGCTGTGGCTGCCAGGGACTGTTATCAAATAGCAGAGATGTGCAATCTCGTTTCCAGCATCCTGTCACTTCCTGCTCTCTTTTTGTTTTGTTTTGTTTTTTTTCTTTCACCAATGATGCTATTTTTGCAGTGTGTTTCTATGAAAAGTGTGAACACATGCATTCATTTATAATTTAATAAACAGTGGGACTTTCAAACCCTCATGCTTAAATTGATCAGCTATTGTGTACGTCAAGATCCATTTGATAGTAGCTAAGAAAAGAACAGCTAATCCACAAAGGGGTGTTTCTTTACAAGATATAGAGATATTTCCTGTTGAGTACAGGCAGTTAGAACAGTCGGAGCTCAGAAGATCCAAACCCCAGTGCTCCGATAGCTTAGATTCATTATTTAACCGCAATAAAGACATCATGCCTGCTTTCTAAAGACCAGAAATCATCAGCAGCTCAAATTCGCCTGACTAGAGTCTCTTTTGAGGATCCAGCTGTAAGGCATTTTCTCAATTCGTGATCAATGGGGGAGGGCTCCTTGTGGGTGGTGCCATCCCTGGGCTGGTGGTCTTGGGTTCTATAAGACAGCAAGCTGAGCAAGCCAGGGGAAGCAAGCCAATAAGTAACATCCCTCCATGGCCTCTACATCAGCTCCTGCTTCCTGACCTGCTTGAGTTCCAGTCCTGACTTCCTTTGGTGATGAACAGCAGTGTGGAAGTGTAAGCTGAATAAACCCTTTCTTCCCCAACTTGCTTCTTGGTCATGATGCTTTGCGCAGGAATAGAAACCCTGACTAAGACATAGATAAATGCCCATTTATGTATTTCAGAAATGTGTACATGTTCTATGACAGTACATACATGTGCATTGTAGTGGTATATACACACTGCTCACTGTGGAGAGATATAGAGAAATGATACCTATCATAGCAACTCAAGTTGGAAAAATCAAAGGAGAGATGGAGAGAGGACCTTCCAGCCTGGGAGAGCCTGGGAGGGAGGACCACACATCCTGAGAGCCTGGGAGGGAGGACCATACATCCTGAGAGCCTGGGAGGGAGGACCACACAGCTTGACATCCCAGCACTCCAGGGCTAGAGCACAGGATGTATCCTTGCATACAGTCACAAAATCCTTATCTCAGAGGAGCCCTGATAGTTTCAATTAGAAAAGGCTGCTGTGCTCTGCCCTCATCTAGGGTTGTCAAGGAAAAGGAGCTTGCACCAAGACCACACACCTGAGTTCCTTCCTTGTCACATTGTCCCATGAACATAGATGCAGCAAGGAAGCAGATAGCACATCAAATGTGATAACATGGCAGATGCCCCAGCCAGCTGTCAGCTCAGGAGTGGGGTTCTGCGGTTGGCTGTGAAGTTCTTTTCTGGCTCAGAGCACTTGGCCTATAGAGCTTCAGGTCCTGACATGCTAACCTGAGCTTCGGGCCTGAGCAGAACTAGGTTCTTCTTTCTGTCCTGTGGAGCCTGAGCAGAGGCTAGGCCCTTCATTCTGTTCTGTGGAGAGGCTTTAGAGGGCACTCATGATTGACAGGAGGCAGTATGAGTTACAAAACTCAGATAAACACCTGGAGCAGAAAGGATTGTTTCCACAGGTGAGGCAGCTGACTGGGTGAAAGCAGAAGGGGGAAGAACTATGGAAGGAAGGTGTCAGCATAATTTAAAAATAAGTCATAGAATGCATGACTGGCAAGCTAATGGGCTACAGGTGAATAAACAAAACTCAGATAACATTGTCATTCACAATTACTTTCCCAGGTATAGGTAAACTGAGGGAAGCTTCCAAACAGTGAGGAAGGGCAAGTTCAGGGCACACAATGAACAGACAGCACGTGGACCTACAGGGTCTCAGAAAAATCATCCTGTGTGCAGAAGTGACAGAGTGGGAGAAGTGGAGAGAGGGAGAAAACTCTTCAACGGAAAACTAAGGCAATGCAAATGATTTAAAACATGGCTGCCTGGGGCAGAGGACTCTATACAGGAGAATAAATTAAGAAATGAATGGTTCTATTTTCTTCTCCATCATTTACTTAATTCGGATTTTCATATAAAATGTGTCTCACAGCAGGCATGTAGACTCCAGAGGGCTGTCTTGCAGGTCTTTGCCTCTGCCTTGTTTGAGACAGGGTCTCTCTATTTACTGCTATGTATGCCTGGCCAGCTCCTGAGGAATCTCCTGTCCTTGTTGCCTGTCTTGCTCTGGAAGCTCTGGGACCACAATGTACAGTGGCATGCTCATGTTTGGGTGGGCACTTGGGCTCTGACTCAGGCTCTCACGATTGCTGACAAGTACCCACTGAGCCCCCTCCTAGGAATACTTAGTTCTTCTTCAGGTGCACAGAGAGTAAGGGAATAACCATCCAATACTAACTAAAGAGCCCAAAGCACAAGAGCTGGGTTTGAACTCTAGTCTAACTGTGAGTCTCATATTGCCTTGATTTAATCACAAACATAACTTCTGCTGAGTAATTTCAGAATCCTAAGATGGGAAAGGAACCATTTCGATGGTATGTTTGCTGGGAAGCAGCAATTCTTCACAGTCCTGCTTTTCTGACAAAAAAAAGACTAAAAGATTATCTCAAATATTTCAGTGTTTAGTGCTTCTTTTAAGCGAACACACACTCATAAAGGAAAATGGGGAAAGGTCTGGGACCACCCGTGTTGAATCACCATCCCTGCCTCAACCGCTTCTGCCTACATGGTCACTACCATGAATTTGCTTTTGAACTTCAAACATTTCCAGCCTCCCTGTTTTCATCTTTTGTGCTGTAAGAGATTATTCAACCCCATTGCTTCCTGCCATCCTATGCCTGTACTGTGTGATCTCTTTGCTTTATCTGGTTTCTTCAGTGATGGACAGATGGGCGTTGGAAATTCTGAGATTACATTATTACATAGGGGACTAAGTGGTTTTGTTGGTGGGTGGATAAGGGGTATAATTGTTGGATGTATATAAATACACAGAGGTTTGCCATCAGAAACTAACACACCTTCGAGGGACTCTCCTCCTTCCCAGTTCCCAAAACAGTTGTCCCACATGCTCACCAACGCTTAGCAATGCCTGATTAACTTTAGCTGATCTGCTGGACAGTGAGGCGGCCAACTGGTTTTCAGCATGCAATTGTTTAGTGACAACAGCAGACAGTAGACTATGTTCCCACAAGCTGTGAAGATATTATATTACACAGTATTGTAGCTCAAGTAGCTGCAAGGATGGTTGCTGGTCAGCTGATCCTCACAGGCAGTCTGTTGACTAATTTCTTTCATGGATGGAGGACTTATTCCCCTAGTCCCTTTGGGTGTTGTTTGGCTTTACTGAGTCTGCCAATATTGACAGTTTGTATTTTTCTAGAAAAAATTTCACTCTGTTTGAATGTTTATACTCATTTCCATCAGGTGAATTTGATGACTTACTGGGAAGTTTTCAATATCTGGAGAATCTGTAGTGTGTCATTTTATCCCTACAATATTGACAGTATATGAGGGTCTCTCTCTCTCTCTCTCTCTCTCTCTCTCTCTCTCTCTCTCTGTTATTCTTCATCCTGATTAGTCTTGTAAACTATTTTTCAAATTTATTTATCTCTACAGCAACCATGTTTAGAGTTATAAACTGCTATGTTCTATATTCAATTTAATGTATACCAGCTCTTATATTTTAATATATAAATCTAAGTTTTAAAATATTTTGTAGTTTTATCTAGCTTATGAAATGAATATTTCCTTTATTGATTTTTTCTCCTTTCATCTTAGTAATATCAGTTTATAGATGCACATTTCCTTCTAAGCACAGATTGCATGGCTTTCTGTAAGTTTTTATCTGTCACTTATGTGTTCGTTTATCACACTGTTTTTGACCCCTTCAAACAGTTGTGACTTGTCTCATGACATAGCTCATGATTTATAATCTTTATACTTAGTTACTAATGAAACTATTTTATGTGAATCGTGATTGGCATAAATGATACAACAATCTCTTTGATTTTCAATAAAGAAGAGAAACATTATACATCCACTAATTGAATGAGATTTCTTCATTTAGCTCTATTTAATCATGTCGAGGGTATAATATGAATTGTATATCATTGACAGCTGTCTTTAAGAACTTGTCAGTAAAAATATGGTCTCTTTATAAAAATCAATGCAATGACAAAAACTCCAAGGGCAATAATACTCTGGTTTGGGTTGGTTCTTTTATGAGGACAGGAGGTGTGAGAGAAGTGTTTGGTGCTTTGTGCTATACCAAAACCCACAATCATGTTAGTTAACATAATGTTTCTTGAAAAATTTGACAACAGCCATTGCAAGTTGAGATTAATCCTACATATTAATGATGAAGGTCCACTTATAGGAATTTATTCCATAGATATCATCATTCATGTGAAGAAAGGTAAACACTGGAATGTTCTGTATAATGTTATTTATAGACTCACCTGGATGGTGTCCTAAGGATCCGTCAATAGGGACTTATAATATTAGTAATGCAATCCATCTAATCAGTGAATTGATGTGCAGATGGGTTATATGATCCAATACAAACCATTACCAAAATTCATCAATAAAAAGCTAAAAGTAAGTAAATTCCACAGTAAGGAATCTCTGTGGAAAACAAGGTAGGAAGCTGCAGTTGTGTCACTTTGGGTAATGCACACGCCCTGCATCCAGCACCAGTGCGCCAGACAAAATGGTAGTGCACGCTCCATCCCTGGGCTCTGCCTGCTATCACTGTCTTCTCCAAACCAACAGCATCCCTGACCTCACACCTGTCTCATCAACATTGGAATCATTGCTTCTCCTAACTAATAATTCTTTCCCTTGTGTTCTTTGGCAGTCTGACAACTCTTTTCTCCATCACTGAATGATATTAGGTTGTACGGCTAGACCATGGTCTATATAGTCATTCACCTTTTATAAATTTGGTCCTTTAAAATAAACATTCAGGTTTGTGTATGAACTTTTAACTTATTGAACAAACATTGGGAATCGTGCGTGTTGGAGGAGATGGTAGGAGTGCAAATGGTTTTGTAAGACCTGAACAAACTCGGACCCAGCACCACTGCTGCATTCATCTTCCTATCTGAATTAGTGTTTCCTAAGGACATCCCAGGTTGAGTACCTTTCCGTAGGTTGCCAGCATCTGAGTTTCTTCTTTGACAAGGACTCTGGTCAGATCTCTTGGTCATCTTTGATGGTTTGTTTGTTTCACTAGTGATGAATTTTGAGAGTTTCATATATATATATATGTATGTATGTATATATGTATGTGTGTATGTATGTATATATTATATATTTCTTTTTCCAAGACAGAATTTCTCTGTGTAGCCCTGGCTGTGCTATAACTTGTTCTGTGGACCATGCTGGACTTGAACTCAGAGATCTACACGTCTCTGCCTTCAAAGTAGTTGGATTAAAGAAGTGCAACCACCATGCCCAGCTTCCTTGTACCTTTTTAATACAATGTATTAATTGGGCATGTATTTTGTAAACACTTTTCCAAGCTCTGTCTCGATTTTTCATTCTGCCAATAGCACTTGTTCTGACATTGGAAAGGGGGGTATTGTTCTTCTCTTACAAGAACTTGTGGTCTTCAGGGTTTGTGTGACTAGTCGGATTACTTATACGAGGATTCTGGTGTCTTGAGTTAAACATCTGGAGATTAAAATGTCCACAGCATTGGAGAACACCAGGCTGTGCTCTGCCTCCACTGAGAAAGGTCTCAAACAGCTCTCTGAGGTGTCATAAGCAAAGGGAGTAACAACCTTTGCAAAAGTGGTTTTGAAAATGTGTTGACAGTATAGTCAGATGGTAGAGCCCCTATAATCCTATGAGTTAAATTTTTGTTGTATTTAAAGTAAATAAATCAGATGTTTTTCTTTGGTGTACATCTGAGTTCAAGACGTGGGTTATATGATTATTTCATACTAAACTGCTCTTACTATGAGGCATACTTATTGAATCTTGTATATATTTACTTTTAATGAATTTTTATATGCAAATAAAACTTTTCATGGAGAAAGGTCAGAAAATATTATGGTTCATTCCTGAGGAGCACCTCTGAAATGTCATGGTTCTGTTCATGGAATGTAAGAGAGAGGCCCGTGCACAGCAGTGACAGTTCTGTGGATTCATCGGTTTATATAACAGACTCTCTTGGAGGAGACTTTATATTGTGTGTCATGCTGTATCCTGCAGCAATGTTGAAACAATGGTTCCCAGCACAATGACACTGACATGTCAGGTCCTGTCCACTCCAGTTATCCAGTGTGACTGCCTTCCAGGTCAACCGTGTATGTAAAGGAAGGGCCACGGTCCTTGCCCATTAGACCAGCCAGGGTCTTAGGGGGCACCAAGGACCAGCTGCAGGGCCTGTACAATGAAGTTGCGCCATCTGCTGGCTGTAGTTTTGAGTTCTTAGCAAAATGAGGCCATTGTCAGACACAAAATGATTATAAATTCATTGTTCAATCTGACATTTAAAAGAATATGACATAAAAAGAGACCATTGTTTCCTTGTTTCATGTATAGAGAAAATAAACTTGGTGAAAGAATTATAGTGTGTTCACCAACTTTGCCTTTGGCATTTAATCTACACTTTCTTAATCCTGATTTTTTTTTTTAAATTTGAAAAGCATCAAACTAGGAAGTGATAGCCCTGAGCATGCCAAGAGACATTAACCTCGTGCTACTGCAGTACATGGTATTAAGTGAATCACAAAATCCAATCTTGGTTTATCTTATTTGAATGAATATCCGAGGTTGCTGTCAGTATTTATATCAGACTTGATTCTGTTTATGAAGATAAGGGATTCTCTACAGTACATGTACACAGGGAAGTATTAAAACAAAACCTCAGTCTATGGATACAAAATAAACCTAGACTGAAAGCTAGCAGGCTCAGTGCAGCGGTGAATTAATTACTTTAGAAAGGGAGGCAGCATTTCTGTTTACTTCTCTCTTGTCAAGAGGTGTCACTGTGTGCCCACCCACGCTTGCCCCTTCCAGGACTGTTGCCGAGGCAGCAGGGGTATCTGCTGCTTTGTGTACATTCTTAGAATCATTCCACGAAGCCATGCCTTCAATGACATGAGGATGACTGGGATTCAAGCACTAAGAGTCTAATTGAAGATATCAGGGCTGAGGCAAAGATGGGAAGATGGGTGGGTGCAGGATTCCACCTAAGTACCCAGAGCCTTGGGGTTACTCTCTAATACAGCACACATAATTTCAAACTTGGGAGGTCATCTGTGTTGGTGCAAATGCGGTCTTCAACTAAAAAACCTAGCAGGACATCTTCTAAACTTTCATTTATTTAGCGTGAGGCTGCTAAGGGTTGGTATGCTTATGGCATGGTGTGCACATGAAGAGCTAAAGGAAAGATAGAGGAATCAGTTCTCTCCTTGCACCACATGGGTTCCAGAGATTAAATTCAGACCATCAGGAGTGTTGGCCTCAAGAACCTCTATCTAGCACCAAGTCATTTTAGCCAATAACAATACTTAAAAACATTCCTGTATAGGTATAATCTACTTCCTTTATACAAAGATGAATATACTCTGCTGGAAAAAAAAGTAGTTCAAATTATGATGTAGGACTTGCTTCAAGTTCCCCTAAAAAGCTGAGTACTCTCTGAGAGCCACGTGGTTCTCTGGCAGATTCATGTCAGCTTTTGAACTAAGCGTGTAATCTATATACTGAGGTGCCTGAACTCCCCGGGGGCTGACAGTGTTCTGTTTATGCTTGTGGTTATGTGTGACGACATGCTCTCATCTCCACTCTAGCCTCGGGGATACAGTTTGTTTTAAGATTTACTGTGTGGTTCATGACTTCTGAAACACTTAAACATATTTATTAGAGGAAAAACATCTTTAAAAATTGCTAAATATAACATTATTTCACGTGTGTGTGCGCGCATGTGTGCATGCGTGTGTACGTGCGTGCATGAATTCACAAATTCTGGAGCTTAGGATATAGAGATTTGGGGAACAGTGTCATTCCCAAAGTCTACACTGCAAAGGCTCTTATCTATCTCTTACGAGAGTAGCTCTCAACTTCCTCCCTATTCTCCTCAGTCTCTACACATCGTAGCATCTACTTAAAAGCCCGAAACCCTTGTCATAGAAATCCTGTGCTGTGCTGCTTACTACTTCCTCATTAGGTATGTGTGAGACCAGGGCTCATCCACCCTGAAAAACAATTATCTTCCTTTGTAGATGTCGAACACTAACAAGCTGTTAACTAACTAACTATCCCTCAAATACTGTGAAAGCCAATGAGATCATAAGAGTTGTAGTCATTTCAGTTTAAAATAGACACCCTGTAAGGTTGGAGTCAGCAGTCACAGGAAACTCAGAAATCCAGATTTGGGGGTTAAAGAATCATCCCTTGAAACCTGAGCCCACCCCTGACCCGGTACTGGCACATGCTGGCAGTTGGAACAAAAATTCCTACTGCTTCTGCGAACTGGAAGACCTTTTGATGTTATGAGGACTTTTATGACCCAAACAAAATATACCAGTAGCTATCAACCAGTACAATTCTTCTGTAGTCTGAGTTGCAATCTACATTGGCGATCCAGTCTGTCCCTATAAATAATATCAAGAGGCTCATTTCTTGACCCCAAGTTTAATTTCTGATGATGAAGGAGATATTGGATACAGTTTTGGAACTTCGTAACTGACTTTGATTGTATGTGGGTTCACACTAGGCAGCTTGGTGTTCGTTTCGACTGGACAGTAAAAGGGGCAATTAGCAGGAATCTCTGAAGGATACAATATCCCTGCAGACTTAGACTCTAGTTAACTCTCTTTCATGACCATGGTGTTTGGGAGTAATCTCGTGTGTTGTTACAAAGTACTATAATAACTGAAAATTTTAAATTTATTTTTTTACTTTCTAAACTTATAGTGAGAATTCTTACCAGTCTCTTCAAATCCTTCCAAAGCTCACTTGGTTCAGAACTAGTAATTTCCTATAAAACAAGGCTATAGGAATTAACTTTTATCTCTAAACATTTATTCTAGCGTGTGTGTATGTGTGTGTGTGTGTGTGTGTGTCTGTGTCTGTGTGTGTGTCTGTGTGTGTGTGTAGGGGTCATGCACATGCCATGGCATGCATATGAAAAGTCAGACAATTTGAGAGGGCAAGATCTCGCCTCCCACTACTTGAGCACTAGAGATTAAACTCAGGTTATTGTGCTTGGCAGCAAGTGCCCTGAGCCTTTGCCACTCCCCCTTTTACTTCTAGCTAAGAGACAAGAAGAACCTAAGGGCCTATCTGTTAGTAGCTCATTGATACATGTCTGTGGCATACAAATAGGGTTGGGGCCTTCGATTTCCTGGAGGATGTATTGTGACAAGAAGGTCACATTAGTGTGTATTTGTTCAATCCCCAGTCTGGGAGATCTGCTAGGCAAGGTTCTTAATTGGCTTCAAAGCACTTTGCTTCCTAATATGGAGCATGAAAGAACAAAAGTCTACAAGCATGAAGCTATGAATCAAGCAGGGAAGTCTCCCCACGTTTATTCATATTGTTAAACACAGTTTCATGTATTTTTAAATCCCTCCCTCGAGAAAAGCATATTTGTAAACAACTAGCATAAAAAAATACATAGAAACAACTTCTATTTGGGTCCCTTTCTTTTGGCTTCCGCCCTCCCCCACTTTCTCTGTCTCTTCATTTCTTTTGAATGCAGAGCCATGATTCCCTGCTATGTAATGTTCCAAAACAGATGAGAATTCTGCCTTCTCTTGGGTACATGCCTGAAATAGTAAATGTTCGTTTCATCTTTGCAGTAAAGTCCTTGATCTTCTAATTACTGTTTTGATTATCGACTTCGCACAACAGAGAAAACAGCAAAGTGTAGAATCATGAGTTGACATGACACCTCAGAATCCTGTTTGGAATTCATTGGCCCTCTATTCACCAGAAGAGGATTGTGTTTATGTGACTCAGTCAACAATACCCCTGAAGGAGGGAGGGAAGTAGGATATTTATTCTCTATGGCTATAGATTTGGCATCACTGCAATGTTTCCTTCAATCATTGGGAAAACATTCCAAAGAGAAACCACTTTTGATTATGTAAACCCCACTGAAAGTGATAATTCCAAACATTCACCGAAATAGCCCTTCTTCTTAGTAACTTCATGTGTTCTTTCTGGCTTGTATCACAGAACATTGAGCCCTGAGGATTAAATTCATGTCTACCATTAAATTTCCTGAAATTCGACAATGGAACCACTGCATTGTGACTGTTTTGTTGCTCTAGAAACTCCAGAAGGAGTCAAACATTGTGCAGATACAGAATTATTAAGCCACATTTATGGCTTTGGTTTAACACCTAAAACTGAATGTCACTGCTAATGTTATAGTGGGGTATAATGACAGTCATGTCTGGGAGGAACGTGACCATCAGGAAGCTGTGGTGATCTACAGAAGACCTTAGACAGCAGTCAGTCAGGAAAATGGAATAAGCAGAACAATTCAGAGGATGGGGAGTAGTAGGTAATGACAGTAATCGCTGGTGGCTTCTCAGGTGGAGGGGCTAGGTCTGCAGTTCTTTATCTAAGTCCAGTCACCACTCTTTTCTGCTGCAGATGCATGGAATAGGTAGAACATTTAGGACTGAGGGTAAGGACTCTCCAGCGTTGGGGTTACCCAACAACTGGACATTCTTGCCAAGAGAGGTCCTCTGGTGCTCTTGCTTCTAAATCACCCATGCTTCTCTGAGGATCCTCATCAAGTAGACTTGAATGTCGTGGTTACTCTGGTCAGCTGGGCCATTATCTAGTCAATATGCCTCTTTATTCCTCTATCCAGAAAAATTTATGCTTTCAAATAGGCAAATATAAATGAACTTTTCAACAGAGACAAAGTAGTTATAAAGAAGTATAGAAACAGATATGGCATGTGGTCTTTTCAATGCATAGACTTTAGATATATACATGACAAAAGCATAAAAGGGTTTTTTCAGGGGAGCAAGAAGCAAACTAGTGGGAATCGGGGGCTGGGCCATGGTGGGTGGTGGGAGAAGGTAAATATAACCACAGTGGAGTGATAAATAACTAGGGATGCACCACAATTGATCCAGTTATTTGTACGCTAAATAAAACATTAACAAAAAGAGCATTTGAATTTGTCACCTGCCACAAAAAAAATCAATAAAATCTCTCCAGTGATTCTCCAAACACCCAGATCCTATCAGAAAACCCCCAAACTTAAACTGTAATGCTGGTAGACACTCCTTTATATTATATTTTCATTCTTATTTAGAGTTTATTTTGTTACTTTTTCTGTGACTATTATAGAGTATTCATGCTGAAAAAAATAATTAAAAAAAAAAAAAAAAAGGCTTTTTCATGAAAAGGAAAGTCCATGGAGAGTATTCTTATTCGTAAGAGGCACTCTGTCACCTGAGAACACTGGGTTTCTAGCAACAGGACGGAGGCACTTGTGTTGCTCATTTTTCTCTCCCACACTTGGTTTTCTCCTTACCTTCTCACCCTTGAGCATCCTCAGTCAGACTGAGCGTTTTCAGAAGTAACGAAATCGAACACCTTAAAAATGGGCTTTATCAATTTCATTCCTTTATGAATCTAATATAAGACATTCTAAGATCCTTATCCTTGATGAACAAGAAAACTAGATTAAAGGAAAATCTACGAACCATAACAATGACCACCACCATGGACAAATGTCCCCAAAGGTACAGGAGTGGCTTTTATATCTTAGGAGAAACCAGCAGCCATCTGGTAGGATGTAAGACTCACTCAACAGTAGGAAATGAATGCCTGGTGATGTCAACCTGATTAACTGACGACCCACAGCTGGTGAGGTTATAGACCCAGGAGGAGAACCTACTATTGCCAGTTTTGTAAACCAGCATAATTTCTAATTGCATCCTAAGACATATCCTTAAGTGCAGAGTAAATACAGTTCTCACTCATCACCACAGAAGGAGCTTCTTTTGACAGTGGATAGAGACCATTTCAGAAAAACACAACTGGTCAAAATGCAGAGAACAACTCCCTGTGGGGTGTCCAACCCCACCTGACAAATCTACAACACAATTCCTTCTACTGAGCCCCAGAGAACATCGTGGAAGATGGGGCAGAGAGACTGCAAGAGGCAGTGGACAAGGATATCAGTTGGAGAGAGTGTCATTGGTATATGAAAGGGAAGCTGCACCTATAAAGTCTCAACCATGCAGTCACCTAAACAAGGCCAGCACAATGAAAGCACCAGTTGACATATAGATGTGGACATGGAGAATTGTGATAACATAGCTCTACTCTGAGATAGAGAGGTATAGACAACGGCTGCCAAGAGATGAAAAATCAATCAGTCTTCTCCTTGAGGTTATCAAATACCAAGTGGTTGGACCTAACTGCATGTACATATGAGCAACACTGAATGGACTCAGGATATATATATATTTCCACAGAAAGGGAGGGAGGGAGGAAGAGATACTGATGGATAGAAGCACAAGTCACAATGTGAGAGAACTTAATGGAAAGAAGAGAGGAATCTAAGGTGGAATGGGGGAGGGGTAGATATGATGAAATATGATACTCATGGATGAAAGTCTCAAACATATTTTATCTTTTTAAAAGGTATGTCTTTGAATTTTATAACAGCGCTATATACTTTCAGAAACCTCTGTCTCTCTGATTTTCACCTTCTGCCTCTATGAAAATCAGACATCTGGATGAAATAAACACTTCTCTTTTGATGTACAGGACTTTTATGGAGACTGCACAGCACTGTTGGCAGAGGATAAAGTCTTCTCGTTCTGCTGTTTACTGGTATATGTGTGTGGGAGTCTGATATGTGGAAGGGGTCAGAGCGAAGCCAGAGAAAGCTACTGGCTATGCAAAATAAATGCAAATCCATCTCTAGAAATATCCCTCAACACAAATGTTCAAAGTCTTGAAAGGCAACCTCACCTCCCATTTTATCAAAAGGTATGGTGCCAAAGGAAAGAAAAATATGGTAAAAAAATAAATGAAAAGGAGAAAAAATTGGTGAAAATAAAAAAAAATCAACTTTTAGTTGGATTAAAATAGTATCTTTGGTCAAGAATAATTTTGCCAATGCTAGAAGGAAAACTGAGGCTTTGACTGTGAGTCAAACATAGCTTGTAGAAATGGCAGTGCTATGATTAGGTACAGGAGGAACACATGCAGTGTCAGAGAGGGCTCCGACATCCAGTTAGCACCTGATTGTGATGCTTCGTTTATTAACTTGCTCCACCAGAATCCCTTGCTATTTAGTCAGCAGATTCTTTGAAGGATAATAATTTAGAAAAGTCATTATATAAATCTTTTAAACAAATGAAGCCCACTTCAGATACTCTGTGAAATTTGAATATCTGCTTTGAGGATTGGTGTTTTTCTAAAGCATTATTTAAATTGCACAGTAATTCTTAGATTGCATTAGTTAAATTTAAATTGCAAATTTATTGCCTAGTAGTTGTATGCACAGAGGTGTACACAGCAACCTTCTGCCTTGTGTTGTTTCTTCTCTTAAGGATGCCGAGAGCAGTCATATTTGAAGACAAATATATGTGGATGTTGGCAAATAGATTTTAAGAGGAATAAATATTTCTATCTATAAGTTTCTTAGTTAGGGTTTCCATTGCCGTGAAGAGACACCATGACCAAGGCAACTCTTATAAGGGACAACATTTAGAGGTTCAGTCCATTATGATCATGGCAGGAAGTATGGCAGTGTCCAGGCAGATATGAGGTTGAGAGTTCTACATCTTGATCTGAAGGCAGCCAGGAAAAGTGTCTCTTCCACCCTGGGTGGAACTTAGCATAGACATCAAAGCCCAGCCCCCACTGACACATTTCCTCCGACAAGGCCACACCTATTCTAACAAGGCCACACCTATTCTAACAAGGCCACACCTATTCTAACAAGGCCACACCTAATAATATCACCCCTATCACTCTGTGGGCCAAGTGTTCAAACACATGAGTCTATGGGGGTCAAACCTATTCAAACCACTACAATAAGTAATAATATTTAATATTTGATAGTTTTTCTATATAATAACAGTATAGCTTTACATAAAGTACAAGATGAAATTTGAATAGGTATCATTAAATATGTTGGCTTACTAGATATTACGCACCTCAGATTTCTTTCTTTTGGCGTTTGCTGTTGCTTTTGGTAAGCAAAAGTGATTTTAACATTTATCCTTGCTATTCAACTGAGGACGGGGATGGATGCCCATGGCAACAAGGTGTAGACAGGTCAGAGCACTTAGCTGTGCTCCCTCAGTGTGGGAGAGATGTGGATATTTAAGGATGTAACACTTCTACCCTGACACGTACTCTCCATGAGACTGTTTGTGTAATGATGCACTTCCTAGATGAATAATCCATGGGGAAGGATAATACTCAATTATTTATGGTTTGATTCCCACCTCTTCCAAATTAATTGTACATAGTCAAGGCTCAGCAGTGTTTATTGAAAAGATCCATTCATGGAAAATGCGGATTAGCTTCTCAAGGGAAAAGATGAATTAAGGTTTTATATTCCAGAAAATAGGTGTCTCATTTCAAAAGAGAATAAATAAATAAACAAATATACAGAAATCACCCGTTTTTTTTTTTAAAGGAGAAAATGTCTTCTGTGAGGTTAAAGAATAAAATTATAAACAATACTGAATATTTCGAAGCATTCCTGAACTATGACAGTCCCGAGAAAATTGTCCATTCCATTTTATCTTGCCACATGAAATATGTGTAAAGTGTGTGTTCTGAGTCACATGCTTAGTTGGTGGCTGGATACCAATTACACTGCCTGTATGGATAGCCTAGACTGCCTGTTTTCTCAGTTGTATTTGCAGAGGAGAAGGTATAATTGGTTAATTGCTAGTCCAGACTCACTCCAACAAACATTATCAGCTAATGGGAAGAATTATCTACCTATTTTTGCACCGAGACACCATTTCTTTTAACCCTTAGTTACCTAACATAAATAAGCACAGCTATTGCTGTTCTTAACATAAAGCCAGAAAAAGCACATAGAAATAAGTCAACTATTCTTTAACTCCATTGTTTTCGGATTCCCACGAGGCTCCCGCTTTTCATAGAAATGGGGTGTGCCTTGAGCAGAATATATTTTCTTGACTTCTCCCAACAGTCCTTGCAAGGGCCTCTGAAGGTTTCTATCTGCAAGCGTGACCTTCAGACCTTCAGAACAGCAGGTGCTCACAATTACAGCAACTTCTCTGCTGGAGACAATCTGGAGATAGTTTCAAGGTTAAACTTGCCTGTCACTTTTAGAAGCTCTTGGCCCTCCCCCAACACACACACTAAAGAAAGCAGGTAGTGAATCAAAGCTTAACCAAATGAAAATGGGAGAGTCCACATTAAGCACTGGGCTCCTGGATCCTCCTTGTTATGGCACTGGAAAATAGGAGTGGCCAGTCTTTTCACCTGGGGTCTTCAGACGAGCTAGAAATAATAGCAGCATTGATCAGTCATCACCATGGGCAAGACATCCTCTGGATAAAACAGCAGAGCTGAAAGGTGACTCCTCCTCCCTGAAACTTACACAAGTTGCTCAGAAGGGCCCCTTGCACTTGATCTTGTTCTTGAAGACACACATCACAATATGGGAAGGAAATACTTGTGAGGGGGAGCCTAGCAGAGGCAACAGACAAGCAACTGTTAGGGACACCTGACTAGAAAAACAGTCTTTGGGACCTCCACTTCCATTATCACTTCCAAATCATATGTTACTTTTCTCAGTTAGGCAAAATACCTAACTGAGGCAGCCTAAGAATTCAGAGACATGTTTTGGCTCACAGTTAGAGGGTCACTCTGCCAGGGAAGGTGGGGAGGCAGGGTTGTGAGGTAGCCAGTTACCATATTGCATCTATAGTCTGGATGCAGGACGGGATGCATGCTGGGAAGTCAGGAATGCTGGGAAAAAATGGACCGTGGCAGTCAGTTTGCATTCTTCTGTTTTACCTCTTATTTATTCACAGATCTTGGCCCATGAAATGGTGCCACTCACAATCAAGAACAATCTCTCCCCTCAGGCTAAACCCCTCTGGAAACACTCTCATAATAGTAGTCTGTCTTCTAGGTGGTTCTAAATACAGTTTGCAATAAGGATAAGTCATTACTCCAGGAAAGAAAAACATCATTTTTTTCAACTTAGAGTGTGCTGTAAATACATAGCACTTATGTGTAAACTAAACAGACATCCACACCCATGAGTCAGGATGCCATGTGCCTGAGTATTGAGTGGTCCTGTCTACATGACAATGAGTCTTAGAAACAAATAAATTAAAGGAGCTGAGTCTGAGGGGATATGGGCGCATCCTCGTGGTCACAGTCACAGCTACTGAGGTCCATCAGATCCTTCCTTGGGTTTCCTGACTCATGCCTGCCATCCTCACAGTGTGGCTGCTTTGATGAATTCCCACTTTTGTGTCACCTTGCATGAGACTGACAGAGCAATGAATCACACACACTACCTCTTCAAACTTCAATTTTGTACAGATGGGATCGTTCATTTACAGATGTTTAAATTGAATCCTGCTACCGTGTCCCTCACAGCCACTAACAGAGGGTCTCACATGTGGCTGGAAATGAATAACTACTCAACAACTAAAACCCCGACTAAAAATTAAACAGGTGAGTAAAACTTGGAGATGAGGTCTCCAGGATAATTACATAGATAGATCAAGAAAGAGATATTAAATTGTCTAGATACTTGGCAATAAAGTGGCATGGTGCATTGATCTTTAGATCATATTTCCAAAGATTAAAAAGAAGAAAACCAAAATAAGAAGCAAAAGGAGAAAGGCTATGCTGAACTCAAGCATCATGCCCCTTCTGTCTGTGTCTTTGTAGATGTCAAAAGAATGCTTACTTTTGTCACTGAACTCTACAATATTCCTTTGTTCCAGACAAAAGTGAACTTAGAAAAATACCAAAAAAAGTCATTGATGGGAAATTAAGTCCACTTTTTTTCAATTAAGCTACACAAACCTGGATTATTCACTGGTTAACTGTGAATGTAAATCTGTTGATGTGCAAAATAAATTGTGTGTGTGTGTGTGTGTGTGTGTATGTGTGTGTGTGCATGTGTGTGTGTGTGTGTGTGTGTGTGTGTGTGTGTGTGTGTGTGTATCACTTAGGATATATATGTCCTGACATTTGCTGCACAAATCACATAAATGCTGCAAGTGCTTCCCAAGTTGAGGAGTGTCTTCCTCCTAAATATTCCCAGGACGGTCAGCAGACAGGAGCTCTTCAGGCAGTATCCTGGTCAGTGATGGTTCCTCTGTGAGTATGCTGTAGGCATGTGAAGATTTGAACATGTAGTACTTATGGGCAAAGAACTCTTTAGGGAAGTTGTCAGCAAATGCCCCCCCTCTCCACCCCCTCTCTCCTCTCTCCTCCCTCTCTCGTATTGTTGCAATGCAGTGTCTACTAAGTCCTGTCCTTCATGGACACCTGCACATTGCAGACCAGTGCCTATGAAAACACCCTGGAGACATACACTCCTATCTCCTTTAGCCTGGGGTCTGCTACCATTTTGTTTCTTCAAAGATTCTATTTAAACATGACCATTTGCCAATATTGAGAACATCCACATGTAGACAACTTTATTTATATTTCTCGGCATCTTCTAACTTTCTAGCTTACCTTCTATCTGTTGTGTTTCTCAGAATTCCTTTCCTGGAGAGGTAACACTCAGTCGGAAACCCAGTTTGAGTTGAACTGGAAGTGGTTTTCTGTTGCCATCCTTCTTGCAACATAATTTCACGGCCACACATTTGGAGAGGTGCATTAATTATTTTTTCCTTGGCACTCGGTCCTCTTGTTTCTACTGATACTGTCTGATGCCAATATTCACTCTCAACGTGGCACATGATAGGTGACCCCAAGATTCAACTCTTTCTTGCTTATAAGTCTTGTAAGACCTCTTGCTGTGGACTTGGTTTTGTCTTTGTTGGGATTTGAAGGCTCCTGTGTAACCAGATTGGTAGAATTTTCTGATTCTATAAAGTCCTCACCTATCTTTTTGTTCTGCTTTCTTGCCATTGATCTTTCTACTTGTAAACTTCATTTGCTAGAAAGAAAATTATCTGCCCAGCCAGCATCATTTTGCTTTTCATATTCTTCCCCTGCCTGCCTCATGTCTAACCCCTGGGGCTCACATCACCTCTGTTACCTTCTAACACGTTCATGCAAATGCATGCTATCTGTTATCTGTCACCAAGACATCTCAATGGCGTTGTACTAAATCCTGACTGGTACCTCTCCCTTTAAGTACATAAACTGTCTCCTTTGCTATGACCTCCATCTTTATTTGGAAGCCGGATATGTTTCCCATCAAAAGGGGAGCATTTCCTATTTCCAAAACTCAAACACAAATTCTCACTCTTCTCTGTAGCTGTGTGCTGGGAGAGCCTCAGATCCCTTTAGGCCAGTTACAAAAGGTCTTTTCTCACTGGGGATCCCTTGCTCCTGACATTACGTTTTCATTTATTAATATTTTTAAGTGCTCCTACCCTGAAGCACATCTCAGTTCTATTTCTTCTCCATGATGCCACCAGAGTAATATTCCTACAATAAACCTGTCATTACACCACTTTTCAACTCAATTGTCTATGTGGGTTCCCACGCAAGGAGTCCTTAGGGAGAGCTAGCTTGCCTATCTATGAGCCCCATGATTGTGTAAACAGAGCTAATTGTAACTTCCCATATGCTATTATTTCTCCATGTGCTTTACCATTGAGTACTCTATTGACATATTGTCCTAACTAAGTTGTCAAATGCCCACATGCACTTTTCCTTCTAACTAGTTCAGGGCCACTTTTTAATGTGATATGCAGGAGTTCCTTCTGATCTCACAGGAATGTGCTATCTCCATTCCTCTTATTAAACAGCAAGGACCCTTGGGTTTTTTCTGTTTGTAGCACCTAAAATTATGAATTCTAAATGCTTCAACCAACCATTATTCATTGCAGATTAATAAATGAAATTATTCATTTGAATCATAAGTAGCATATTCTTCTGCAAACATTAGACCATATAACCAGTTATGGGTAGCTTTCATTCCAAAAATATAAAATAAAATTTTCTTTCTGTTTGCAATAGAGTGAAATACAGTCTCAATCTAATGAAGCCCCAAAGTTAAGTAATTTTTGGTAATATAAACTATGACTTTATTCTATTTCTTTAAAATATTACCACTAATATGGATTTTTACTTTCTTAATTATTTTCAGGGTTTTTGGTACACAGTCACTGTCTTAGAAGTATATTATATAAAGACCTTAAAAACATGCTTTTGCAGGACAAAGAGAATTTTAATAATACTGGAAATGAGGGGCTGGAGAGATGGCTCAGTGGTTAAAGAGCACTGACTGCTCTTTAAGAGGTCCTGAGTTCAATTCCCAGCAACTACATGGTGGCTCACAACCATCTGTAATGGGATCTGATGCACTCTTCTGGTGTGTCTGAAGACTGCTACAGCGTTCTCATATATATAAAATAAATAAATAAGTCTTTTTTAAAAATGCTGGAAATGCACAGAACTATCATTCATGCAGTATTCACACGCTGTTTAACACCACATGTAAACATTGTAAACTTCTGTGTTAACTACAGAGCCTATTGGTAATGTCACATCATTGGTCAAGGTAGGTTCATGATGTCTAAGAGCCCAGCAGAGCTGAGGGTGTCTCTAATAAAGGAGGATGTGTTGGGGATGGGGAGTAAGGCCGTCTCTGCCTTTCACTCTGTCCAGCAGAAGACCTAAAAGTTGGTCTAAAATTTTAATCTGTAAGAAGATAATATGAAAATCTTCTCCTAGTTGCATCATTTCATTTGGAAAACTTCATGGATAAAACTTAACAGAGATAATGGGAAATAGTTTATCAAAAAAGGAAAATAGAGAACTTCTCAAGACTTGAACAAGATTACAAATTCCTAGAAATGCACAGATAAGGGGAACATGATCAGGTATTTGGGGGGGGCAGGAATCAAGCCCTGAGGGCCAGCAGAATGAATGGAAATAGCAACCTCGAGGGGTGGGAGGTGGGGGAACCTTCTAGAATGTACCAGAGACCTGGGAGGTGAGAGACTCTCAGGACTCAAAGGGAGGGACTTTAGATGAAATGCCCAACAGTGGGGAAAGGGAACTTGTAGAACCCACCTCCAGTAGAAAGACATGGCATCAAGTGGAGGGATGGGGTTGCCATCCACAGTCAAAAACTCTGACCCAGAATTGTTCCTGACTAAAAGAACTGCAGGGACAAAAATGGAGAAGAGACTGAGGAAAAGATGATCCAGTGACAGGCCCAGATTGGGACCCATCTCAAGGGGAGGCTCCAAGGCCTGACACTATTACTGATGCTATGGTGTGCTTCCAGTCAGGAGCCTAGCATGGCTGCCCTCCAAGAGGCCCGACAAACTGACTGAGACAAAAGCAGATACTTACCCCCAACCATCGGACTGAAGTCAGGGACCTCTGTGGTTGAATTAGGTCAAGGCTGGAAGAAGTTGAGCAGGAGGGCAACCCATAGGAAGACCAACAAACTCAATTAACCTGGACCCCCAAGATCTCTCAGACACTGAACCACCAACCAGGCAGCATACACCAGCTGATATGAGGCCTCTGACACATATACAGCAGAGGACTGCCTGATCTGGCCTCAGTCAAAGAAGATGCACCTGACCCTCGAGAGACTTGAGGCCCCAGGGAGTGGAGAGGCCTGTCAGGGTGTGGGTGTGGAGGTCGGGGTGGGGGCATCCTCTTGGAGATGGGGGAGGAGGAATGAGATGAGGGCAGAACTGGAGGGGGATAACAACTAGACTGTAAAAGCAAAGATTAAAGATGATAATAATAATAATAATAATAATAATAATAATAGTAATAATAAAAAAGATGAAAGCCAAAAAAAATTGTTGAGCTGGCTGCTATGCTGTTTTATTTGTTTGTTCTTTTTTATTTTGGAAATTGAGGTCTTCCTATGTAGTCTTGAATGGTATGATATTTAATATATAGTATAGGGTAGTCTTATTCTTGGTGTAGTTCTCCTGCCTCCGTCTGTCATGGGCTGATAATACAGTTAAGCATCACCACGCCCAGCTATCTCGTATGCTTCGGCTCATGATTTAAAAATAATTACTGAGCACCAAAGCATATATTGAGTCTGAGGATCTCTCAGGCACCATCAGCTGCAGCCTGGTCCCTTTGTCTAATCTCATCATGATATAAATAAATCCCTTTCCATTGTGACTAAGTGGATACAGCAAGCACTCTCCCTCTGATATTTTTAATTGGAAAGCACTCTTATGGCTTGTTTTCACCTTCACTTTTGATGCTAATAATATTTTCAAGGGCACAGAGAAGATAGTCCCAGACTAGGATCGGTGATAAGAAAATAATTAGTCATGCTTTCACAAGTGACCAGTCTATCTAGGACTGCAGATAACCAGATAGAAAGTGCACCATGGAGGACTTTTCAAATAAATAAAATCACAAAAGCAGAAAACAAGTTAAGCAAGATATTCCACATCACCCCAGGATTAATGCAATTAGCATTACATAAATGTTCTGTGGAAAGCGAATTATCTCCCATCTCACAGTTTGAGATAACACCCTGCCATCCACCATCACTGGGAAAATCATGGGCTCCCAGACCCCCTCACATTGAGGTAATTATGCTGAGCTAATAAGCGATGTCAAGGAATAAATATATCCTACAACACTAATTTTGTATATATTTTAAGCTTGTGCTTGACTCTGATAGAACCCTATCCCACAGAATGAGACAGTGAAAAAGGGAAACAGGAAATCCACATAAGTTCAATATTTGTTTTTATTATTTGAAGTAGTCTATAATTTTATAGTTCCTGTGGATTCATTTTTTATTTATTATTATTACACGGATGTGTGTGTGTGTGTGTGTGTGTGTGTGTGTGTGTGTGTGTGTGTGTGTGTTTGGTCATGTGTGCCACAGAGTGTGTGTGGAGGTTTGAGAACAGCCTTATGGAGTTTGTTCTCTCCTGCTATGGGTTTCATGAATCAGATCCTTAGGCTTGCATGGGAAGAACCTTTCACTCAGTAAGCCAGTTCATCACCCCTGTATGCATTATTTCTATAACTACAATCTTTTAAAAACTTTATGTCACTATTAACATCTTATTTTGCTTCAAAAACCATCAACTTCCAGACTCCTCATAGACATGAAGGAGGTTTACAGGACAAGTTTTCTGATATTCCATGAAAATAATGCCTCTTCTTCTGCCAATTAGGGGTCACAAGGATCTTCTGACATTTCTTCTCTTCTGACTTTGCAGTCGTTCCTATGATTGGTTGATGTCTTTAATTGTGCATCACAGACAGACCAGAAATGTCAACTCATCAATGTCTCAGCTTATAACAGAAAGCATCTTCAGGGGCTCCTTCAGATGATCAGCCAGGTGGCATCAGAACTCTGGATTTGCAGGGTGTCTGTTCACCAGACAGGAGAGCATCATCCAGCATAATACCTACCAAGCCTTCACGTGCTGTTCAGTAGACACAAGGAGTTTTGAGATTATAGGTAATGTTTCCTTACATAGAGAAGACTAGCTCTAGTATCTATCAGATCCACAACCATCAGAGGGAAATCAGGAGGGTAATAGTTTAACAAATCTTATATGATTTTTGCCATCAAGCACCATCTCACTTGAAACAATTTGAAAACCAGTCAGCTCCACACAATTCTCCTTTCCATTACGCTCTGTGACTTTAAAGATTTCTAAAAGTTGAAAATTTTAGCAAAGGACCAACACATAAGAAACACAGGAAGGAGAGCTGTGCCTATGTGGCCACTCCAGTTACATGCTTCTGAGTCCATCAGTAGAAGTGGAAGGGTGGACTTGGCAGCGTCTTAATGGGTATGTGTACCATCGAAGCTAAACTTAAGCCAACTAATTTGAGACCACACTTTTTCAGAATAAGATATTTGCAGAGGAAAATTGGCTGAAGCCATCTAGCACTAAGTCAGAATTTAATTTTATTTTTAAATGTTAGATAGATGCATATAACCCACTTTCAGTTGTCTCTTAAGCAATTAAATCCACTTAACAGAAGAAAACGTACTCTCTCCCCTACTTTCGATGATCTTCAACATGACATCTGAATGACTTCACATGAGCCAAAAAAATGAGTTTTGTTGGTATTTATGAGCAGTGAGTCATCATCTCATGGTAGGGAGACTTCACACACTTGCAGCACACACACACAAATGCATATGCACACACACAAACACACACACAATGCCCAGTGACAATACTTTCTTGAAGAAAGCTCCTCTGTGCTACAATGTGAAGATAGAGTCCAGTCACTCTATTCACCGCCTACCACATAAAACACACCCTCTTAATAATCTTCAGACAAAAGAACTTTCTAAGTAAAGTTACCAAGATTAATACCTCATTTAGTTTACTTTTCATCGTTTATTTTTATATTTCAGCTTTTTAAATACTGTGAATTGAAGCCAGAGCCTCCCACTTGCTAAACAAGCATTCTACCACAGATATGCTAAGTTCTCAGCTCTCATTAAGTTCCTAGTATAGACTTTAACACCTCACACTATGGCTAATATTGTCTTTACTAGACACAATGGTCTGTATTAGAATATTAACTAGTTTTCAGTTTGTGCAGAGTTTTCACAGATAATGTAAAAGGATTTCTCTACTGAGCCAGTGAAATTTAGTGTTTAGGACAGTTAAGGGGGTTCCTAATTTGTTAGTCAACGGAAAACCTTCTTTGTTAATGTTATGATAGAGCTTTTGCTGGATAGTAGTTTCATTTCTGCAAAATGGACACTGTCACAATTATAACTGGCCAATTTCCATGTTAATTTTTTGTTTCAATAAAGTTACGGACAAATCTGGGGCTCCTTTTTAAACAAGCATACCATTCTATAGCATGCCAAGTCTACAGAAAAGGACCTGTCTGCACCTATTTATTCTAGTTAATTTGTTGCGTTTTCTTTTGCTTCCTTTTTTGAGATACTGTTTCACTCTGTCACCTAAATCAGCCTAGAGCTCCCTATGTTGTCCAGGCTGCTTTCTTTTTGCAGCAATACCTTTGCCTTCTCTTCCCACCAGCTGGGATTTCAGACTCCAGCCTCTGTTCAAACTTTCTAGTTCCAAGAGCGACTTCCACCTGGACACATGGTTGGTCTTCCACATTAATTTGTTTATTTGTTTTTCTCTCACCACATCCTATCATGTCCTTTGTATTTTCTATTTTTAAGAGAGATTATGTTATTTTTAACTAGGACTGTGTTGTGTCCATGTCTGGGTATATGCACATAAGTGTAGAACTCACAGAGGCCAAAGGAATTGCGTTGCCTGGAGCTGGGGTCACAGGTGCTGTGAAGTAAACTTGGTCCTGTAGAAGAAGGGCAAACACTCTTGAATTCTTAAGAATATTAAGAATAAGAATATTAAGAATAATATTCTTAAGAATATTAAGAATAATATTCTTAAGAATATTAAGAATAATATTCTTAAGAATATTATTTAAGAATATTAATAATAAATAAAAATGTAGAGGACATTGCAGAAGAGAAACAAGGGGCTGGGATGTGCCCACTTTTGTTTTCTTTCTTTCTTTCTTTCTTTCTTTCTTTCTTTCTTTCTTTCTTTCTTTCTTTCTTTCTTTCTTTCTTTCTTCATGGCCAATTGCTCCTGCACTTTTGATCTCTAGTGACTTCTGGATGCTCATTCTCTTTTGACTTGCAGTGCTTGATTTGAGCTGTTTTCCCTGATAAGCAGACAGGCAGGACTTAACTGCATTTAAGACTGTATTGCTATTATAACAGATACATTTTACTTTCGGTTGAAATATAAATGCCTTGGGATTTTCCCCACAGCACATTGATAAGTAACCCTCACATCACAAACAACCATACAATGGCAAGGATATTATCCCTTATGCAGGAATCATAGGTTCAGGCCCAAGGAAATTAGAACATCGCTATGTCCTGGGAGAAGCTCCTAGAGCACCAAGGCACTATAATAAACTCTGATCAGTTTTCTGACTAACCAGCTTAATCTATGAGCTCTGGAACTGAATGCCAAAAAGCGCCAAGGGAAAGGTACCCCAGATCATTATAGTTTGTTCTTTTTATGTCCTGGATTTTCCTCCTTCTCCATCTGCTGCTGGTAGAATTTCTTGAGCTCTCTCTCAACTCATTGACCTATCAATAGTCTCCTACTCAATCAGGCTCTTCCCCAACCAATGCATGCATATATACATATATACATACACACACACACACACACACACACACACACACACACACACACACACACACATATATATGTATATGTATATGTATATATGTATATATGCTATACTGGCTAGTTTTGTGTGTCGACTTGTCACAAGCTGAAGTTATCACAGAGAAAGGAGCTTCAGTCGAGAAAATGCCTCCATGAGATCCAGCTGTAAGGCATTTTCTCAATTAGTGATCAAGGTGGGGGAGGGCCCCTTGTGAGTGGTACCATCTGTGGACTGGTAGTCTTGGGTTCTATAAGAATGCTGGCTGAGCAAGCCAGGAGAAGCAAGCAAGTCAGTAAGTTACATCCCTCCATGGCCTCTGCATCATCTCCTGCTTCCTGACCTGCTTGAGTTCCAGTCCTGACTTCCTTTCGTGACGAACAGCAGTGTGGAAGTGTAAGCTGAATAAACCCTTTCCTCCCGAACTTGCATCTTGGTCATGATGTTTGTGCAGGAATAGAAACCCTGACTAAGACATATGCCAACCAGGTTCATTCCCAACACAAAAGGAGCCGACCTGCCACTTCCCTTTGCTCCTTCCCTGCTACAGAGAGCTTATAGCTTGTCTTTGTCATCATAAGTCAGTGGACTCAGAAGCCACTGGCTTTGGTCACTGATCACTCTTCTAGGACCCTGGTCCCCCAAGCTAAGTCCACCACGAGCTCAGGAAGGCTCCATTGTTTCCCAAGAACCCCACAACAGCATCCTCAGCACCTCCCACTTTGTTCATCTTACCTCACATGCTGGAATGGTGTCTCCTGTCCAGTGGAGTTCCAGCATTCAGAAGCAGGTACAAAGGAAAGGACTTCTGATTTCAATGTTGTTTTTCTGTTCTTTAAAAAGAGCTGGGGATTTTCACCTCCTGTCTTTATTTCTACGTGTGGGGTAGGCCTCGTTTCCCTCACAAGTGTGTGGGGATTTTAAACTCTTCAAGGTCAACTTTTAAATTTTTGTTCTGTTTTATTAAAAAAAAAAATATGTAGCTAAAAAATGTAGCTGGGACTTCTAACAGTGGGAGCAGGAGCTGTCTCTTACTGACTCTGTTGCCTGCCTCTAGGACCCTTTCCTCCTGCTGGATTGCCTCTTCTAGCCTTAATAGGAGAGGAGGTGCCTAGTCTTACTGTAACTTCATATACCATAGCTGCTGGGAGGCCTGCCCTTTTCTGAAGAGGAGTGGATGGGTGTGGGGGAGGTAGAAGAGTATGTGGGGGGAGTACTGGGAGGGGAGAGGAGAGAGGAGAAACCATGGTCCAGATGAAATAAATAGATAGATAAACAAACAAACAAACAAACAAACAAACAAAATCACTTATTTTTATCTAATTTTTGTAATATTTTGTCAAACATAGTTAATTTGGGGAGCTTTTATAGAGGTCAGAAATGGCATTCTGTAGAAGTATGGACACTGTGACCAGTTGACAGCTGAAGGGTCACCTGAACACAACATACTGAAAAATTTGAAGACTTTGTAAGCACCCTCTTCTTTGTAGTGAGAAATATTTTCTGTGATAGCGAAAATTAGACACGTATTCTTGTTACAAACTTATTTCTAGGTTTATTATCTAAAGTTGGCCATATTTATAATAACATACTTGAAATTATGAAACTAGATAGCCCTGGGTACATTTGAAAGAGTATTACTTATAAACAGGCACGGCAGAATGCATACTTAACTGAAAACTTCTATTAGTATTTCAAGTAGCTCCTAATTTATTTTGAGATCAGACTTTTAAACATAACTGGAAGGCAGGTAAGCACACCATTCTAAACAACTCCTCAGGTGAAAACTGAGATAATTGTTTCATTGTGCCTAAGGAGAGAGGAAGTATACTGAATTTAAAGTGAAATTTACCATGAGTGTAAGCTGAGGTGGTCTCTCCTACCAAGCACTTTCAGTCTCTTAAATTTGGTCATCCCTGGGCTGTCTTGCAATACCATAGGAAGGCTTTAGGGTATAGCATGTCACCCCTTCCCACTCTGACAGTCACTCAGCACCCTCTTCCCTCGGACTCCTGTGATGACTTTGCAGTCAACAATGGTCAGCAGTAAGCCACAGCCATTCTGATGCCAACATCACTAACTCCAGTTGTGCTTTTTCCATTCACAAACTGTATGTGCAATCTTCTTGATGAGGGACTAGGACTATGGAGCATTCTGAGCTCATGTGCAAAAGCCTAAGCCAGGGGTATCTCTGTCCTGTGGTTTCTAACCTGTGCCAGTGGGTTGTCCAAGTGTCTCTGCTCTGAGATACTCAGGAATGGAATATTCTATTGCAAAGTTAATGGCTTTCATTTTTAATTCAGCCATGGTTCATCATCTGCCTCAGAGAAATAACAGAGAACATAATAGGTCAGGTCTAGGGAACTGGGAGTTTCTTGAAAGTCCAACTACCCATAAACAAAATGATCAGAGTTTTCACCTTTTGAGAACAACATTTTAAAAGGATGTATTGATACCCAGAAATCACTGCGTCATGTTGGGAAGTACCAACAATTTTCCTTACATTTCATTTTTACTCCAAAGTACATTTTGAAATTTTTAATTTTATATTTGATTGGGTGTTTGTTTGTTTAAGGGGAGTTCTCATTGTGTAACTTGGGCCTCAAATTCATTTCTACAGTTGAGGCTGGCCTTATACTTCCGGTCCTCATTCCTTCTACCTCTTGAGCCTGGGAGGAAAACTATAAAGGACTATGCCCAGTAGAAAATTCACTTTGTGCCATTCGAATTAATTTACTTCCTTATGGATTTTTAAATACTCATTCTTATAACCATCAAAGAAACACTCAGTGATAATCTGTTACATGTTGAGTAATATTCATGGCCTTAGAAAAAACTTAAGGAAGAAAGCTGTAGAAAGCTGACTCAAATTTTGGGAGATGTCCGGTGTGAGTAGAAAATTCTCACAAGAGCTTTCTGGGTACATATTTTCCATATTTGTTTTCTCCCTACAATAACCAATAACCTGAAATCACTTGAGACAGCCAGTGGAAAAGACTGAGCAGAACTGCAGAGAATACAGGGAATTAGAAAGTCTGAAACCTGGAAAGTGTCTTTAGAAACTCTTGCTTATACACTAGCTTCCCAAACTGCTTGAAACGAAGTTGCCTGCAACCGATTTTAAATCCAGACAAACACAAAGAGGAACATGTGATTGTAAACCCAGGACAACAACAACATCAGCCAATTTAGCATCCTGTACATGAGTCACCAGGGTCTGCTGAACATAGTGGATTCCCTGAAGGAGCCCAGCACTGGTGCAGGAACAATCGAACATCTGTTATTTACAACAGGTTTACGAGCAGCATTGTGTGAGCTCATCACAATGGTTTTCCAACACAGCCATGTTTTTCAGAGACAAGAAGCAGCCACGCATAGTTTTCTTCTTATGTCAACAGTGTCTTTTTTTGAAAATAAATGGTCATGTGCTCAGTGTAGTATTCCCAAACTGCTATAATAGTCATTGGCTTGTTTGGGCAGGGAAAGTGGACCGGCTTTGGGATACAGCACAAAGCAGAGCAAACCCACAGGTTAGCCCTGAGCCCATGCACTTTTTCCTGGCCACTTTCCATGACTGCAGTGCTTTGTTCTTTTTGGTTATAGACTTACTGAGAGAGTGATGTTGGCAGTACTTGGTTACAAAGCTGGATTCAGCTAGAATCAGGCTTGGAATTATTTGACTTTCACTCATGATTTTTAACGAATCACAGAAAAATTGAAGATGGCTGTTTTAATCACTTTTAGAAAACAGTGCCTTTGGGCCTGTCAGTGCATGGTGGTAAGCTCGTGTATCCAGTTTAAAGTCACTTACTAGCACTGGCTACAAAGTTTAATACATCTAATAGCATCTCAAGATAACCTGCAGGTTCACGTGCTTGTGAAACTATTATGTATCAGTGTGTCCCAAAAAAGATGAGACAAATTGATATGTGGTCTCTGTGACCAGTAAGACCATTGTTACCCAGAACATATACTTTTGTGTACATTTATATGTGCTGGAATGATTCTTTCTCTCTCTCTCTCTCTCTCTCTCTCTCTCTCTCTCTCTCTCTCTCTCTCACACACACACACACACACACACACACACATCACAATTTTATATATACCTTTATTTTCAAGAAAAATGTCCATTAGAGACATAAGCACGTTCTCCCAAAAGGCTGTGCCTTGGGGCCTCCGTTCCCTCAGTGAGAACGACCACAGTGCTGCTTCCTTAAGAGGCTGCTCAATGATTATTTGATAGAAAGTGGTATTACACACCAATTTCCCTCTGGAGAATGTCACGTCCCTGCAAGGATGTGTGTCAAAACACCAATTGTGCTAAGAAAGAGGCATTACATTTGTATAGTTTTCTAGAGTTTTATTTATCAAGAATTATAATGAGTTGTTTTTTTTTTTTAAAAAAAAAAAAAACCTTAAATGACTTACTTCTATTTCAGGGGCAAAAATTGTCTGAAAGGACCTATCACATTGCTCTGTGAGAAACAAAATCAGACAAAGCTTTAAAGATGCTAACTTGCTGACTGGAAAAATCAGCACTCAGGCAATGGGGGTCTTCTTCCTGTCTTTCTGAGCCCCCCCACCCATGTCAGCAAACAGGCATATGGGCCCACTATCTAAATGAGTCACCCCACAGAATCATCAGCCCATTGCACTCTGACATGTCCATAAAGGAGGCATAAGACCGTATACACTGGCGAATCATGACAACTCTATTATTAACAAAAGCATACTCCCAGTCCAATAAGCAATGCGCATGGTGCCTGAGTGTTTTATGGTTTAGATATCAGTGTAACACAGATCCTAAGGCTCAAGTCTCTTCACAATGTCCAGTGCTGGGCAGGCCATGGAGTAGATGTCATACAGACATGTTGTGAAGGCAAAAGAAGATATTGGAAGCCCTGTAGCTGGAATTAAAGGCTTTTGGGACCTGTCTGATATGGGTGCTGGAAACTGACCTCAGATACTCTGTAACAACAGTACACACCCTTACCAGAACCAATTCTCCAGGCCTAATATTTGATTTTTAAAAATAATTTTTCACATTTATTTGAGTGTTCCTACTCTTCTTCATCTCTTGTAGCCAATGAGGATAAATGTCAAATTCATCAGTGTTTAATCTCCCCCACAAGCTGCCCCATCAAGCATCCATCAAGTAGAATCTTGACCTCTGACCTGCCTTCTCTAGACTTCCACAATTCCCAACACTGGTTAGAGTTTCACAGAACTCACTAACTCATCTCCTGGCTTTCCCTTTCTCTTGTCCTTCATTCCTTCTTGTACTTCAGTGGTTCAACTTGGTTTTTCTCCTAGAAACACATTTATTCCTCAAGCCCACATCTCCCCCTCCTATTCCAGTAGTACAAATGGTGGGTTCAAACTCACATGAGTCCCCAGAGTCAACTGGATCACCACCCTTCAAAATTGCCTTTGTTCCTCTGCAGACTCTAACTGTCACATGCTCAGCCTCCTTCCTCTTCCTCCCTGCCCTCCATCTGTCCCCTCATGGGTTAGTTTGATGCGTTATTTTTAAACCTTGTAGTTCTCAGTGTCCATGCTTTGATGCTTTGATGACGTCAGCAGAGGAAAATAAACAACAAAGCGGGCCTCTTCACCTCATCCCAAGGAAACAATGCAGGTGCTGACTTCTGGAAGACAGGTTAGCTTTGCTGCAGAGATGTCATAATGGCATCCATCATGGTTATATGTGTCATTTTATTTATTTGGAATCAAGGAAACTAAGAATTCCATCTCCAGTCTACAGAAGAGGTTGCTTACACACAAATAAAAACAGTGAGGGGTGAGGCACAGAGGCTGTCATTGGGTTGGTGCTGATCCACGACAGCAGAAAGCCTAGACACAATGAACACCTCTCTCCATTGGAGCCAACAGAGCAGGGAAGCAGTGTCTGCAAAACACAGAGGGCTTGCTCCCTTAGCTGTACAATTCTCTGTAGATGCTCAGTATGGCTCCAGGCTTCCTAGAAGTTCTAGATCCTTAACCCTGTGTGTTGACTCAGAAGGATGCATAACACAGAATTACTGTTTCTAAGTCCTCTGCTGTCTCATCACCCTGCATGGCCCTCTCCATGTAACCTGTTTGTACTGGCTAGTTTTGTGTGTCAACTTGACACAAGCTGAAGTTATCACAGAGAAAGGAGTTTCAGTTGAGAAAAAGCCTCCATGAGATTCAGCAGTAAGGCATTTTCTCAATTAGTGATCAAGGGGGGGAGGGCCTCTTGTGGGTGGTACCATCTGTGGGCTGGTAGACTTGGGTTCTATAAGAAAGCAGGCTGAGCAAGCCAGGGGAAGCAAGCAAGCCAGTAAGCAGCATTGCTCCATGGTCTCTGCATCAGCTCCCGCTCTGTGACCTGCTTGAGTTCCAGTCCTGACTTCCTTTGGTGATGAACAGCAGCATGGAAGTGTAAACTCAATAAACCCTTTCCTCCCCAACTTGCATCTTGGTCATGATGTTTGTGCAGGAATAGAAACTCTGACTAAGACACTGTTAAAAGATAGGGTACAGCACTACAGAGTTTGCCTCACAGCAAATTCTGCCCTCACAAGCACAGACCTGCCACCAACCACCTTCAGCTAATGCACAGACTCCCTTATCTCCTGGAAATCAGTCCTCCTGAGATTGCCCTGAGCCCTTTCATACTGTACTGCACCAGGGTGAGCCTTCATCCATGCAGTTCCCAATGTACTGATTACAATCATTAGCTATGTGCTCCCCCCATGTCTTGTAGTAGCATTTAATATATGCATCCCTCTGGCACATGGTGTTCTCAAATCAAACCCACAGCTTCCTTGTGGGAAGGAAGTCTCTAAAGGAAAGAAGGCTTCCAGAGACTCTAAACTGGGAAGGACTTACACAGAAAGCATAACTAATGACTAGCAAGTTCCCCTGCACACACTCTTGAGGCTCACGCTTGAGGGCCAAAGAAAACTCATGTCCAACACACACATGAGACCACAAAGTGCTGAAAAGAAAGACCCTTTCCTTCCTCAAACACCAGGAAGAGAACAGAGGTGACGCCGGAGCAAGAGGCAGGAAACATGCTATTGGCTAGGCGTGTGGCAGACACTGGCACCTTCCCCAGCAGCTGAGAAAGCAGCTAGCTCCTGACGACTTTAAAAGAGGTGGAGAAGGAGCCAGGCAAGATGTCATGGCTGGGGTTAATTGGACGAGGATAACTATGGCCTTCAGGCAGGCAGGCATGTCAGAGTCCACCTTCATATTGTCAGCCACATATCAAGAGCCACAAGATAACAGCAGTAAAAAAGGCCAAGAAATGAGGACTGGGTGAGAAATTCTACAAGATTCTATAGAAGACTCAGCCTGAATATCATTTTTAATGTTAAATTGTTTTCTTCCAGAAAGAAACTATGTACCATTGCTATGGAAATGTGCTCGCCCTGTTCTCAGACTCTGTTCTTGGTCCCAGAACACCATCATTTAGACTCAAGTTTGGCCCCTGCCAGAGGCACACCCTGAGTCCCTGCTCCCAGAGAGCGTTGTGACCAAAGGAAGGCCATGGAGTGAACAGGATCAGAGCTGTTCTCATGGTCTTTCTATGCAGAAAATATCGTTAGCTATCTGCTCGAAATGCTGAAAATGTCTTTATTCTATGGTTATAGCTTCTTCATCTTGTTCCTTTCTCTAGAAATTCAAAACTGCATCATTAATCACACTGGAGTCCTAAAGCAGTACCGCCATGGCACTCCATCCAAGCAGACAAAGATTTGTTTCAGAGCAAAAACAGCCCTAAGTACACATTTTTTAAACCAAGAGGAAAAAAAAAGCACAGCCATTCGGGCCCTTGATTATATAACACTCATCTTATCCATCTTTTTATTCATAGGCAGCTCCTTTATCTTTCAAAAGTAACCTCAGGCAACCAGTGACTTGGCCAAATATACTGTCAGGAAGAAGCAACGTATGGGCTGGAGAGATGGCTCAGCAGTTAAGAGCACTGGTTGCTCTTACAGAGGACCCAGGTTTAATTCTCAGCACCCATGTGGCAGTTCACAACTATCTGTAAATCCAGGGCTCCTATACCTTCCCTGGGTACTGTAGTCATGTGGTACATAGACATATATGCAAGCAAAACACTTATACATATAACATAATAAGTCTTTTTAAAATGGAAGATACACTGTAATTTTTGCATACAAGTGTTTGTACCTAGCCAATGGGTAAGGTTCAGGCTGCAGAGAACTACTATATTACTACTGTGAAACAGAAACATCTTTCAGGAGCAAGAAAGACTCATATCAGCTGCCAGTGACATAACCCAGACCACTGGGAAGACAAGAAGAAACTCCCTGACAAGAACTGTTGCCTAGGAGTGGAGTCTGAAAGCTGCTGGGGAGAAGTCAGAGCCACGTACCTTCACCAATTCCTTGAAAACAAATACGGAAGAAAGGATACAGGAATCAGGAAACATCCATGAGTTCTGTAGTCAGAGCGTATGCACATTATTTGCAGGTCTGTATGTGTATGCATGTACGTATATTTATTTCCATGTGGGATGCAGATGTGTGTGTTAGTGTATAGGCACATGTGTGTAGAACTCAGAACAACCTTCCATGCCCACTGTCTTCTTTAGTTTTTCACTAATTAAATCAGTTCTTTAGTAACTTTATTCAGCCATTTCTTACCTCTGTCCCACCCTCACCATCATCCCATTCTCTACAATTTCTTCTCTCATATTCACGTCGTTTTGCTTTGCTTTATGACCCCTCAGTTGCTCACAGTCATTCTTGTGAGCTTGAGTGTGGGGCTGTCTATTGAAACCTGATACATTGTTTCTTTGCTTGCTTTGATTTTGTTGTTACTTTGAAACAGGGTTTCAGTTTTCTGGATCTTAGCTAATACTCCAGGAGGGCTAGCAAGCAAGTCTCTGAGAGTAGCCTCTCTCTGCCATACAGCTGTGATTACAAATGTCCTACCACACTTGGCCCTTCCACATGCAACTGGGGATGGAATTCTGGGCTTCATGTTTGCAAGAGCTACGTTGTTCTGACCCATGTCGACAGTCCCTGTACATACATTATTTTATTGGCAAAAGCTCTGCCCAGAAAGATATCAGGTGACCCTTTCCCCCTCAGAGTCTCATTAGCAAAATGTAGAGATGGCGTCTACTCACTGTCCTACAGTCTACTGTGCTCAGTAGTGTTAACCCTTCAGGGTAAGAAGAAAAATAACAATGGGCCTATTCTTAAAATGTGCTGCTGGCAAAACTGTATATCCATTCAGATGTAGAAGATGAAAACTTGGTCTCTCTCTCTTAACTTATACAGAAGTCAACTAAAAAGAGATCCACAACCTGAAACTTAGAAAATACTAGAAGAAAAAATGGGGGGAGGGAAATACGTAAGCTAAGGGAATGGACAATGACTTTCTACACAGGACTCTAACAGGGCAGGAAATCAGTAAAAACTGCCAAATAGGAATGCATCAAATTAAATGTGTTTCTACACAATAAAGGTAACAAGCTTCAGAGTGATGTCTACAGAAGGGGAGAGAGACGTTGTTAAATATTCATGCACCAAGAATTACCTAGAATTCATTAAAACCAAAAATAAAATAAAATTTAAACAACTAAAACATTCCAGTAAATGTAGGCATCATAAATGCTAACGGGTACTTTTGAAATAAATATGCAAACCCAATAAACACAGGAAAAATGTTCAGCATCCTTGGCCACTAGGGAAATACACGTGAAAACTAGAAGGCAAGTCTGTCTAGCCAGTGAGGCTAAGCATCATCAAGATGCCTCATCTGAGGTCCTTTCTCATCCATTGGTATTCTGGGCACCATGCAGATAACAGATGTGCTGCTTAGTTGAATCCAAAAGAAACGTGGTTCTCTATCCCATCTCCCTAGCTGATGCTTTCTGGCTTTTGCCCACAGCTTTCTAAATACTGTTGGTTCCCAGGGTTTCTGCTTGTATCTGTGCTTGCTGTCATTGTCTCCATAAGTACGGGTCTTTACACCTCCACAACTTCCTGTGTTATCTCTTTGTTGTTTCCTCCTCATTGTCTGGCCTTCCTAATGCCTGCTCTGCTCTGCCTGCACTTTGAATCCTAGATAACAGACGGTAGTAGTCCTGGTTCTTCCATGTGTTTGTTACCTATATCCTTCATCTGTTCTGCTCATCTCCATTCTCAAGTCAACTTTACTAAGCAGAATCCTTGCTGCAGCTTCCGACCTTTGGATTTATAACAAATACAGTCATGATTAAATCTAGCTGAATGAGAAGTTTCCATTCCATTCTAAGAATTGAAGAAAGCAACATCAGGGCTGGAAATGGGTTTCTGATCTTACACAACAGGGATCGGAGAGCAAAGTCATCACATGGCACTGAGCTCCATGCCTCCTGTGTCTAGCACAGGACCTGCCCAGGAAAAGGCATGTCTGGTCCCATCACATAGCCAGGGCTCTCCCCTATGGCTTTATATTTTAAATTGTGTTTTAAGTGTCTGTCACCTCCCTCTTACATACTTAGTAGTGTGCACAATGGAGTTGGCATACTGTGAAGTGTGTGAAAAGATGCTACCTTGCCTTAGAGATTCAAGAGGAAGAAACCTGGAAACAGAATGTGAGAGGCATGGTTTCATCAGGCTTTGGAAACAGATGCGTAGGAAAGAGGGGTGCTAGGAAAACATAAGGTCCCATGTCAAGGCTCTAGCAGGCTTAGGATAGCTGCCAGCCTGTATTCCAGACATGTTTCTTTTCCTACATTTTTAAAATATGGTGCAGTGATCTGAGTGAGAACCACCCCCAAAGGTCATATGTTTGAATTCTTGTTTCCCAGTTGGTGAAACTATTTGGGAGGACTTAGGAGGTGTGACCTTGCTGGAGGAGGTGTGTCACTGGAGCTGGGTTTGTTTGTTTTAAAAGACTCATGTCATTAGCATTGTGCCTCCCTCCTCTCTGCCTCATGGTTGTGTGTCAAGGTGAGAGCTCTCAGCTCTCCTTCTCTCCACCACCATGGACTCTACCCCTCAGAAACCATAAGCTACATTAAATTCTTTCTTTATACATTGCCTTGGTCATGGTGTTGTGTTTCAGAAATAGAAAAGTAACTAAGGCCATTCACTCTAATAAATTATGGAGAGGGAAAACAACTCCCAGCAGACACAGAATACCCACTTGCAAAAATGTCCTTCAGACGTGGTTTTGGTGAACCCCTTCCTTTAACTTGGCAGATAGAGTTAGAAAGAATTCTGCAGGCAGTTTGAGTAAAACCAACAACCACAACCTAAGGAAGCCATGTTAAGTGACACAATATGAACACACAATGTTATAGCTCATGTTGACTTGGGCACATGAGCATACTATCAGCTATTTAGCAACAGTACAGTCTATATACACACAAATAAAGAAATTATCTTCAAGACCAGGGAGAAAAATATCAAAGCACAGTCATGAAAGATATCACAAGAGACATTACACTTGATTTTAACTTTTTTTGTAATTTTATTTTCATTTTGTTTCACGCTTTGCCATTATGTGTTTATGTGCAGCAAGTGTATGTGCACATGCAAATGGCAGGAGAAGGCGTCAGAAACCCTGGAACTGGTGTCATAGACGATGGTGAGTTTACATGTGACTGCAGGGACCAGAACCCAGGTCCTCTGCAAGAACAGACATTGCTGTCATCTTCTCAGCCACTAAACTCAGTTTTAAGAGAACACACAGAGTATAAGTCACTAAGCAACAGAAATAGGAACAAATGTTTCTGAAAAAGGTTCGTCAGTGGGGAGATGGCTTAGCAGGTGAAGCACTTACTGTGCAAGCATGAGATATCAGTTTAGAGCCCAGAACCCATGTTTAGAAAGCTGGATTCAGAAGGATGTGTGAGTTAGAAGACAAAGACTGGGGAAGCTCTAGGCTAGCTATGATACACAGTGGAGAACAAGAGATTCCTGTCTTAAACTGGAAGGCAAAGATTGTCTTGGAAGCTGTCATCTGACATCAACCTGCAGGACATGGCATTCACGTGTGAGTGCACACACAAACTAATAAACATCAAACATCTATCAGCTATCTCTCTATCATCTATCTATCTATTTATCAATCCATCTATCATCTATTAATCTATTACCTATCGTTATCTATTTTCTGTCTGTCTATCTATCTATCTATCTATCTATCTATCTACCATCTATCTATCCATCTATCTATTATATGAAATGCATATGTGCTATGGTTCACAAGTATTTTTAAATCCTTTTAAGTAATATTACACCATTAACTTAAAAGAAGATGTTTATTTTTATTTTATGTGTATGAATATTTTTTCCTGTATAAATGTATGTGCAACATGTACATACCTGGTGCCCTTAAAGGTCAGAATAGAACATTGAATCCTCTTGGACTGGAGTTACTATGGTTGTAAGCCACCAAGTGGGTGTGGGGAACTGAATTCCAGTCATCTATGAGAACAGCCAGTGTTCTTTCTCACTGTGCCATCTCTCCTGCCTTCACAATTTACTCTTAATGTCCCTTTACTCTCCCAGAATCTCCTCAGACTGTGGTCCTGTCCTAAGGAGCTGTGACATAAAATGTGAAGAATGCAGATATATCCAAGTAATCATAGAGGCCTGCCATACAGAAAACATAAGGAGGTTCAAACTGGGTTTCTAGAACTTCATATATTTGAGCTTAGAATGACAGCCTCTCCTTTGTTTTGTAAAACTTTATACATTTTTCTGTGACAGTGCATTCTGAAAATGCCTGAAGATTCAAGTGGCCTCCTTTTAGTTGAATTATTAAATCTTGGATTTTGTATTAATCAGACCATAAATAATTATGGAAATCACAGAGCTGATCTTACTCAGGCATGTCAAGATGAAAAACAGTCCTGAACAGATTATGATGAAGTAGTGGCAGCTTTATCTCCTAGCACGTGGATGGCTTCTCTCTTCCCTTTTGAGGAATGTCAAAGATTAGAAAGCTTTCTGCATGTGAGGGGTTACCGGTCTGCTCAATGTGAGGTTGGGGGTAACTGGGGGGTGAGAAAGGGGGAAAACACCAACAAGGAATTCAGTATCTCAGTTGCACAAAAAGTTCTAAATGGACTCACTTGTCAGCATAAGTGTTTTTAGCTGCTGCTAATTTCACTAAGCCCTGTCATGACCTACAGATACGGGACATGAGATGTGAGCTGGAGCCTGCTTTCAAGCAATGCTGTGCTCTGGGCTGTTCCATGTCAACCCCCACACCTGTCCTCGATGTCTTCACACTGCTGACATGTGATGACTTCTTCACTGCAAGGTGGTTCTTTATACCCCCTCCCATAGTACTCAGAGCTCCCCAGTTTAAATGTAAGAATTATGCTATTTGGCAGTGAAATATTTGAATCCAGGGACAGTTGCTTTAATACTGAGAACACTTTCTTCCTGGCCCAGCTGGTCAATTGGGGAGACTTCTTGGCTGTCTCTAATGACTCTCCAAATCTTCTAAGGGAAGGGAGAGAGGTTTCCTTCCACACTACCCTGGTACAATCCCAGCCATTTTCCACAGAGCCTCAGCTGCCATTCTCCTTCTCTGTGGCTCCCTTAAGATGTGCACAGAGGGGGATTCCCTAAGCACAAATGAGTACACTGATGAAGATGACCGGGCTGTCACCTGATAGATCCCAATGGGGCTGTATTGCTCAGAGCACAGAACTTCTCTTCCATGGGTCCCTAGGGTTGGTGTCTACTTACAAAGTTGCTGACTCCTGGTACTGGTAAGCTCGACATGCCTCACGATTATGGGAAGTCTTCACTTTACACTTCTATCTCAATAAGTGATCAAGGTTTGAGCTCTGAATGGCTGCAGTCAACGAGTTGTTTAGGACATATTTCCCCTTGTCCTTTTATATTTTCATTTTTCTGTTTCTTTAAGAAATACCCCATGTGTGCCTTGATCCAATGATAGGATTGCAGCTGTGTGGTACCACAATGGCTGTAGGCTGTGCTCACCTCACAATAACATCAACCAGAGAGGGGCCCCTAACGCCCACTTCCTCATATAGTTGTTCTTTAAAATACTGACTTCAAGTGAGCTATGTTGAATATCTGGATGAGATAAAGGGATTGCTGATACATGAAGTCTGGGCTGGGCGAGGACTACCCCGTTCATCTCTCTTCTTCTCACAGTGGTTTGGGGATCTATGCAGGAACCCGATAGCTTCAGGAAGTGATGGCTGAGAAAACATCACTATTTTATATAATCTCTGTGCTCTGAAAACTCCTATTCTATCTTTATCCAAACACTGTAGTAAAGATGCAAGGCTGGGTCAGAATCATCACTGGGGCAAGCCACGTGGATGAGTTCGGTGGAAGGAATAGAACATGCTGTCCTTGTGCCCACAGGCCAGGCCAGGCTGTGACAAGCAGGGCTGTCACCCTTTGGCAAGAAGCTGCTACAAATGCTCCTGTCCTCCACTGTCCCCAAAGCCTCAGCTATTTCTGGAGGCTTGGGTGCAGACAAGGATGCGGTTAAATGAGAGAATGGCCTGATTGTGAACCCCCTGCCTGGCCCTAGTGAGCCTCCATGTCCTCTTCTCAAAATGCCCACACTGTCCTGGACTCTGATGAAACCCTGTGACCACAGAGAAGCCCCAGCCTCTGGCTAGTCACTACACATACACGAATGACTCCTCGATGTGTTAGAAACAACTGTGGATGACAATTTCAGAATACATTGGCTACCTTTCTGTAAATGTTCATCCAAACTAGAGCATGAAGAATCAGATGATGTCAGCCACATCAAAGGGGTCTAAGCTGCCTTCTCTGGTGTACAAATGCCTCTTTATTCCTCTTCTGTGAAAGGGTCAAAGGGTTGTTGGTTCAAGACAAACCCAGGATACACGATAAGAGGCCAAACAACAGCCAACAACTCTGCCAGCTGCAGCCTCTCAGTCAAAACAAGAGCTTGTGGAAAAGCCAAACGGGCCTCTCCCGCCTTGCCCCAGCCCACTTCATACAGTAACTTCTGTCAGGAATGGGCTTTCGTCCAAGACCCTAAGCTGCCAAGGCCTATCAGCATTCAACTGATTTCGTCAATCAATATTCTTGTTCTGTTCATAGTTTTTCAAAGGCTCACCTATCTATATGTAGTTAATATGGATAAGTAAAGCCAGTGATATAAGAAAACACAACTTGTTGCATGTAGCTGTCACTCATGAGGATGATACTTGAAAATGGCAAAGAGAACTTTGTGTCACATGCATTTCAGCATATGACATCTTTATACTGTCACATCAGAGATATAAGACTTGAAGATGTCCATTTTACCATGTTGTCACCTCCCTCCAAGTACAGTTACTGAATATTAATATTCTGCCTTCAATAGACAAGCAGGATCTTTGGGGGGAAATTAACCAAAAGATATAAGAAAGTACCCAGGAATCCTCCTGGGCAAAGCATCAGGCCAGAAAAGGACTCCCTGCCCACTGTTCTATCCACCCAAAATGCAACTATTTCTAAACAGGCTTTAAAAATAGAATACTATAAGCAGACTGTTGGGTTGGTGGGAGCCTTTTACTTGGCAAGGTATGGCACATATATATTTCATTTTAGTTGAATTCCTTAGATACCAAAGAGGGGTTTTGAGAATATGGACTATGTACAGAGAAGGGTGAGGTAAGCATAGCGCTCTACTTGTACAGATTCCATAATCAAAATAACCCATATGCCTGTCTTTGAACATCTGGGACCACTGCATCACAGCTCTGAAAGTCCTTTAAGGCCATGTATTCCCTTGCTTCCCAGCGGCAACCCATATATCTTTGCTACGTGGTGTTTCATCTGCCCACAACTGACATAAATCTGAGAACACTCATACAACTGGTCATTGGTGTGCATGACTCCTGTTACTGAGTTCAAAGCAGACAGAACACAACTTTGGACGTCTGCGTTATGACGTCTGTGAATGTTCATTTCCCCCAATAAAGGTCAGGAAGAAACCTGAGAAAGGCAAAATACAGAAATACATATGATTGAATCACCCTGTGGTTTCATATGCTTGAGTTCTGCTCCAAGATCCTGGTATTCAGTAATGACTGATTTAGATATGGTTCTTGGCTCAGGAGGGGGTCAAACAAATGGAACGCCCAATCCTATAAGCAGACGCTCAGGATGGTGAGACCCTTTTAGTTGCAAGGTATGGAAATATATCATTTAATTTTAGATGCATTCCTTAGTTACCAAAGGAATTTGAGGATACAGAATATGTGTTGAGATATATATTGTGGTAAGGAATGTTAAAAGGGCCAAGAAAGAAAGCAAGGCAGAGTGATGGGCTGGTGAGGTGGGAAGTTGCAGCCATTTGAAGTGATGGTGGTTGAACCAGGAGCTGCATAAAAGGTGTTGCAATACCTGATGGAGACACTCCAAAATAGGCTTGCCTGTGGAGCTTGAGTATAGCAGAGACAGCAGAGATCCAGCTGGACTAGAGGAGACAGGGCGAACGTGAGACAGGGTTAGGATGCAGACAGGACTTTAGTTGAAGGATCAGAGTCTCATCCCTTCAGTCTATAATTTCACAAAGTTTACTCAGTCCACTGTGTGCAAAATACACTCTCAAGTTTCAATGTTGTGAAAATGGGCCAAGCACAGAGGTCTCACAGGGGTCCTCATGGTCCCAAGGATAGGCAGGGACAATTATGGAGAACAATCAGAGGTAACAGGTTGGCTAGTAAGCTAGGGCTATGCAGAGAAGAGATGTGAGAGGAACACAGAGGGTCTGGAGCCATGAGAGTTGATTATCCTAATGATAATTTAATGGTGTTATGTAGGCTTTAATGTAGGCTTACAGTGCATGCCCCTCCCCCACTCTTCCCTTCAAGTCCATCCTGCAGCAAGGGAGGTTTCGCCATGCTCATCTCTCTACCCCCCACCACAGCTCGTTCCATCTATAGCCACGCAAACTTCCCCCTTTGCCAAAGAGTTTTGGTTATTTAGCAAGAAGCAACATGTTAGCCAATTTTTGTATTCTGAGACCATAAAATAATGTACTTCAAAAATTGTGGATGTGTAGTGACAGTCATTTGATAGTATTTACGAAGATTAAGAAACTCTACAAAATTATGAAACAGAGTGTAGCCAAACTCCTTGGGTTTATGTATTTAGACACCGCAGGGGTAGATGTCTCTGGGTTTGATTATGTAACCCTTGATCACTTTCAACCCTACAGTCATCTCTATTGATCGTTACCTTATTCCACATTCAAGGCATGTGGCTGATTATTCTGTGCAATTATGAAACAGAAAGTGAACACTATTACACTTATGCTTTCTTGTTCACACTAAATAAGGAGACAATGTTCAATTCAACATTATTTAAAGTGCCCTATCAAATCATCCACAAGCCATATATTGTCTGCAGAAAATGGGTCACAAAATGAGGTCTGAAAACTAACTCTAGTGATTTATGTTCATGCTGAGTTGGTGTGGTAAGTTTATCTACTTTTAAGGACGGATCAGTCTATCTAACAGCATAGATAGGCATTTCATGAAGATATTTTGAATTTGCAGATAAAATACCTAGATAAGTATGTTTCCTGTGCGCTTGGGTTATGCTTCTATACATAAACAAATGTATGTGTTGTTTGTCTAGATTCCAAATTAAGCTGGATACCCAAGGCTTTCTCTTCTAAATCCTGCCACCTGAGGGTATTTAAATCAAAATGAAGTGAAATGTTGTAAAATTAAAGACATATGTCAAGAGCTGCAGAGCCCCAGGGACTACTGCAAGCAGATCAGCTCCATCACTGGGGAGGTGTCCAAGAGGGAAGCCCTGGGGAACACCTGAGTCCTTAGAGAAGAAATTCAAACTCCTAGACAAGAGCAAGTGACAGTTTGAAATAAACTTAGAACAGCATGAAGTCCACCATAGCAAACACCATGACACCATTGTTGAAGAATGGCAAGGAAGCGTGGATGGCCTTACGTGTGGCTATGTTCAATAGTTGGGCTATATTCTCATGTCGTTTCATTTAAATCTAATAGCATGGGCACTGTTAGCTTGTGCCTTTTATGGCTGCAGAAAATGAGGCTCAAAGTACCTCTACCCCCCTTATCCTGAACCATCTCCCTCCAAGGAAATCAGTGAAGGATAAACACCCTTTGAGTAGGCCTAAGGTAGGATCTTAGTCCTGATGTTTATCATGAATAAATTTAAAGGAGTCAGTCTTTCTCTTAAACTTGATCAGTGTTATCACTGAAAGATGAGCTTTGGAAAAACAGGTCCTAGTCTTGAGAATTAAGGTCCCTCGGACCTTCTCAGCAAAGTTGGGCTCTCTTGTTGTCATAACTCAACAGGGAAACTGAAAATTCTGAGAGATGTCAGCTCTAAGGTGGACATTTAATAAAATGAGAATAGAGTGCTTTGCTTTTCCTCCACATGAAAGCTTTTTTCCAGTGAATAAACCTTGAGCCAAGATCCAAGGTAGCATGAGGCTCAGCGTAGTTCCTCAGCTCCTGTGAAGGCCAAGAGCTCTGAAGCTAAGGACTTGTTGCCAGAAAAATGTTAACCATAGGAGAAATTTGCTTGGAACATTGGAGGCTCCAAGCCAGAGGGCTACAGAGACATGACTGGCAGCTCTGCTGGCTTAATGGCATTTACTGAGGAAAATGTCACTGAGGGAGGCAGAGACGCTTGACATGGAGGTCTTTTGTGGGATTGGTGGTGATGAGGTGAACCAGGAAGGCACCTTTGTTGGGGTGGAAGGACGTGCTGACACAGAACAGAAGGACCCACTCTGAAGCGGTCAGCATTCCGCTCTGTCATTGGGCCTGACAGGAAGGTTGATCAGTGAGCTTCCCTGGGGACACTTTCTCTGTGGTTCTCTTGACAGCTTCCAGAGAGAAGTCACCCTGCCAAGATGCAAAGTGGGGCTGTGGAGCTGCTCCTGGGAGAGCACTCTCTCTCCTTTCCTTCTGGCCTCTGTTCTTGGGTAACCTTCCTATCTGGCTACCCTGTTATCCTCTTCTCTGTCTCTCCTGTGTTTCTGCAACGCCTCCCTGCCCAAATTTCATGATGAAACATCTTATAACTAATATGTATAACCCTTAACTTCTTTTAAAAAATAAAGTAATAATCAACAAAGTAAACAAAGATAATAAATGATGAATCACACTGCATTTGAATTTTTGTAGTCTTTTATGAGAAATAAAATTCAAACACCATGGAGATACACTGAAAATTAAAGAAATCTACTTTTTTCCCCTATAACCTTTTCAAACACAAAATTTTGGGAGATGATTGTTTATAGCCCTCCCAAGTAATAGTACTAAAAGCTTGAGTCTTTAAAAGAATTAGACATCAAATAATGGCAGAAGATATTTTTTAAGTTTTTATCATTATTACCATGTATACATGTGTGTGTGTGTGTGTGTGTGTGTGTGTGTGTGTGTGTGTGTGTGTGTGTACCATTGCGTGTGCCTGCTGAGTCCAGAAGAGGGCTTTAGAAGTCTGAAACTGAAGTTACAGGTGGCTGTGAGTCACCTGATATGAATGTGTGAACCAAAAGCTGGTTGTTCCCAAGAGCAGCTAGTGGTCTCAATAGCAGACCTGTCTCTCCAACTGCTGTGGGAGCTTATCTTTTAAACTGGATCTATTTGAGGACTATTCTTGTTCTCAATGCAGATTTAGCAAAAAAACACATTAGTGTCCAAAGAATAATACCTTTTCTAAAGAGCAATTGTGTTCTTAATGTACTGATGCAAAACACCCCAGGTCTCACCATGTGCTTATGTTTTAATGTGCCTCTGTTCCTTTGATGAAGACCTAGTTAAAGACATTAGTACATGAAGATGGTGCGTGTGTTATCCGTTTAAGATCAAGCAGTGAGCGCTCTATAGCACAGACATACCTTAACTTGTGCGTGGTAGATCTACTATTATCTTATGTCAGCATTTTTGTGATGAAAGTGGAAATGAACTTAGAGGAATGATTAAGAGGTTAGCTGAGAGCACCTTAACTGCCTGGTTTCATAAAATCCGAGCTGGCAGCACTTTAAAAAGTTCTTCACATGAAGATAAAGAGGGTGAAAGGAGAAGTTTCAAAATAGCTTGGGCTTGGATTTTCATGCAGGTCTGCTATGATTCAAGATCTGTGGGGTGCTTACAGGGCACCACCATGGGTTAATGCATTCAAAGCTTCAGGTGAGAGTGTCCTAGTAGAGACTGGGGGAGAGAGAGAGAGAGGAGAGAGAGAGAGAGAGAGAGAGAGAGAGAGAGAGAGAGAGAGAGAGAAACAGAATGAGAGGGAGGGGGCAAAGAGCTTCATTAAAAAATGTAAATCAAGAACAAAATGTGATATACTTTATGTTCAGTTTGCAGATCCAAGAGCTTCCAAGTTCATAGGGCTTGACTTCCCTAAAGTGGGAGATCCAGAATGAGGGGATTTATGCATGCGCGCGTGCGAGTGTGTGTGTGTGTGTGTGTGTGTGTGTGTGTGTGTGTGTGTGCGCGCGCGCGCACATGAGTTTTCTGAAAGTCCAAGTGGCAAAGTAGCTACTATGGTGTCTCTGAGGAAATGATGGAGTGATTTGAAGTAGTAAAGAAGTCATTAGACACAAGAGCCATTTTGATTAAGTGAAACAGACCAACTGGACACTAAGAATGTTCATCTCAAACTGCAGGAATAGAAAGTAAATACTGAATGACAGAGCAGGGTAGCCTGGGTGAGGGAGGGAAAGCAGCTTTGAGAAAAGCTTATCAAATGTAGACCAAAACCAGGAGGGAGGGAGGGACAGAGGGACAGAGGGACAGAGGGATGGGGGCAGGGAGCGTGGTGGAAGCTGGGCAGTGGGTGTCCCCTGCCTGTTTTAACTGAAGATTTAGATGCCGTGACTGAGAAAATGAGACAGGAATGAGAGGCAGAAACTTAACTGTTTATGATGGAAGTTCCCTTGTGAGTAAAAGTCGAAGTATTGCTCACTCACGTCTTCCTGCCATGATGGGAATCTACTCAGTCAATAATTCCTTATTCCTTACTGGTTGAACTCTGTGTCACAAAATTCACATGTTGAAGTGTGCCACCGAATGTGAAACAATTTTGCAAATGCAGCCAGCTAATTTAGAAGGAGTTCTCACAGGAGAAGCGAAGCTCCTTCAGGAAAATGGAGAGTCTGGACATGGGTGAGCATCCAGCAAGAGCACCGGGTAAAAATAAATTCACAGCTTCATATGCTAAGAAACATTAGTGGCTGCTGGCAAATAGCCAGCTGCTGGGAGGGAGGAACGGAGCAGGCCCTCCGCCTCAGAAAGACCTTGAACAGTCAGCCTCCAGAACTGAAGAACAATGTGTTTCCTTTGTTCCTGCCATCCGGTTTATGGAACTTTGTGGCAGCAGGGAATGAATACAGCCTCTTCAATGCACTTCACATCTGACCATCTGCTTGTACCAAGTCACAAGGTCAAGGTGTGACCGCCACTCCCGCCCTTCACATCTGAAAACAGAATCTGGTCACACATCTCACCCAAGCAAGTCCACACTGGGGCGCCAGTTTAGCAACTGACTGCACCTTGGAAACAGCAAGCCTCTGAAGCCCACTTACCCAGTGCTGTGCGATTCATAACTGAATGCTGTCCCAGGCACAGTGCTTCGTTTACCATTGCTGTGGCATCTCGTTAATGCACTAGTGCTAAAATAAGAGAGGCCATGAGAATGGATGACTAGGCAAAAAGAACCTGAAGAAGACTTCACAGAAAATGAAGAATGGCTTTGAAAAACAGCACAGCGCCACTTTCTAGTGGCTACCCCAGTTCCCCATACCCCACAGCTACATGTTTCTATTCAATTCCCTGACTCTCTGTGCTTCTCTTCTGTTCCTTTCTGTACTCGATCCTGCGCCCCCAACCCCCTCATCAATGGGAGGGGAGGCCTTGGTCCTGTGGAGGCTTGAAGCCCCAGCTGTAGGGGGACGCTAGAATGGTGAGGTGGGAGTGGTGAGAGTGTCCTAGTAGAGACTGGGGGAGAGAGAGAGAGAGAGAGAGAGAGAGAGAGAGAGAGAGAGAGAGAGAGAGAGTGGAAGAGCACCCTCCTAGAGGTAAAGAGAAGGGGAATGAGATGGGGGGGTTGAGGAGGGGAAATGGGGAAGAGGGACAACATTTGAAATGTAAATAAATAAATAATAAAAAGAAAAACCACGCACAGCAGTATAAGAAGAAAATAAGTGTGCGGGAAGGAACGCAAATAATAGAGAGTGAGCTGTGTGCGTCTTAAAATGTTTAAATTGAAATAGGTGATGACTTCCAGAGACAGCTGTAGTGGAGATGCATCTCACATCCGTCCATCAAATTTCACCTGTCTCACATGGGCCATGTTCCTCTTCACATCTGAGGTCACTGCTCTTATTCAGTAAATGTTTCCCCAAATCTGGGAATAGACCAGTGAAGTCAGCACATAATCTCTAGTCCTCAGAAGGATTTGTATACAAGGAAAGAAGTATTGAGATTGCCATTGCTTTACTTTGCTTAAAATAATTTATGTTTCAAACATATGATTTTGAACATAAAAAGATCAAAAAATATATTACTTTAATATTTCTTTAGCTTACACTCTGATAAGAACAGATTCCCATCAATGCAATGTTTTGTTACTACCATTTGGACAAAATCTGCATGAAACATCTGAATTTATTACATGGAAAATCCGATGGTAAGTTTTGCCCCAAGTATTAGCATCCTGTGAAATACTGAATGGAGAAAAGTAGACTATTGTATACTGTATTTGGGTATAAATATTCAATGTAATCAAATAATCATTTTTAATGTAAAATTTCATGTTTTTTTTTTTCTTTTGAGAAACCAAATCTAAATTGGTTTTGCTTCATGACAATCTGGCTCACATTGAAGCAATCTGAAAACATTACTTTAATTTTTGTTTATTTATAGATTAGAATCTTAGACTCACTGCTAAAGAAATCTGGACTGTATGATTGCTAGCAGCTACTTTTAGGGCCCTAGGAGAATTAAATGCTAGTGTATAGCAAAAGCTGAACTATCTCATCTAAGTAACATCTTTGTCACAATCCTTGAGAAAGAATTGTACGGCCAATGTATTTAAAACCATTTTCTAATTTTGCCATGTCCCTTGAGCAGTGATACACAGTGTCTATTGATCATGTGTGTAAGACTGAGAGCTTGCCCACTCTCGTGTGCCGCTATAACCAGAGCAGCAGTGCCGATTCTAAGGTGGACTGGGATAAACTGAGTTTCTGGAAAGAATAGAATAGTTCCAGAGTAAACAAACTGGGAGAAACATGTTCATCGCCAGCTGCATGGGATCCAAACTGTCCTTGCATGCAAGCTGTTCCTTCAGCACAGCTTTGTCTTCTCCTGGCTTTCTAATAGTGGGGGCCAGAGATGAATAGAGATACCTGTCCCCGTTCCGATGGAGCCACATCATTGTGCTGACACTGGAGGGATTTGGTTCGTCATAAATGTACTCGTGGAACTGAAAGCAACCTGATTTCAGAAATGTTGAGATGCAACTCAGATTCAATAGCTGTGGTCCCTACTACGTATCTGGCTGTAATGAAATAGGAGACCAGAGGCAAAGCGGTCTAAATCACACGAGTCAGTTCACGGTGGTGAAGTCAATGTAGAAACCCTTACTTGAGTGTTTTTCAAATCTTTGTGTGTACAGGTGCACATGAATAAAGGAAAAGGTCTGTGGAGGAGAATGTCAACTCAGATGTCTTCCTCAGTTGCTGTCCACCGTATTTTTTGACACAAGATCTTTTCTTAAACTGGATGCTTGCCAACTGGCTACTCTGGCTGACCAGCAGGCTCCAGGAATCCTCCTGCCTCAGCTTGACCAACACTGGGATTGCAGGCTCATGCCACAGAACCTGGCTTTTCATAAGTTGGGGATACAGATGCAGACCCTCGTGATTGCTGAGCAAGCGCTTTGCTGTCTAAGCCACCATCTCTGCCTTCTCACATCCTCTAAGTTCTTTGGGTTTTACTATTAGCAAGATGACACTGTGGAGACAGGCTTTGGGGACATACAGCAGCCTGCAACAGAGAGCAGTCATTGTTACAAACCCAGACACATTGTTTGTCAAGTGGATGCTAAATCTGGAAAGGGTGAGGGTTGCTGGGGACACCACCTTATGCCCTGGGAGCAGTGCATGGAACTTTTTGGCCTCATGTTCCCTCAGGCCTGACCTTCTGTTCCTCCAGCCAAGGTACCCCACCCCCCACCTACTTTCCAAATCTTTCTTCCTGGCTCTCTCCCTTGCAATTTTGACAATTTGATAAGTTGGGGAAAAGCAGACTGGACTTGCTTCCACTCTCTCTATATAGTCCATTGTAGAATCAAAAATCAATTTTGAAGCAAATGACTGGTTGGCAGGAGGATTTCTGAGCATTTGGATTTAGTTTATTCTATTTCTGTGATCAGTGGGTACAAGAAAGGCTAGGACCTGCCTGCTAAGTATTTAAGCAGCACCAAGTCACTAGTAATTTGTTTGGGTTGATGACATCATCATTATTATTAGTTCTAAAAGTTTTCTTACTCTAATCTCAAAGCACATTTTAATTCTAGCAAAATAAGTGTGATTTTTTTTCCACTTAGGAAGAGCCCATGCCCTAAACCAAAAGCACAGTCAATGTCGAATAGAAAGAAGAGACCTTCTTTCCTCCTCTGCCAGAGCTCTGCCTTTAGGACCATTTTTGTGGTTGATTCTGACTGAAGATGGCAAATCTTTAGTGACCTTGGTCTTGGAATCGGCTCTTTCCTGTCTAAGTCCCACTTACAAAAGAGTCAATACTAACCCACTTTAAGACAGATGGGAATGAATCCGTGAAAAGCCTCCCTCCCCCACAGGTCAGAGGGCTGGAGGGAGAGAACACCCAGGGCTGCTGCTCTTCTGTGCTGCCTCTTTGGCCTTTCAGCAATCCACATCAGGAAACCATCAGTCACCACAGGATGTGGTCACCCTGGTGCTGAAGAACATTTCATGTCAGTCCTCTCATAGATATTACTGTAGAGACAGATTCACAATTTTGTACCCAAATAATTTGGCTTATTCTTCCCTGCTGAGAATCCTGTCTCATTTAATTTGTTTGCTTGTTCCAAGTCTAGAAGAGTGCTTTATTTTTAAATATGAATGTACTATACAGTTCAAATTTATGCAGTTAAAAAAATAAATGTATTGATACAGTTCAATTATCAAAGAAAGAACGGGGGGTTTTATAGCCTACGTAGTTAGTCACTGACTACAAGACTCAGTCCATTGTCTTAGAGTCTAGTTTACTATTATATCTGTGGCCTCCTACATCACTAGCAGATTACTACTTTGATATTCCCTTTCATATAATTTTTTTAGTAAAGAAATATTTGCATTTAAGCACACCTTTACCTAGAGTATAAATATCATGCTATATCCAGCACATTTTGAGTGACTGAATTGGTGTAATTACATGGTGAATATCTGAGATAGGTTTGCTTCTCTGTAAATTCTAACATTGGCCGGATCTCATTAGTCTTCTTTGAGTCTGGGAGAATTAAAGCAGCAGGGGCCACAAATGTCCTGGGCTAAGATACATTGTGTAGAATTTACATTTCAAATTCTCTGGCACTTGGGGAATGTTGATCCTGGTGGATGTCTGTGTGATAAGGGTTGATTACAGATATAATTTCCATTTTGCCACCAAGGACTTCACACAAATGCAAAACAGAATTAATAATATTCTATAGAAGTGTTTAGAATTTAAATTAGAGGGTTTGAAGAGGGCTCAGTAGGACCCAGTGTGCAGAAATGCACAGTAGACATCAGCAGACTGGCTTCTCTATTTCGTACGATGCGTATACCTAGAACCATTTTCTAAATTTCTGTGTATGTTTGTGTGCATTCATGTGTGGATGGGCACATGTATGCCGGTGTTCACAAAAGCTAGAAGAGTCCTGGAACTGGACTTAGAGGTGACTGTGAGCTGAACACCTGATGTAGGTGCCAGGAACTGAACTCTGGCCTTTTGCAAGAGCAGTGAGCAACCTTAATGTCTGTGCCATCTCTGAAGACCCTGGCATTGTTGTCACAGTGGGCATGAGTACTGTGCTTCACCTCATATGCCCCAACCGAATGTCGTTGTGTGTATTCACACACGTGGCTTCCCTCCTATCTCCCAATCCATTTTAATCTCTTATTAATTTGTTTTCTCTTTGAGTTAATGATTACAATGAATGTACGTTGCTACCTAAATCCACACACCCAGACTGCCCCAACTTAAACAGGACATACAACAACAGAAGTCACAACTCCTCACACATAGAATGACTGCTTTCATAGAATAATGTTGGGATGGACCTCTGACATGTTTTTAATCTACTAAATGATCCTTACTTACGTTGGTTTTGTGGTGAATAGCTCATGAGAAGATACTAAATGGTCTACAAAATATCTCATATAAATGAAGAACATCAGCTTCAAGTACTGGAATTACTGGTTTGTGTGGAAGGAACTTCAGCCAAGGACATTGACGAGAATCCTCTTTCTCATACAGTAAGAGGGGTCATTTCATTCTGAAGCTTGTTTTTGATGTGGAGATGTTTGCTGTACAGTGGTTTTCTCATAGGCTACGTTCCTGCACATGGCGTCTCAACTCAGGTGGTTCCCCTAAGTAGCCTTGCAGGGTTGGTGTAACAATTTATTGATTCTAGATCTCCTATCTTTTATTTTCCTTCTAAATCCTGTCTGTCTGCCTCAGATAACAACTTTATCCCTCTACCTGGTGTGTGGTGTGTGTGTGTGTGTGTGTGTGTGTGTGTGTGTGTGTGTGTGTGTGTGTGTGTGTGTTACAGTATTCATTGAAATCCTTTCTGTCTCCAGAGGCCATCTCTTTTACCACCAGCTGTCATTCAACTGCTCCAAACATCAACTAACAAAGTTCCAAGTACATTCTTTTTCTTTTCCAGCAAAACCCACTGCTGAAGGTTTATGTGTGATTCATGATTATATCTCTAAAAACATATGAAGATACTATCTGGGCTTGATATGATCAGCAGTCACCAGAATATTTAGTAAGACCTTCATCTTCTTGATCTGTTTGTAGCCCAGGCTAGCCCTGCTCCCTCAGAGACATGAGACAAACAGGATTCGGCTCCTATACTTCTGCATGCCTCTCCCCTGCACCTGCTGGCTGTAGAATAGAAACAGGCTGTGTACCATATCTGTGGCCATGACTATGTAGGACAGCAGACAAGGGAGAGCAGTATAGCCTGGGAAAACAGTGACCTCATGAAGGACAGGCACCTTGACAGCTCAGCCCTTTGGGAGTGGATAATAAGACTACAATTCTTCTTGTTTCGATATGTTATGGTCCATAATCACCACTCACACCTGATCTTGCATTAGCACCAGCATTCATTCCTTGACATATGTAGAGTCGATAAACTGCTCATTCAATTAAGAAATCAAATCCTACAGTCAATATTTCACTAGCGAGATGTTGATATAAAGTTTGACTTGAAGAGTCACTGGTTTCTGGCTTCCTAAGGCAATAGCCATTCATATTTAAGTGAATATATATCATCACACTTAATGTAAGTGAGGGATGCTGCTGAGCCATGTAGGAATATTGCAGAGGGCTGAACCTTGATAGGAAGATGGGTATTCCCTGGTACAGAGCTCAATTAGTCTAACTCACCTAGGAAAACTCTCTACTCATTTTCATCCTTTCTGCAGTGGGCAAGAAATGATTATGGCCATGATCTCTCCTGCATATTCCCTGAGCAAGAAATGTCTCTGAGTGTGCAAGTGCACTTTGACTGGAGGAAGGCAGGCAGGGGCGCGTACTAAAATATCTTCCTCGTGAGTGCTGAGAATGTTCACATAGGCCGGGAAGGGGTAAGGACTCCTAAGACCATGCAGATATCTGAGCACCACTGGTCACCAATTGAAACAACAAGGGCACACACTGGCCAATTGCAACAGCCGCACACACCACTGTATGAAAGGAACTGGGTTCCATTCATGATTGACTCAAACTGAGCAAGAAGAGCACACACAGCTGTTTGTGGTATCCTTAGCTCCATTTTTGTTGAATGCAGGACAGAGATTTGATTCAAGGTACCATTCTCTCCCTCTCTGAAGGTGGTTCAAAGTTAAAGCATTTTCTCGACTGTTGGTTTCTCTCTGTGAAAGACGGCTGTGGGTTGTCAAATTTATAAGACCAACAGAACACTTAAAATATCAATTCTCCTACAAACTCTAATCAAATTCTTTACTTTATTTAAACTAGATTTACTTTGAAAACTGGGAGTGATGGCTGTACCCTACACTGTCAGGGAGGGGCCCAAGGAGTCAGCTTTTTAACTGGACAAAGACAGCTATGGTCAAAAATTTGACTGCAGTGGGTAGGGAAGCACACATGTGGAATGACACACTCAGTGTGAGCTCACTTCACCTGCTGGGCCACTAAGAGGGTGGTGACATGTTTGCAGCTCTAATCCAAATAGCACTGTATTGATACTGGGATGCAGGAGCTCAAAACAAGATAAAAACTTAGAGCAAGATCATAAGCAGCATCATTAGATGGGAACAAAATACTGGCACAGGAAGAAAGACTTTGGGAAACCGATATAATTATCTGTTCAATTTTTTCCCCAGACTGAGACTATCACATTAAAAATGCTTAATTAGCACTCAACCTTTGTTGAGAGCAAAATGAAAATAACACACACACAAATGTTTTGGTGGACAACGCTGGACAGAATTTGGAAGGCATTGCTTTTTCCACTGCTGTCATCATCATTATCACCACCACCACCATCATCATCATCACCATTACCATCAACATCATCACTGTCATCATCATCATCATTCCACTGAGAATTTATATTTGGAAATAGATTTGCAGTGTGAGAGGGCTTGCCTGTTTATTTTTCCAACTACCAGTACTGGAGATATGTAAGAGAGAGCAACAAGGTTTAGAGAGAGGAGAGAGAGAGCACGGAATAAAAGGGGTAAGCACAGTATTTACTGGAGCTGTGGCTGCAAGTGCTGAGGATTTGTCAAGAGAAAAAGGCAGTGGGGAGTTAGCATTTTCACTCGGTAACACCACTGATTCTAATGTAGACATCTAGACAAAAGACAAGCGATTGAACTAAAAACATTGTTGCGCAGGCCTTTAAGCCCCGCTCTAAGGAGGCAGGCAAATCTCTGTGAGTTTGAGGCTAGGCAGGTCTGCACACCAACTTCTGGGCCAGCCAGCACTCCATAAGTGAGACCCAGTCTTGAAGAGGCAAAGCAGCAACATAAGAAGCAAAACGCAAAAGCATCATTGTGATCTGTTAAACAAGGGGAAGAAAAGACAGGAAGCTACAGAATTCTATGCAGTAGGATCCAGTCTGCCTTGGCAAAAAAATAATCTACAAAACGTTCTCTCTTGACTCTCCCAATAGAAGCACGCATGTCAATTATTAGTCCTGATGGTAAACAGAATTTTTTTCTGTCTCCCAGACAATATGGATTGCTTATTCCACTCCAGTCTTCTTCTGGGGTGTGTGTTCTGTGCAATACATAGACAAGCAGCTGAGCGAGGCAGAATCCACCGGCAGCTGCTTCACCAGGTTGAACAGCTTCACGTTATATGGTGGCACCTCATCGGAACTCCTCAGTATCAGACTTTCACCCTGAACAATTCACTATCGTATTTATTTCTGTATCTCTAATTTGTTTTCTTCCCAACCCTGGAACTGTTTCCAATTCCGATGTAAATCCAGCTTTAATGGCAGTCAGTTTCACTTTGTAACTGAAAAACAGGATCAGTCCCGGGCAAAACAATGTCATCCAAAAATATTAAAATACTGCTTAAGGAGGGCCACTGGCGTCCCAGCTCACACAGAACAGGCAGTGCTGGAGAGGGTAGATATGTTCAGCAGGCTCTGACTGGATCTATATAAAGTCCTCTGGCCTGCTACATGTGACGTCCCTGTATTTCGACCTAAACTGTCAAGCAACAAGAATTTTCTCTTCACATTTCTTCTCCCCCTGGCAATGAAGTTCATATGCATAGATGTTTATTATGGATGGAACGTAAATCCAACACGTTTCAGGGCCTTCCTGTGATATCACATGACCCCTTAGGATTTGCTTTAGTCAACTTAACTTACTTTGTAATTCTTCAATATAACTGTCTGTTATTGATGACGAGCGATTTGATTAGATTCCGTGCGCAGCAGGGTTTGCCGGTTATTTTGGTTGCCTCATTTTAGAATGCCTTGCTTCTGTTTGGGAAGTGTCCTAGATCCTTTAGTCCTTGGTTGTTGTTAATGGAATTGAAAGGATGGATGCTTTCTCTCCCAGCTCTGCACCACATCTGTGGAGTGTACATCTGATGGAGGTCCCTACTACGTACCACAGCCGGGGCATGGGCATTTGATGTAGGTCCTGAAACCCAAGTACACACTTCCTCCATTGTAATGAAATTTCAGCTAGTGTTTAGCACATGAAACGTGTGTTGGTAAATTTGCCATGGCATCTACAGAGCTAACTCTGGGTGGCACAGTCAACATAAAGACTTTGGTGACAGATTTCACTCTTCACAGCTCTCCAGCCCACTCACTGACTTACTGAGCCTTCCTCCGTCTCTCTCCTATGACCAACGGGTGTATTTTGATTCCTTGCTTGAACTTTCTGTGTGCTGTTCCCACTATCTCTTCCAATGATTAATAAGTATCAAGGACACTGTTTTCCTTACGGTTCTATTTTTTGCCTTTGGGATGTGAACCCTAAGAAGATATGCCATCATTCTTAGTATGATTTTCTTATCTCAAATATTATAAGGCCCAATTTATGTGGACAACTAGGCTTGTTTTATAAATGAGTAAGATCGATCCATTCATCAGGAAATGTTAGTGTGAAGGTTTCATATTCAGATAATAGCTGGAGCCTTTGCAAGTCATGGAATTCTTTCTTTCTAGGGGCTTGAAATCAGGGAGTTTTGTTTTGTTTTGGTTTTGGTTTGTTTGTTTTTGAGAAGAAAAGCAATTTTTATTTGAAACAAAAACTGCCCTTTAGCATTGCCCTTTCTCCATTTATCTCCCATTCCCCTTTAAGATCCCCCTGAACCACGTTATACTGCTATCAGATCTCAAAAGCAGTGTCTGTCCCTGACATGTGCATGCTGCAGGCATCACGTAAGGAACTGAACATAAAGCAAGCAAACGAGGCCACAAACCTTGACTTTAATACTCTTATAATATGGCCCCCTATGGAAGGATTAGAACATTCTTAAATGTTCAAAAGACTAGCCAACACGTTCTTGAAAGATATGTATGCCAAGTTCCATGGTGGTTCCAAGAAAGAAGAAATTCTTACTATTTTTGGAAATCAGGGAAGAAATGGAGTGTTTACCCTGAATAAAGGGTTTCGAGACATCCTACTGTTGAGATATTTTCAATCCCTTATTTCAACTAGCAATTTCACATTATCCAACTATCTGTACCATTTTACTCTTATTCTCCATTTTAGAAAGCCTCCAATTTTCAAAATGAAACTGTTTATCAATAGCCAACAGTTTGCCCATTATATTAATCAGAATTCACAATAAGTTGAAGATCATGGGAAATAAAAATAAATTTTATAAGAAACCAAACAGATTACAGTAATACTAATAACAGTGTTTTGAGACAAAATATAACCCAAACCCTTTTGTAAGCTATAAAATAAAATACTTGACTGAAAAGATTTCATTTCTTTTATGAAATATTGAAGGCAAGGTCACAAGAACTATTCTCAATGATTCAGGCTCATTTATATTTACATTCCAACATTGGTTAAATTTTGTATGAAAGTCTATGGGAGCCAGAAGAACAGGGAGTTTGGCTTGAAACTCGGTCTCTTATAAAAGTCAAAGAAGTTGCATCCATGATGTAGGATAGTCTGTCCTAAGGAAGAGCAGACCAATTGGTTATCCAGTATCAAATGATACCCGTACCATACAGACTGAGCAAGCTGCATTATAAACAATAAAAGAAAAAGAGGCCATGAACTTGATTGGGGAAGTACATGGGAGGGAAGAACAAATAATGTAATTGCATTATGATCTCAAAAAATAAAAGTATATGTAAAAAATAAAAAGAACATGCTAATGGAAAGAGGAGAGTTTAGATTGATTTTAGAGAAGCAAAAGCCTAATTTTTGTGCAGAGAATCTAAAATTACACATTATATCAATTTATTGCATGCCAAAATATTTTTATACTATTTTCATTGAAGTTAAACTGAATCCTAAAATAAAAACAATGGCTATAAACTCCATCTCAATTTGGCAAAAAATGAGCTAAAACATCCCTGAACTTAGAGATTTCTACCAGTCTTTGGGGAATCTTCTTACTTTTCACTTGAAGAGATATTAACAGATAATAAAATTTCCAGAAATTACTCAAAAGGCAAAAGGAGGGGACCCAGGACAGACAGACAGCAATAAGGACAATTAAAGAAAGAAGGTCTAAAATTCTGTTAGACAAAAGCCATAAAGAACTAATTCTGAGATTCTGAATTAAGTTGCGATCCAAGATGAAGCACAGAGTCCTTGGGAGCTATAGGAATTTTAATGTAAAAGATTATTTCTTCAGGGTTATTTCTTTTGTTTAAAAGACAGAAGAAACAACACAGACTAACCCAGCGGCCTAAACCACACAGCATCCTCTAAGTCTCTGTCTTCACTTCTGGGAGGAGAATCTGGCCAGATGGTGCACTGTTAAGCTTGTAACCTTACTGTGCTAGAAGAAGGGGGGGCAGGGGAGGCAGAGAAATGTCGTGCTGCGTAAAAGGCTTGTATGGAAAGGTGCAGAGCTATCTTTCAGCAGATGTTCACAAAGGCTTTTCAAATCATTTCTCATTACCGCTGCAGCACTTTAATGCCTCAAATCCAAAGGCTTTCCCTTGTATGCTACCAACGACAGAATCTGGCCTGGCCCACTCACAAACAAAGCAGATAATGAATGAGCCTGCAGGTCCAATGAGCTACACTTTTACCTGCATAGAGAAGACCCCAGTCTGCCTGGAAACCTGAGGACACAGGGAGTGTTGATCTGCTCCTCAATAAACTGGAACACTTGAGGTTTCTGATGCCTGACCTAGATCCGGTGTCTGAAGAACCTGCACCCTACAATAAGCAACCACTGAAGCTTCTGAGTTATTCCAGAGGGATCTCTTACATGCATTGTTAATTTAATTACACTTTGGAGTCCCCCTCACTCTTCAGAAAACACAGCATTTCATTGACTAACCTTTGAGTGAAATGAAGACAAATGCATGGTTCTCAATCTCGGGCAACAAAATGACAGGGCACCTTTACTTCTTAATCTACGGAATGGAGTTTCATTCTCTGCTTTCTTAAGGAATCCGATTATTTCCTAGTGAGGGTTTCAATATAAACAGGCAATGCTAGTGAGTTGTTGAATATGTATATGGCTTGTATCTTACCTGCTCAGCACCCTGCTAGGAGCCTCAGGTGATTTGTTTTATAAAATATTCTCCATAGGGTGTCAGATCAACACTATTATTATCTTTGCTCTATAGGTGAGGTGTGTGTTGGAGAGGGTAAAAAGGTTAACTCCAGCATCCATCAGAGGTCAAAACACTGTTTTCATGACAAGATAGAGGATGGGATTTCATGGCTGGCATTGAAGGCTCTAGGAATGACTCCTATGACCAGGATAATTCCTCACCAGTCCACTTTGGCTGACCTCTGGCTTGACAGAAATTACGGGAACAGAAAAGTGGCAAAGCTTCTCCCAGCTCTTAACTCTGTAATTATTAATTTTAATGTAAAGTGTCCTTCTCCTGGAGAAACTCACAGATGCCATTGGTCCCAAGGGGTTGTGATGAGTTCATCCCTCAGACCTCAGCAGGGAAGGTCCTGCACCTCCCCTGACTCGTCCAGACTAGCATTTTGCCAGTCACCATGAGTCATATCTTCCTTGGAAAACTGAGTCACAATACAGACAACAGTTAACTGGGGTGCCCGACCCCACTTGATACACCTACACCACACCTGCACCATGCCCACACCACACTCCCTATACCACACCTACACCACACCCTACACCTAAGGCTCAGAGCACACCAGAGAAGAGGGTGTGGTAAAAGCCAGAGGGCTAAGATGCGTGCTGCTGGATAGACACGAAGAGGAAGTTGTAGCCATGAAATTAAAGTATGCAGCCTAATTAAACATAATGCATAATGATAAAACCAGCGGACCCTGATGGGAAAATTTCACAAGTTCCTACCCTTAGACAAAGAATGATAGGCAATCAATGATTGCGGAGAGAAGGAGAAATAGTCTTCCCCAAGGATGAGCCTCCGGATAGGCTATTCAATCTCAAGTGGCCAGAAGTCATCCCTAAACACATACACAGATGAGCAAGAGTGAATGGACTCCACAGGCTCTATTTATATATGCATATTTACAATAGACATATAAGTGTGCATACATATACATATGTATAATATACATATATGTATATTACACATATACCTGTGTATACATATGTACATATGTACAATAGACATAAGTGTGTATACATATATATGCATAATAGACATATGAGTGTATATACATATATACATATACATATACACTCATATGTACAATAGACATATACATGTGTATACATGCATGCATATGTACAATAGAAAAATATATGTGTGTTTAACAAATATAATCACTAAAAATCAGCTATAAATTTGAGAGGTAGTAAGGAAGGACACAATAGGAGTTACAGAGGGGACAGCAAGCTAACTATTAAATATAATTCTGTTTCATGGAATTCTCAAAACATATGGAGATGCACAGACTTCGAAATTTGGATGGGATCTTTCCTGGCATCATGTGTTATGCCCGAGAGGAAGTAAATGAGCCACAGCTGAGGATATAGAAGACCACCTGATTTCTCTGACTTTGCTTTGTCAAAGTTTGAGATCACAGTTGACCTTGGGAGATGAAGAACAGCATGCTGAGCAGCGTGGGATGTCCATCGCAGGCAGCGCTTCAAACCCGTTCACACCGCTCTCAAGGGAGAAATCAGCATTTTCCATCACCTGTCAATGACCTTCCATCAAGACCGTCCAGACAGTCTGGAAGGCGTCAGACTCATTTGCACTTCTCCCTGTGAAATTATTAGCAAGGATTGGAGAGCACCAAAAGGTTCAGAAGTCACCAGAATCTTGGCATTTGGGAAAAGGATTTCAGTTCACCTGGACCCATGCTTCTTGATTTTAGACAGGTGTTAAATCGCCCCTGGAAAGTCTCTGCGCACTCCATGGAGTCAAATTTCAGCCTTGCCTAGCCCAGAGTCGTTCAGTCAGTGCTGGGAAGAGAAGGGCAGATATCTTCACTGAACTCCTCCCAGCTCCTTGCTCAGGTCCGCAGAGTGTTAGATCCGCACTTTGAGAGAGCTGTCAGGTATCCTGACCCCTCAAGTTCTGCACAGGCAAGCAATGTTGGGAGACATCATTATGCATTGCATGTTGAAAATACTTCCTTCCAGAAGTGGCTGTACAGGGACCAGCTTAGTAATGGAGAGGGAATATGGCAATATGTAAATAGGAAAACTTTTAGGAGGAATGGTTTCAGTGACTAAGATTACTACACACTAGTTGCACACCTGGCCAAAGAGTCCAGTACAAGTCAACTTTGGTATAAAGAGAACTAAAAATCCCACTATTTTTACCAGGAGCTGTAGAGGAAAGAAGGTATAGCAAGAAATGTTTCTTGGCTCCTTTTTTGGAATGCTCATTTTAATAATTTTTTTCTGTAAGGGAAGAGGTCAAACTGTTATTAAATGAGAATATTGAACTTGGGAGCGTGTTGATCAAAGCTAGTGCACAGCCCGAATATGCTTTATCTCCCAGCCAGTGTACTACAGATGCTGCATAACGTGCAAAGAATGGATGAATTCAACAAGCCAGGAAAGGACTGAGTGTCAAGAGAAGTGAGTATCTGTGCCTTTATCAATCCTATTTCAGATTCTTTCAGAAATATGTGGGGAAAGCAAAGCACTGTGGGAACACCTGCTCCAGATGTCAAATGTCAGTTTCTTCACTTTTGCTGAGGCAGCCATGTTTATGGCACGGTGATGAATGGGATTGGATGTACTTAGCTTTGCTTCAATCCTCCTTCTTAACCTTTATGCTTGAATTTTGTCTCCAAAGCTAAAGTTTGCTGGTCTGATATGCTCTCTCACAGTTAAACCCACCATTCTGCCTGCTTATAGGCCCCATTGATGAAACTAGGTTTTACTTTCTGTTTCTTGATTCTGCAACCGAACTGTATCACAAAGCAAGGCTCTGCAGCAATGACTTATCCCTGCAAAAATGTCCCAAGCCTCAGCCAAGTCCTGTCAGGAGTGTGCTGCCCAGCTGTCTACCCCCTACGGAGATCCTTTCTCTCCACAACTGTAATCAGCCATATTCTGTATCAGCTGTGACCCTATCATTTTGTCTCACAGATACAATATGATGAACCATGCCCTTCTTCCTAAGGGTATTCTAGATGGTATTCCTTGGATATCAGCCTCCTGAGCCTGCCATTATAGTCTACATCTGCCTCCTGATCCAAGCCTATGCAGATCACTTGAGGAGCAAAAGGCTCTTTACCCCTTACTGTAAGCCCACCCACGGCTGCCAAATTCGGGGATATATCAGGTGCCAGTGTCTTCCGATATTGCTTTGGAGAAAACATCTAATCAGCTTACTTAAATAGGGACCTTAAGGAAACAGGATTTTTGTAATGCAGCAGAGAGGACAAATGAAAATAATATTTAGAACGGCATCATTATTTGAAGGTGTAATGTCTCTCACAGGCTCCCGTGTTTGGACATTTGAGTCCCAGCAGGTACCGCTGTTTTGAGATGGTGTGGAACCAATAGAAGCCATGCACTAACTCAATGATGCATGTAGGGATGAGCCTTCAGATTCCATACCCTGGCTCTACCTCACATCCCCACTGTTCCTGCTGGGAGCCACATGCCTTCTCCACCGTGATGGGCTAGATCCTCAAGATGTGAACTGATCAGCCCTCCTTCCCCCACATCATTGTTTTTGTCAGATCATTGTTACCTGAAGTGAGAAAAGTATATGCAGTAATGCGGTATAAATGAACACTGAATACCAGGACACACAGAAGGATCTAGTCATTAGGCCAGAGTCTTAGGTTCAGCATCTGCGTCAGTTTCTTTCCCTAACAGAAGATTAACCCCCTATCTTTGTTTTTAACCAGGCTCTGAAGTGTTTCATTTATGGCCATTAGTCATGAAGCTATGGATAGACAAAATAGCTAAAATGAGCTAATATTAAAAGTCCAGGCTCTCAGTCATGTGGTCACCTGTGCTTGATGAACATGTGTGTCTAGGGAGCTCTACTGGGCAGGTGAATAGATTACATTACTTTCCTGTCAAAATAATCTGCTAGTAGGTGCGAAGCATTTTCCTGGCTATGTGGTTTACCTAAGCTGCCTTGAAGTATTCATTTAAAAAAAAAATTCTCCTAGTTCCAACTGTTCGTGTTTGAATTAAATGGTGAAGAACTGCAATCTGCCTTGTCCCCAGTGAGAACTAAGTGGCTACAGTCACATTTCAGATTCTCCCCTTGTTCTCTGCAGTGCTGCATGGTCGCCAATATACACCGCATAGCTACATTTGCTTTTCAGGTCACCTATTTGTCCTCACTTTGTTCACACTTGAAAACTGCTGAATGCCCATGGAGGTCAACCATAAATACATAGTTTTCGATCTAGCTGGATCCTTTGGATTTCCAAATACTTTATACGATTAATCAATGCTATCTTTTGAACTATCTCCCAGCTTGTGTGGCAAGGCCTTCCTGCCTTGAATGCTGCCTCTTCAATCTGCTAAATGTTTCTCTTTGCTAATCTACCATCAAGGCTCTCCATTCTCCACAGCCTTTCTCTCTCAGGAGATTCTTAAAACTCAAAGCTTGCTTAAGACATGCTGCAAAATCTAATCCATTCTGATCTTTTGCTCAGCTCCAAATCCCCATTCTACCTGTAAATCTATATTAATAACTAATATCCAAACAGAACTTGAAGCACAGTCGAAATCAAGTCCCCGCACTTCCTATTCTAACTAAATCTTCTCTATTTCTTCCTCTTATGTTACCTGGAGACATGGCTGCAAAGTCTCGCTACACCTCACTCTGTTCACCCAGCTCCATTTATTCTAGCAGTCCGCTCTCCCTGTCTTTAGCAGATTCCAGCAGACACTTTGCAAGGAGGGTGCTACTCATCTTATCTTGTCAAAATTATTATACATACGGCTGCAAGGCTAACCCCCCAAGCACAACAACGGCCCCACGCTCTCTTGGGTTGTTTCCCTTGATTTGCTTTCTTTCCCTTTGGAACTTCCCCACCCCTGCTCTCTAGTCTCCAGCCTGATCTGTTCCCAGCCTCATGACTCTCATTTGTTACCAACATTCGGATGCCTCGCCCACCCTCTCCAACTTGACAAATTTTTCACTCTGTGGCTCCGAAGCCTTCTACCTTATTAATTTTCTACTCAGGAAACTCATGCGAGGTATCTTTGCCTTATTAAGTCTCCATGATGGCGCGATGCACCTGTCCAACACTGGAGTAGCTATGTACCCAGCATAATGTGCTGTGGGTGTTAACATCCACAACCAGTGAGTTGAATCTTTAAATTCTTCATGACGCCAGATACATGACTGCAGAAATGTGTCAGTTAAATCCAACAATGGGAGGAGTTGGCTGAGGACCAGGTTTCTAGTAATTGTCTTAATCATTGCTTATTTGCATACACTGCAGTTAAGGACATGGGTCCTCCTAAGGTCAGATCACTCAAGAGGGAAATCACACTGGGCTGAAGGTAGTGGCCACACCAACCTTCTTAATATATGTTGTAGTACCATCACATATAGAAAACCTACACATACACTTGTTTCTTTTCTTCACAGAGGCAGCCATCTAGAATATCCTACTTGGGAACAAAATGAAGCTGAATGCAATAAAATAAATTGTTTATTTATTCATTTGTGTGCACATGAGTGTTAATGGTGTTTGTGGGCAGTTCACATGTAATAGAGGTAGCAACTGGAATTCCAGAATGGTGCTTTATCCTAAAGCAAATATTAAATTAACATTGTTGAACTTCTATTTTCACTGGATTTTGAGATATATTAAGTGACTTAAAGTAACCAAAACATACATTTGGAGAAGTATTAAGGGTGGGCTCTCAACGCTATGTATGCCATGAACTAAACTTTAGGAAATAAGTCAACATGTATGATAAACAATCAGGTTCCTTAATGACAATCTAGGATCCTGTAAGGCCGACATGACCCTGCTGACCTGTTTTCTAAGGTCATCACAGGAAGTAAGCAGGTTCCTAGGCATCTCATGCTCCTTCCACTCAGTCTAACTGGGTGAGTACTTCCAGACACAGGAAACAGGCAACTGTGCCTTATTAGGATGAGTATGCAGAGCTAGGGAAGCTAAGCCATAGCTTCAGACTCCCCCAAAGGGTAGTAGGATGCATTTCAAGGGAAGCAAGGTAAAACATTTCAGTTCTGTATATGAGAATGAATTCAGCTGCCTCCACAGTGCGGTGCCAGTCTCTCCTGACACCCTACCTCTCTTTCTCTTTCTCTCTCTCTCTCTCTCTCTCTCTCTCTCTCTCTCTCTCTCTCACTCTCTCTCCATAGACAGACAGACAGACAGACAGACAGACACACACACACACACACACACACACACACACACACACACACACATACACACACTGGTAGAAAGCACCTTCATTTCCCAGGATTCTCTGCTTCAAGAAGGCCAGCTCCTCAATCCTGTTGACTAGACTTCTTCTCTGTGCTTTACTCAGAATGTATCCCTAATAAGGGATGGAATGGTGCTGAGGCAGTGCCATCTTTCTCTCCTAGAAGATGTAAAACTCATAGAACAGAGGTAGTGGAGCTGGGGATTGACCGCAGATGTCTAGGAATGATGTCACACCCCCAGCAGAGTGCCATAAATGTTTCCAAGCTTCTTGTCACATGAAACCTGCCATGCTCTGTGCTTCTGTATACTGTTGTTAGTGATAAGATGAAGAAGCCACCATTGGGCATCCAGCCCTTTACGCTTTAAAATGATAACCTCAAAACACTGCATTTACAAAATTAATAAATAGAGACCTTTAGGCAGAATTATATTTAAAATGAACCAAATACAAAGAGAGGAGAGGTCTATAGAGAAAAAGACTGGGAGAGAGATTGGGAGATAATTCATTAACTCGTTAAGGTGCCTGGAAAAAAACATGATCTCATGAGACAAAACATGACACCTAATATATCCTGTGTATTTCACAATCCAAGCTGAAGGAAGAAACAGAAACATGTATAGGAATGAGCAAAGAGTTGGTACCCCATGGTGCTCATTACGAAGACAATCCTAAGCTCTGTGTCTTGCTAAAATGGCTGCCATGTCTTATATTTCAAGAGTTCTGATGGTGAAGGTGGTACAGCCCTGACTCCAGAATGAAGTTGAGACACACTCCTGGGAAGAGAACTTCCTGTCTCAGCACTCAAGGGACTCCCCTATTAAGTGGCAGGTTTCTTGTTGAGCAGTCTGTCTGATGTCTTCACATACAAACTGGATTTGTGGTTCATGTATTTGTCATACATCTCCAAAACCAAGTAAAATATCATAAGCTACATCACTCAAGTTCACACTCATACCTGGATGCCTTGATATCTGATTAAAAAACATACTTATTTATCAGGAGCCTGATGACTAGACACCAAGAAGGCAAAGTCCCAGTTTTACATGTGTGGGCATTCTCCCAGCCATGGCACTGCAGATTCTAGTGTATTACTCAAGGATTTAGATGAAAATACTTGGAAAGGGGCTGCCCATAAAGACAAGAAGTCACCAGAGTTATGGACATCTGTTTCATAGGTTTAGCAAACCCAAGGAAGCTTTACAAACTGAATTTTGAAGTTAGCTAAGAAGGAATACTGACATACACCTGCTCACTGGAACAAATGTATCATTTATGGTTGTAAACTAAACAATTATCACCTAGCAATAGATTTTCAATTTCATCTGCTTTAGTTACACATGAATTGTGGTATCCATATACATATATTACAATTGTATGATGCCTCTGTTATACACTGTATTATACAAGGCCATAGTTTTTTCTATGTATTATATAATGCATCATGTTAACATATATGTTAACATATATAACATATATATTATATAAATATCCAGTGTCTAATATATTAAAATGTATGCTCTAAGTGTAAATCTTATATATTGAATCAAATATGCCTCACAAACACATTTTAAAATCAACAGGGCCAAACCAACCTAAAGTAAGCTGCCTCCTCTGCCCTGTAGTGCCAAGTAAAGATACTACTGTATTAAGTATTGTCTTATTTCCCCTCCTATGTGTGTGATAAAATACCCTGACAAAGGCAGCTTAAGGGAGAAGGGATTAATTTTGCTTCGGCATTCTGGAGGGAGGCAGCCCATCATGGAAGGGAAGACATGGCCACAGGCAAGGAATACAGAGAGGCAGGGTCGGGGGCTTGTTGGTCAGAGTGTGTCCAAACTCAGGAGGCAGAGCATGAGCAGAAAATAGGGATGGGCTGAAGCCATCAAATCCCGGCCCAGTGACCCACTTTCTTCAGTGAAGTTGACAATGCTCCATGAACTACCCACACAGCAGAACCAGCTGTAACCAAGGGTTCAAACACATGAACCCATCTAGGACACTTCACCTCCAAACCATAAGCACAAATGCGTTTTAAATATAAAAAATATTTTAAAATGCAGTCAAACTAACATGTCCTCCACAACTGCCTTTGGCATTCTGTTGAGGGTTTTTTTTGTGAACTTCAGGGGACAGATACCACAAGAGAAGGCCCAGTCACCTATAATATTTACTGGTGTAGGCTGAAGGCAATACAGCTAAGCAATTCTTAAGGCAGACATGTAGAAAATGTAAACACATGTAGAAAATGATTGAGCTTCTTCTACTCCATATAACTATCTTTCACTATATAAAGTGACTTCTTTTCAAAAAGTTATTGAGAACATTGCTGAGACAGATATATTAATATTTCTCACATCTTGTATGTCACAGTGGAACTTGGACTGAACCAAGAATCCCATCCACAGAACCAATGATTGTAGCTGCCACTGTGTGAAAATAAAATAATTCTGATCCCTCTGTTGGGTTTTTATTCTTGAGTTTTGTTTATCTTTTGACTTTGTGTTTGGGATAAGACTCAAAGCCTTGAGCATGGTAGACAAGTGTTTTATACACTGCCAGACCTTGAACTAATTTTCATTGTTGAGGTGCCTGACATGAGTTTTCTTTTAAAATTATAATGAGCAATGGTATAAATTAAATTCCGGAGTTTAATTTGGCGTGAGTCATCCCCAGGAATTCTGTTACTGATTTAATTCACTGGTTGGGGTCAAACCTGGGTTATGTAATCCCAAGCATTCTAAGTATCCATTAGTTTTCTTCAAAAGCATTGCCTGGTGTAAAATTTGTGGTGTCTCAGAATGGAGTTAAGAGTGTCATCGGGAAGTCATTTTCAATATGGCTTTCAGTAGAAATTGTCACTTTTTAAATGTTTATGGATACTTCATATTAATTTGCACACTCATGTAAGTTATTTTGAATGAGTTATAGCCATTTCCTTCTTGTAAATCAGTGTGTGAATAATGCTGTCTGATACCTGCATTTATAATCCCTATAGGCGAGTGGGCATGGAAATAGTTGCTTTTGGAGTCTGTCAGGTTGGGAACACCATCCATCGTCCCACCTGACAAGTGCCCACCACCTCTGGATTTTCAACCCAGACCAGCGATAGAATGCTTCCCCACTGGTCCACTAATCGGTGCTGATTTCCAGAAGGCCCAGCTTGCAGAAGATGTTGGGAGGGGGATGAGAACCTGTTCTACCTATCCCTCACAGGGATGACAGGACAGAAATGGAGGCATACTTCTTTATTGTTAATGATCATGATTGATGGTCTAGAAATGAGCCATGGAAGGACTTTATAGAACAATTGAAAAGAATCCTGAACCCATGAGAAAACAACCTGAGTTACATCCCCATGTACCCTACAGGCATTTCACCCCAAAGTCAATGATATAGCAACATTATTCAGACTCCTGCTCAGCTTTAGCCCTTATTTTGTTTGTGAACTATCAATGAGAACTTATGCTTTGGGAGATTATTGCTAGTAAATGTTCACTCGAGGATATAAGTCTCAGATTGTGTTATAATAAATTTAAATTTTTACTATTATTTAAATTTTGCTACAATTACTGCAATTTAAAACGTCTTCTTTTTCTTACAGTATTCTCTTCAGAGTCACTTATAAATGGGATAAAATGGTTTTGTATGATGGAGAAAAGAAAATAATCCATGGGAAATGAGAATCCTCATTGGGGTGTGCTGCTGAGAACACTTATGCCTGCAGTTTGACTCCTGGTGCTGCCATGTGTGGGTGTGGCAAGCCTTCACTTACACCCGAGCCTGAGCTTATAAGTTCACTCAGACTTCTTCCTGAAGCTTTTTTTTTTTTATTCTTTTCTGTGATTTTAAACATTGCATACTCTCTACCACACACTAAATATATGAGCATTCCTATCAATATGCATATGGCACATACTATATATGTCATGTATGCAACACACACGACTGGTAAACTCATAAAGTAGATTTTCATATGCTCACAGTGCTCAAAATGCTTTGGGCACCAGTAGTGGAGTACCAGGAGTAGGTGTACTGCTCTAGATAGGGAGCTAGGGCCCTGTGACCAGCCCTGTATCAGATCTGGGAACCTGTAGCAGTCACCCACAAGTCAGCCTATTCTTGCTATTGTCCCCAAGAATCACCCCACATATGTAGAACACAGGTTACATCAAATAGCAAGTGATGCTCTGTAAGCATTGCACAGGTCTATAGAAGTTCGGGAGATGCAGTCTCCAGACATTGGTTGATTGTGACCTACTTTTCTCCATCGTGAGCTTGGAAGCACTCACCCTCTTCCTTTACCCACTTTCATTGCCATGACAAACAGGGAGGCAAAGTAATGGCTCCTTTACAGAAAAGACACACAGGTCTAAGATCACATATGCAGACAGATGGTCCTAGTGATGTGTGTCAATTTGCACGTAGCTGCCTCATTTAGAAGAAACTATGCTTTCCTTTGTTAATTATTTTAAGGAGTTCTGAGAAAGGTAAGAGGTGGTAAGGAAGGCATTATTGTTTGCAAATGTATTATGCTAATTTCACTTTTTAATATGGGAAGTCATGAAATAAGCCAGACCCTGGAAAACAGAGAAGTGTCTAAATTAAAAGCATAGCCATACAAATTTTTCTAGAAATATTGACTATTTCTCTAAGTTAATAAGTCTCATTACAATAAGAAAGCACATGGATGGAAGCCTTTAACTTTCACCCCTGTGATTATTTCCCACATTTTGTTAACTTGTAACAGAGTGTGAGGTGAGTGTCTCCAAGGTTACAGCAGCCCTGACAAACTCTCTCTCTTCCTTATATGCTCCATAGAACATGGTCATGTTTTCTGAGGAGATTCTTGTCACCTGATCCAGACAGCCAGTGTGTGCTTAGGCTCTGGGAGAAGAGCCTGCTGTAACAATCCTTCTGAGTTTACCTCCCAGTTGCAATTTTATAGAGTTTTGTATCAGAATTGATCATACAGAAGATTTACATGGGGTTCAATCACATTCTTTAGTTTACCTAGAGAAATATTTTGAAGAAAAAAAATGACTCTCCCAAACAAGGAAGGCCCAGAGGACATAGAAGAGGGGTTGGGAAGAGCTGGAGGATGAGAAAGAGTGCCATGAACCACTGCCATGAGAGGTAACAAGGCCTTTGCTCATGAACATATAGCAGAAATGGTGCCTGCCCAAGGCTGGGCCCTTCCACAATCCACCAAGGGTAGAAGAGGAACCTGCATGGACCACACCTTCTTGGGGTGCTGCTGACTGATACAGTTGCTATGAGAGGGAGTGACATCTTCTACTGTGGTGTAGACACTGGAGGAGTAGTTGGGAAGAAGATGGATTCAGACAGAAAAGGAGACCAGCAGGGGACAACAGAAGGTGGATATAATGTCATCATACTACATACATATATGTATAAAACCTTCAAAACAATAAGTCAGTAAAAATACAACGAGTCAGTGTTAGACACTTTAAACATATTTTTTAAAGGAAAGGAATGCACTACTTCATACTCAATTGGCAGTGAATATGACCAAACCCAGAATACAAAGTTCTCAAAGAACTAGTAAAAATATATTCTAAAATATCAAAGTTACATATTAGTATTGGCCTGAAATAGAAGTCTTTGTATGAGCTTGCTTAAAATCAAAACATTTTTATGAATAATTGCTCTAGATAATAATGAAAATAAAGAAAGGGTCCACCTGAGCTAAGTAGAAGTATTGTGACCTCCAAAAGGAATGGGTGTCTTGGCTGGAGGTCAATCTAAGGAGACTTTTGAAGTGATGTCATACCATAAGTAGCTTCTGGCATGCAATTAGTGCCTGCCTCCCTGAAAAAGAACAAAAGGTCAGCAGATACCTCAAGAAGACTCTGTTGGACCACTGAACAGGTTGGTTACTTCAGTTTCTGTGTGTTCTTGGCCCTGAGACCTACTGCTTATCTTAAGGGAAGGCCATCCTTGGGGAATCCCTGTGGTACTCTACCATGAAATAAGAAAAGCCAGATATCATCCATCTCAGGTTGGAACTTAGTCAGAAGCCTGGAGCCAGATGCAGGGCAGGGTAAATGCACCCCGTTGCTCATGCAACCCCAGTGGTATTAAGCATTGTCCTAAGGTATGCTGGTCCTCATGCTGTGGTGCGGGGAAGCAGCTATGGTATGGTAGCAATGAGAGAGCTTCAGATTTAAGAAGACAGCGCTCCAATCTTGGGGATTTTTTAGGAGTGCATGGGTGGGCTGGATAAAACACTCAAGCCTGGAGCCCCAGGATTATCATGAAATACGGATTAGAGTTTCCTTGTGTGTGCACCGAGAAGAGGAACTAATCTCTGTGTGTGAAGTGTTCATATTCATGATGACAGAAATCATCACCTCAGCAGCCTCTGGGTGCTGGTGATGCATGTAAATTACATTTAAAGCTTCTAGAATTCGAAACACTCTAGAAGTTGATAGTTCCCTCTGGTTCTCCTCCTGCATTAAGAATCCTTCACTACATGTAGAAGTCAGTGAATACCCTGGTGAACTAAAACCCAGCTGTGCGCCTCTGGAACCAATGACCACCACCCAAGGGGACCAGTGAATATTTGGGAGGACAGTCTTCCTGTCTATGAAGTTTTTCAAAAGTAAAACTAACCAGCTGAGATCCCAGGAAACTCTTGCTAGAAATATTCTCTAGCTTCATGTGCCCTGATGGAAGCTGTCACCCACGCTGTATAGTCTCTTGAGTCCCAGGAGAAGACATTTAGCAACAAACTTTTTGCTTTATTAAGCTTTAGCTCTCCATATGAGAACTAGTAAACACACCCTAAAGCCAGCATGCTATTGCAAAAGATAAATAATGGGCATGTCTGAATTCCAAGTGATCAGGAATATAACATGGTTTGATGAATAAAATAATTAATTTGCAGAGCATAGCCAACGGTTTTCTGCCAATATTTGAGATGTGGCAGCTTGCCGGCTTCTGCTGGCTTTGGAATGCTATGCTGCCTTCCTCTCGCCATCCAGGATGCTGCTGGAAATTAGGAAACCTTGCCTCTGAGTCCCCCATCTGAATGCACGTGTTTATTCCCCTCTCCTCTCAGACTAAGCTCCGTGGAGGTAACAAATTCTATACTAATAATCCTCCCATAGAATCATAATGATAAAATAAGTCTCGCTGAAATGTGACACCATTTAAAGATTACAATTGATATTTAAGGATGAAAATGTTCTTTGTGTGTCTTGTATGTTCTTCATACAAAAATCTGTGTAGACATGGGAAATACTGTCAGAACGGCTATAGCCTGGATCTGAGTTTATTTCTCTCTCCTAGCATCTCATTAGGCACACATGCTTCCTAATATATAGATAACACATAAGTGTAACAAGCCCTTGGTATCTGCGAGCTATCTCTGCACACCTAGTTTTCTTGCCCTCAAGTGAACGTCATGGCTCCTGCTTGGGCTCCTGAGTGTGTCGTTAGTAATTTCTTCATCCTCTGACCCTCGTGCTCTTCTGAGAGAATTCATTGTCTCTCTCATTTTATCTAATCTGAGGTTATTTTATGTTAACCTTACTCACCAAACTACAAGACAATAAGCGATAGGATAATGAGTGTGCCTGGATAACAGAATTAACATCGTCATGATGGGATGCACAGAGAAATGGAATGTGAAGGAAAATTATGAGGTCTGGGTAGATGGCTCAGTTAGTAAAGAGCTTTATACATGAGCCTCAGGTCCTGTGTTCAAATCCTGGCAACCTTGTTAAATGTTGAGTAGGGGTCATATATGTATATAGTTCCAGTATGGGACAGTAGAGACAGAGGGTTCTTAGTGCTTTCTGGTCTGATGTTCTAGCTGAATTAGTGAGTGGTAGGTTCAGTGAGAGGCCTCTTCACAAAAACTAATGTGGAGAACAACTGAG
>CM052719.1:4037034-4192200 GCA_028551405.1 Uromys caudimaculatus
CACACACACATACACACACACACACATACACACACACACACATACACACACACACATACTCACACACACACATACACACACACACATACACACACACACATACACACACACACACACATACACACACATACACACACACACACACACACACACACACACACACACACACAGAGTTGTGCTCTTTCTACAAGGAACACAGGCTTGTCTATAAATAGTGCCTTGGTGTTGGAGGCAGCAGTTTTTCTAGGTGGTGAGACACTTTCTTACTGCTAGCTGCTAGCTGAATCGCAGGTTGATCACATTCCTGTTGCTGCTGCTGTGAGTGGGTTTTCCTGAAAATAAGCATCTGTAGTTCAGCAGGTGGGACTGAGTCAACAGGCAAAAGCAGCTACTATGGTGGAATGGCCAACCAATAACCTGCACAACTGAGACCCAACCCATGGGCAAGTACCAATCCCTAACACTTAATGATACTCAGTTATGCTTGCAGACAGGAGCCTGGCATGGTTGTCCTCTGAGAGGCTACATCCAGCAGCTGAACCAGATTGATAAAGACACCCATAGCCTAACAGTGGACTGACTTGAGGATTCTTATGGAAAAGCAGGAGGAAGGATTGCAGCCCCAAAGAGGATAGGGATTTCACAGGAAGACCAATAGAGTCAACTAACCTGGATCCTTGGGGCTCTCAGAGTCTGAACCACCAACCAAAGAAATACACTGGCTGGACCTAGGCTTCCCTGCTCATATGTAACAAATGTGCAGTTTGGTCTTCTGTGGGTCCTGAACAACTGGAACAGAGGCTATTCCAAAAGCAGTTCCCTGTACGTGGGATATGTTCTACTAGCTGGGTCTACTAGTTCGGTCTCAGTGGGAGAGGAAGCACACAGTGTTGCAGATTGAAATGCCCGGGTGGGGGAACACCCAGGTGGACTCCATTTGCTCAGAGGAGAAGGGGATGGGGGATGGGGGTGCAATGGGGATGGGGGATTAGGGATGCGGATGACCAGAAGGAGGGCGGTGAGCAGGATGTAAAGTGAATGAGTAAAAAACATAAAATTAAATTTAAAAAAGGCAGCTCCCCCAGCCATCGGTGTACTGTGGGACATGCTCTGCAGAGCCTTGAGTAAAGGCACCAAGTTGAACTTCACACTCCCACTCTTGCTTCAGATGATGTGTGAGGATGCAGACCTAGAGGGTTAGACAGTCTCTTCATTGTAATTTGGACCGATTGCTCTAAATTGTAGCCATTTTTTGTTACTTCATTTGGTTAACACAGTGGTTCTCAACCTTTCTAACACTGTGACCCTATAATGCTGGGGTGACCCCCAACCATAAAATTATTTTTTATTGCTATTTCATAACTGCAATGTTCCTACTGTTATGAATTGTAGTGTAAATATCTGTGTTTTCTGATGGTCTTAGGTGACCCTTGTGAAAGGGTTATTCGACCAGCAAAGGGGTCACAACCTACAGGTTGAGAACCACCTGTGTTAACAAGTTATGGAAAAGCAGCCAGGAACTGTTGAATAATTGCAGCTGGTTTCAGGAGTGAAGAGGAGAAGAGAAGAGAAGAGGAGAGGAGAGGAGAGGAGAGGGAAGGGAAGGGAAGGGAAGGGAAGGGAAGGGAAGAGAAGAGAAGAGAAGAGAAGAGAAAGGAAGGGCCAGGGTGGAACCCAGTGATTGTCTCTCAGTTTAAAACCAAACAAATCAAGGGAAACAGACAGTCGTTTTCTAGACTGAGCTGCAGGGGAATTCCATGCAGAGGGAGTGTTAAGGCTGACTAGGCTCTGGAGCCCAAGCTAGGCCTTGGACTTGTCTGATTGTCCAGGTTCACTTGTCTCCATAAAATTCCATGTCATGTTCTATTTGCTTAACCATCTGCAGGCCACTATGAGTCCCATGCTCTCCTTAATCTCTGAAGACATCATGGTCTCTGCAAACACTGTTGGCATCTGTGCCTCACGTAGCCTTGGGAAGTCACTGTTCATAGCCATGAGTAGTGATTTAGCAGTATCGTCATCTGTCACCACAGTTAGCAACAACATGGACAACCCAGGTTAAAAGTCATGACTCTTTAGATACCGGCTAAGCATATAATTGTTGAAATATCTTTCATCAGTTTTCATATAATTATTGAAATGATTTTTATCCACTGAGATCAAATTAGAACCTGACAGAGTCCATTTTAAAACAAATCAATTTTAAGACAAATGAATGAAAAACAAATAGACCCTTAGTATTAAAATGTAAAGTTCTTTTATAATGAAAGGTGATTATTTCAATGGTTAGTATTCATTTTTGCTATCATTTGTTTTTTTAATAATGAGAATATTGATTGCTTCTGAACAAAGCAGCCAGTATGGAGCCCTAAACTTTATTTGGCAATCCTAAACTTTAGTTTTCTCATATGATCTCACATTAGTGATTTTCTGAGTGCCAAATAGACTGGAGTTGAAACAAATTTGCTTCTCTTCTGTATACTGCGTTTTGCATTTTTTGAACACAAAATCAGTTGCCTATAATTACTGCAAATGACTCATAGCATTGAAGAATTCCTTTGTAGCTAGCATTCTGTGCCTATTAGAAAGTTTTCCCTTCTTTCTGTTCTCTCTGTGTGTTTTATATATATGTATGTATGCATGTGTGTGCAGGTATGCATATGTGTTTATATGTATGTGTATGTATGCTTGTGGAGGTATGCATGTGCAGTATGTGTGTATGTGTTTATGTGTATGTATATACCTGCCTATATGGGTATATGGATGTGGCCCTGTGTGGGTATAGTACTGTGGTCTGTGTGGTTGTATGTGTGAGGTACATGTATGATGCATATGTGTACAGGTGCACTTGTCTAAATGTACATATGTATGTGTGAGGTTTGGATTTGTGTCACCTCTCATCATCTATCTTCTCTACTTTACTTTCTGAGACAGGTTAGAGATGGGCTCTCTACCTGAGCCTGAAGTTCACTGGCTATCCAACTGTCTGGAGATCCATCTGTCTCCAGGTCCCCATCCCTGGGATCACAGATGCAGGCTTCCAATCTTGTTTGTGTTTTTGTATTGTTTGTATGTGTGTAGTGGGGATAAGAACTCAGGTCCTCGTGTTTGCAAACAAGCCCTTGCTCACTGAGGCACCTCCCTAACCACCTTCCTCCATTTTCAATATGGAGTTAGGAGAGTCTTGTCAAAGTGTAGGAAAAAAAGGTTATGCAGGACTTAAGCAGGATTATGAAAATAGGAAAATATCAAGTCCCTTCACAGTTGTAAGAGCAAGTCTACAGGAAGTGACAAGGACAAGCATAATGCAGTTCACTCCAACCAGGACCCAGCCCTGGAGCAGTCTAACCCCAGGTATGCCAGCACCATTCTCTCAGTTTGGAAAGTAATAAAAAGAAAAAGAAGACAGTGTTCATCACTTATCTCTGTCATTTAAATGAAATTGGGAAATATTTTTAATTATCATTAGAGTCAACACCATAGTCTTTTGACCATTAAAGGTCACAGAAAAGCTGGCCATGGTGACAAGACTTAGCAAGCACAGGCAGGAGGATCATTGTAAAACTGATCCAGTTCTGTATGATGTCTAGTCATCCTGGTTTCAGTCACTACCAACATGACAGTGTGCACATAAGCAGCATCAGCAGCACTTGATGCAGTGCAGTAGGTCAAGAAGATAAAGTTGATGAATAGGAAATGAGAAGGGAAGTCGAAAAACTTTGTGAAAGGAGTCAAATGCTTTCAAAGTAACTTTGTGTAATGTACAAAGAGAAATCATTAGTGATAAATGTTATGGTCAAAGAGCACGCTTGCTCGAAGGGCTGGCAGCAGGGAACTTGAGTCAAATATCACACAGACTGTCTGACCTGCTGACATTGACCTCACAGAACCATCAGAACATATGGTGACAAATATATATCTAATGCATCATTGGAATGATGTCATCAGATAGGCGTGGCCTTTCCTCACAACACTGGAGTGATGCCTTTGGATGGACTAGGCCATGCTCACAGCATTGGAGTGACACCATCCGGATAGGCTAGGCCATGTTCACAATCTGTCAGTATCCGGGGCAACTAAGTCTTACCCTCTACACATTGGAGCACACTCCTTAAGTTGCCTTCAGAAGTCCCCTTTAAGAAACGATGTTTGATAAATATAAAGAAAACGTCATGCTTGTATATATAGAGACACGTGAAATCATGCATCGTTATATTGAAAATGGTGGCTGAAGAATGGGAGAATCCCATTAAGAACAGAAGTAAAATCCATAGACTAGGTGAAGGAATCAGAAGAGCTACAACTTACAAGGTTTCTGTGAGTAATGGTTTATTTTCCCTACTTGAAGATATGAGAATGAAAATTTCAAATGATTTTCATTTAGGGAGCTTACTGTTGAAATGCTTAAAATCTATGTAAGATGTACTAAATTTCCTTAAACTGTTTTATTAATCCCTTTCCTTCAGATTCCTGAGCAAGCATAAGACAGTAACTGTGTGACAGACAAACTAAAATATTTATTTCAAATCACAAGTCTCCTGGGTGGTGCCCAGATGAACATGTCACTTTTGCTAACCTGATGCTTTTAAAACCCATCCATCATCCATCCATCCATCTATCCATCCATCCATCTGTCCATCCATCTTTCCATCTGTCCATCACTCTGTCTGTCCATTCATTCATCACCCATCTATCTACCATCCATCCACCCATCATCCATTCATCCATCCATTCATCATCCAACCATCCATCCATCCATCATTCATCCACCCATTCATCCATCAACCATCCATCCATCCTTCCATCTGTCTGTCCCTCTGTCTGTCCATCCATTCATCACCCATTCATTCATCATCCATCCATCCTCCATCCATCCATCGTCCATCCATCCATCCATCCATCCATCCTCCATCCATCCTCTGTCCATCCATCCATCCTACATCCATCAATCATCCATCCATCCTCCATCCATCCATCCATCCATCTACCCACCCACCTTCCATCCATCCTCCATCCATCCATCATCCATCCATCCATCATCACCTACATACATTCATCCATCCGTGTGTCCACCCATCACTTGTTCACTCCTGTTGTCCTACACCATGCCAGGTGCACCACTGAGTCTCCTGTTTAACCTAAGTAGCACTTTGTCAATTAAAATGCTACAAAGTAAAAGGAGTGTTAAAGCAAGTCCTGAGTGATACTTACAGGCTTTATAGCATGTTAAACAAAATTCCAAAGCTTATTGCTTTTGTTTTAGATTATCACTAAGCAGATTCAGAAATTCCAGCAATTATTGAAACTTTCTGTAATAAAACAAAGACACACCAGAAAGCTCAACTGGAAAGAAAGAATAGAAAAGGCTCTTTAAGTACTTCTCACCTGGTTCTGTCAGATATCTTCATGCATCTGAGCATCCTGCACATCTACTCAGCACTTTAACTAGTAGAGCTTCCTTACTGTTAGTGAGTTCCTTCAGCAGTCAAGATGGAAACAAAACTTGAGTGCATGTAATTTATTTTGAAGTCTATCTAAGGAAGCTGCATTTGGGAAAGTTGTGGGGCAGGAGAAGGAAACATGTGTGCTAATGAATGGCTTCTTGCTCTGGGAAGGTGAAACTCAACTCCTTTGGGAACGTAAAGGAGACTTTGGAATGCATCCTGCTAGGAAACAAGTAGAATAGTTACATGCTGGATTCTCTTTGACACTGTTCAAGGAGGACCCACTGGGAAAAGGAACGCCCTGGATCTCCCAGTGGATGTGGTGTCCAGAGATGGTCTAAGCAGAGAGAGAATGGTTGGGCAGAGAAGTTCCATACTTCCTGAGGGGAAAATCTGTGAGGATATATAGACAGATTCTCCATGGTCCCCATCCTTCCTGGCATGACTCGTTCACTCATTTATTTTCTTTTTAAAAAGTGCCTGAGTCCAGGCCTTTTGCTAAGAGGTATGAGCACATCCATGAATTACACAGTCAAAGGTATCTGTTTCCCTAGGGTTCACACTATATGGACTGTTTAGGAAATAAACAGTCTTCTGGTAGAATCATTGGTCCCCAGGAGGGAGTTATAGTTGACGTAAGATGTATAGAAGAATAAAAGCTATCTAAGTCCAAGTTCTAGACAGTGAGGGTACATAAATAGGAAAAGTGATCTGGGATCTGCAAAGGAACCTGTATCATTCCTAAAGGTAAATTTCCTGAATCATACTGAGAAATGAGAGAGAGAATTATTTCCAGGCAACATCTTGCATTAGCTCCTGAGAACATAGTGCACCATGTCCCCAAGACAGACGTTATCATAAAAACTGTGTGGCTATACCACAAGTATCAATTCTTTATTTTTATTTCTTTGCTTTAGAACACATTGAGCTTCTGTGGTAGCAAGAAGGCTAAAGGTTTAGTGTATCACCAGGAGAGGTTTAGTATACCATCCTTGTTCTCATAACTACCCTTGCCAAGACTTTTCTAGAACATCCTGTTCTCACATTCCCATCCATTAACTAGAGAATGTATCTCTTTATCTTTGGCTTCTTCCTCTTGGCCGCAGAGATCTCATCCACCAAATTTCCTGCATATATCTCTCACCAGATTACTTCAAATGTGGCCATGTAGGACCTCTGCTCCTTCCTGAGCTTATGATGTCCTACAATGGCGAGTTCTACTTAGATTATGAGCCAGCTGCTAAGTTAAGAAAGTCAGAAATAAGCTCAGTATCTCTGAAATGTGACCACAGAAACGTTCAGTCCCTGTCTGTGTAACATGCTTCATTCATGACCCAGGTTTTGATTGTGTCTAAATTCTGGAGATGTAACCATGTCTTTAAAGGTAAATGTTCTGATTGGGACAATTGATTGTTTAATTGTATAAAGTAGATTATAATTGAGAAAAGGGAATTAGGACCCTTGCAGAAGACTGATATCAAAGTCTAAGTAGAAAATACTGATGCCCAGAATTAAGCACATCACAGAGGAATAGCAAAGAAAAGCAGAAAAGAACATCACAGTGCACACAAGACTCAACTTGGTTGGCTGTGAGGTAAGGAATGGCCAATGAAAAGGAAGCAGAAGAAACTCATCAGCAGGGACTCTGAGCCCCCATGTTGGTTTTGAGTTGGAAAGGGTTTTTACAAGCTGTTTAAATCCTCCAGGATGGGAGGCAGAGTTTCATTTGCAAGAGGAGGAAGACACCCTATCTGCTCCCTGCATTTGATATAATACATTGTTGAGAATGTAAAGAAAACATGGTGGCTGATTGTAATTATTCTTACTGTTATTAAACACAGTGTCTGCTTTAAAAACAAATAATTCCATGCCTTGACATAGACAAAATTATAACATAAAAATTAGAAACTTACTAATCAAAAAATGAGAACAGTGTACTAATTTAGGCTAACTATTGAAGAGCAAATCAAGAGACACATAAGGGTGTAGCTGCCCCATTATAGAGTCTCCCAAGGCCAGCTGTGTGGATGAGGAGTCTTGTTTCCTGGTGACCTTGAGACAACCTTGAGATTATAACTCAGTTTCCCATTATATCTGACTCCAAGACACCGTCCAGATCAAGTTAAGAAACTCGCTTCTGGGAAGGGACAAATTCAATAAATTCTCATTTTAAATTCATGTGAAGTCTCTTATGACATAGTTTAATATGATTATGTTTTCCATATCAAGACAATTCGCGCTTCAATGAGCAAAACCCTTAAGTTGAAGCTCAAGGATGACGAGAATTACTAAAAATATCTGCTGTTTACATATTTCCCTCATCTCACCCCAAACAGTCCTTGTCCCTAGACACCCTTGAATAAGCAATTTAGCCCATAGCTTTTTGTCCTGCCCCATTTATACAATCAGTGCCACAAGCGTACTGGGAACAATATCAAGTCTGGTCAGAGGGCCCTGATTAGACAGGGTACAAGGGACATTCTGCCTTCATACAGGGAAGGTGTTCTAAAGCATTAAGACCATAGGCTATAGCCAGGGAGCTTCAACCATAAAGCCTAGCCATGGTCCTGGTTTTTCTAGTACTACTGTAGCAAGACTTTCCACCTGTGTCTGCGACTGTAGAGTGAGCAACACAATAAGAATCCGAATGAGGAATGGCTTATGAGCATCCTCTGCTCTATGCAGTTACTTTATGTAATATTAGTCAGATGACAGGCACCCCCACACACACTTAGTTTAACAAAAGTTTCTGAGACTAGCTAGATGATTATAAAAGTCCCCAAAAATCCTAACATATGTCTCACACAGCTATTTCTGTCTTAGAGAGCATAGATCTGACCCAAACTCTTATTCCCTTTGTAGGAGGTTTCAACAGATAAATAACATAATCATAGTAAACATTGATTGAGACCTCTCTTCATTCTGTGATATAAGAAAAACTCAAATCAAGGGATTTCTCTCCTCACACACAGCAGAGAAATATATTAGATCCATCACTTTTCAGAGATTCCTATTAAGTATGGATGCCTGAGTGTGTGTGTGTGTGTGTGTGTGTGTGTGTGTGTGTGTGTGCATGTGTGCAAATAAAGGTAGGTACATAATCTGTTGAAGAAGAAACTCAAGTTTCTTTGAAAGATGTTGCAGGAGATATTCCATTATTGAGCATGTTTTGGTTTTTTTTTTCTGTTTGACACTATTCTGTTTCAGTGGTAGTTTTGTGACTACAAAATATTCTCAAGCTCTTTTACAACTGCACGTTATTGTAGCATGAACATTTATACTGCACAGGACCTTTACTACCAAGAAACATCCGTATTTTTTAGCAGTTATTTTCTACATCTTTGCTAGAGTTGCACTAAATTTAGAGTTTCTTTTCAATACTAACAGGAAAGGAGAACTTGGGTGAGGGCATCTTTGAAAGGGCCTTTCATTTGGATGTAAACAAGTGGATTAATTCCTAGGCTGCCTATTCTGTTCCAAAAACTCATAATGAGGAAAGGATAGATTCCCCAATAAAGGGTTTGAGTCATTGGATATGTATAAGCAGAAAAATAAAAGTCAGACCTCCCTTTCACTCCAGGGACAAAAATTAATTCAAAATGTAAAGGTACTAGAAGGAAACCCAGGCAGATGTTGTCTGGGACGGCCTCCAGGAATGTCTTTACTAGCAAACAGACCAGCAAAATTATGTTTGAAAGAAAGCTTCTGCAATGCAAAGGACGAGATCTTGGAATAAAGAGATCCCCAGATGAGTTGAGGAAACCTTAGAAAGAGTGACGATATCCTGCAGATGTATTTTATAGCACAATGACTATACTAAAGGCAATGTGCCATATTGCTGAAAGTGGCTTAGAGATTAGATCAGAGATGTCCTCCTCAGTAAAATCAAGAAGATGGTCACTCACATCAACATGATTTCATTTAATCATCACGTAGCTTATCTCTGTTCAAATGGAATAGTGTGTACCATTTTTATTGATCGAATATACTTTAAGAGTGCTGGGAGAGACGAAAAAGCCTTTCCATCAAATGCATATGCATTTCATAACAAGAAATGGACTAAGTCTAAGCTCCATTCTTTGTGGGTACTTGCCTGTCCTGAAATAGAAATTGTTTCTCTCTTAACAGGTGTGTGAGAAGTCTACTGCAGACACCTGCACATCTCTGCTTGTAGCTATTCAAACTAGATAGGAATTAGAATGAGACTAGATTTCTAACCAAAAGATAAATGGAAAAAGAAAATGTGGCACAAATATAATGGAGTCTAAATCGTGGTGTTTACAGAAAATGGATGTATATGAAATACAATAAGCTAGGCTAAAAGGGGTACAGGCAAAACTTTTCCCACACGCAGAGTCTGGGTTTAACTTTACAAATAGAAGTATCTATATATGTGGGAGGGGGGACTAAATGGGAAGACAAGGGAGAATATAAATGTCACATAAGCAGAAGAAGAGGGGGTACTAGGGGGAATACAGGGATCAGCAACCAAGAGAGCAATGTGGGGTATGGGAGTCATGGGGGAGCAAATAAGAACACTGTAGAATGATACATATGTATGAATGTTTGACAATGAAACAAAGTATCTGTACAATGATACACAAGCACAAAAGTGCAACAGTGAAACACTGTATGCTAGCCAAAATTTTAACTTGTAAAATGTCCGTAGATACATGTGTGAAAACGCAATCTATCACAGAAAGCTCACAGTGAAACTATAACACCTACAAATATCCAACACCAAGATGGGCTCATCAACGCCCCTGTGTGTAAGCTGGGACTGCCTTGCTGTGTCCTTTGATGATGTCAGTAACTCAAAGTGAGTCAGGCACTTATAGCCTGTGAATGTCAAGAGCTGTAGGTGGATGGGGATGAGCCTGTGGACTGAGATCTAGAATGGTGCTTCTACAGTTGCTAGGTACAGGCTGAGGCTACCCACATTGGCAGCCCCACACACCTAGTTGTCCTCCCGGCTCGCGCTATTTATTTCACTCTCGGTAGTTATCCATAGATAGAGTTCTGCCATGCACATGTCTCCCTTGTTAGAGAAGAACACTTTAAAAAGCAAAGTCTAACTAAGCATTGTGACTTTCTTTATTTCAAGGTGTGGTGGTCTGAATAGGTATGGCCCCAATAGCTTCATGTGTTTGAATGCTTGGCCAAAGGGAGTGGCACTATCAAGAGATATGGCCTTGTTGTAGTAGGTATGGCCATGTTAGAGGAAGTGTGTCGCTGTAGGGGCAAGCTTTAAGGTAAAATATATTCAGCCTACACCCAGTGTGGCACAGTCTCCTTCTGCTGCCTGTGGATCAAGATGTAGAACTCTCAGCTCCTTCTCCAGCACCATGTCTGCCTGGACACTGCTATGCTTTTCACCATGATGATAATCGATTACACCTCTGAAACTCTAAGTCAGCCCAATTTAATATTTTCCTTTATAATATTTCCTTCATGGTGTCTCTGTACAGAAATGAAACCTTAATTAAGTCAGAAAAGAAGTATTCCCTGTTAAAATGTACCCATGATTCCCTGGGGTGGAGGTGAGGAAAGAAAATACTTTGTCTTGGTTTCTCTGTGATTTGTTTCTGGTGTACTGTGAACAAGGTAGTTCATAGGATAGTTGTGTGGCCTGCCAGACACTCTCTGGTCTGATCCCTAAAGGGACATGACTTGGCTAACAAGTGCTGGGTAATGATACTTGAGCCGTTTCTGTAGCTGAGGGTTTTCACATTTGAGTCTCCAGAATAGTAACCTGACTGAAGTAGCAGCCCCCCATGCTTCCTTACTCATCTTCAGGGCTCAGAGAGAATATTATGTATTACATGATATTGATAGGAACAAAGGCATGAAAACTGAGGAAATGATATAAATAATAGTCAATGTGTTTGACCATAAGTGATTTTATAGTCTTTGCCAATTTGAAGTATATAAAGAAATTTCCACATTTCAATGGCAGAATGTGAGGTTTTGAATACTTACTATATGAAAATAACTGTTTTAAAGTTTCATGATATATATATATATATATATATATATATATATATATATATATATATATATATATATATATAATTTGTTTACTAGTAACTATTCCTTACAAAGTTAAATTATTAAATTCTAGGTAAATGTATTACTGGGAAATCTCCAGGTCGTATAGCAGAATTTCATATGCAATCCAAGCTCTTAATAAATGTTTGTTAACTGACCTGCGAGCTAATTAATACTCATTAGTCAAGAATTATTTTAATCATTAGCATAGAAAGCTCTCTGCTATTTAACTAGGTGTCTTGAATATTTAATCGAAGCAAGTGATAAGAATTAGAAATAGTTAGCACATGAAGCTCCCTGACTAAATGCTGCAATAGGGATTTCACACACGTCTCCTTTAATTTAATTATACTATTTGTTCTTTTACCTACAAAGAATGGACTTGAAACTGAGGGGCAGGGAAGAGAAGGAACCCAAATGATGGAGGCTCAGTGGGAGTTTACTGTGGCATTTTCCCCTCCAACTCAACTGAGGACCATCGAGAAGTCAAACTACAGAGACCGTTTGCAATAGTCCTACAGTGGCATTTGAAATTCACACGGGAACAAGTTCTATGGATCTCATTTCACTTGATTCTTACCAACTTTCCTGAGACAAAGTCTCCATACTGCGCCCAGGACAGAGATGCTTCACTCCCTCCTCTTTATATTGTGTATTAAAATCTCACATTTCACATGCATAGTCTTTCTTAACCAGATGCTAAATGTTCCACATGTAAATGTAATATAGCTCCAGAAAGCCAGTGACCCATCCTCAGTGTGAGATAGCACTGTGTCCATCTTTAAGTTGAAATTGATCGAAATTAGAGAATGCTTTTCATGTGTGTGTGTGTGTGTGTGTGTGTGTGTGTGTAATTTCCTTATACATATGGAAAGTGAAAGAGTAAGAAAAAATAAAATATACTGTTTGCAGAAAATACCTACTCACCCAAAGATTATATTGCATTAATGTGAAAGAAAGGAGGGCAAAGAAAAAGCAGCAAGACATGCCAGGTCCCAGAGAGTGCTGTGAAGGGCGTATTCAAGTAGACGTGGTCATCTGGTGCAGTAAAAATAACCCACAGCCACATATTCAAAAACTCTAGGAGAGAATAGCTGAGCTAAAATGATATTTGCTTAAATGTTACTATGAAAGTCCCTTATAGTAAATGCTGTAACACTGCCTTAAGAATTCATGATGCCAGAGAGATAGCTCATCAGATAACAGCACTTGGTGCCCGATGATGTAAGACTGGCCATGTGACTTCAACCTTTGGACTGAGTGAAAGGTGGGAAAGAAAATTCAGTTCTACAAAGTTGTTCTCATCTTCACACAGACAGGACAGCATAAATGCCTGCAGCACATGGCATACACACATGTGTAATTAAAAACAAACAAACAAACTCTTTAAAGAATTCAAAGTTAGGCATGGTGGTTCACACCTGTAATCTCAGCACTTAGAAGTTTGAAACCCCAAAATTGTCACAAATACAAGGCTAATATGAGTTTACAATATGATTTCCAGATGAGGCCTGCCTACAGAGTAAGACCTTATCTCAAGGCAAAAAATATTGAAAGGAAGAAAGGGAGGGAGGGAGGCAGGGAGGGAGGGAGGGAAAGAGAGGAGAGAGAGGGAGGAGAGGGAGAGAGAGAGAGAGAGAGAGAGAGAGAGAGAGAGAGAGAGAGAGAGAGAGAGAACAACAAGGTTCTAGAAGAATATCTTTTTTAAATTTGGAATGCTGAGTCACTGAATGTGAAGCAGTTAATCTCCTTTGTGTCTTCTACAGAGCAGGCAATTCCAGACAATAAACAGTGGGACATGCAGAGCCCACTGTGATGACTCCATTCTGGTGTGGACAGGAGAGAGGCTCATAGGTGGCAACTTTAAATTTGAGGCCTCTGAGCTGAGTCGTACCACAGGCTGGAGAAGTGGCCTAGTGGTCATGAGCATATGGTGCTCTTCCAGATAACGTGTGTTTGATTCTTTGTACTCACCGCAGACATCCCACAAACACCTACAAATCCAGCTCTAGGGGGATCCAGTGTGTTCTGGCCTCCACAGGCACTCAGTAGGATGCATGACCACTCCCTGCCAGCATACCTATAGCTAAAAGTTTTTAAATGCAGGGCAGAAGCTGCCTCATTTCAGACCACAAAGCAGAATAGAATGAGCCAATGGACACTCTAAATAGACAGCTTCATTTTAACTCCATTGCAGGCCTCACTAGGAAGTGTCATCTATTTGGAAGACTTGGGGAAGTTCAGCTAGGTGACAGACCTGCTCTGAAGGGGTAAATTATTATACAGCTCACAGTTAACCTCAAGCTCTTATTGCCAACACAAAGTCAACAGTATTCTTAAAAGTAGCAGACACTAAACTCCCCCACTATTGCTGACGCCAAGAAGTGCTTGCTGACAGGACCCTGATATGGCTGACCCCTGAGAGGTTCTACCATAATGAGTAGGAATGGCTAACTGGGACCATCAGTGCTGTCAAGCATTCATTTAACTGCATTTGAAATTATGTGTCCTTTCATCTATGCATGCTTGCTCAGGGGAGAGCTACACCTCCCAGGATGCTTTGGGGTGACTGAGGTCTCCGACAATTGCTGTCCCCTAGAATATTAACGCAGCCTCATGGCCAGCAGGCCCATTCAGCCTCTAAGCAACAATGAGGCACAGACCCAGCAAGTTTGTTACACAAACTTTCTTATTTATAAATAATTCTATGACACAAGTATGGATTTCTACATAAAATATATATTGTTAATGGAGGACCAAGAGGTCACAAAAGGAAAAAGAAGTCTATCAGTATCTACTGTGAGGAGACCTTTCAGGTTTACTGAAGATAGCCTATCTGCTTGCTAGCCCTTTGTAATATTTTATTGACTTCTAAGTTTTTTCAGGAAAAACATGAAATACCCACTTCTCTGCACCCTCTCATTTCCACAATGATATTAAAGTATCAAGCCAAATACTAAATTGTCTACACAGAGAGGAATGGAGCAACAGGGAAACCCTGCTGTGTACAGAAAGAACCAGGGAAAGGTTTCCAAAAGAACCAGATCTTTCACTCTGTTCAGGTTTCACAAGGATCCTGCATTTTAAAAAATTTCCCCTAGGAGATTCTAATGAACCTGTCTAGGGGCTGCAGTAGGGGGAGTCAGATTGTGGGAGAGAAAAGCTCATTTGAATCATCCCTAACCAAGTATCAAATAAATTATGGTCAAACAGTTTCATAAAAAGCACATATCAATACATAAAAATGGTTTATGTACAAGCATAAACCGTGGAAGAGGCACCATGGTCTAACAACATGAGCCCAGGCAGGCCTCTTGCAGCTTTTATGTCCTGACATCATCTTCTCAGAATGTCATCGTTCATGAAGCATGCTTGCTTAAACGGTCTGAACACTCCAGGGACTTGTCACCATTTAATTTATTCCTTGTGGCCTATAAGCCGTGAATATCAATTTCCACAAATATGTCATGGGTCAGATGAAGTCCTAAAGGGTATGAGAGGTTGTGTTATCCCTAGAAGGCACAATGAGCCTGAAAAGGGAGGAGCTGCAGGAAGCCAACAAGGACAGAAGCCACGTAGCACTGCCACGTTAACTGTATGATTGTACACGGAGGTCTCAAGGTCTGACTTTGTTGTAACAACACTGGGTGTACTCCTCACAAATCTTCACAATTGCTTTGGCAGATTTGTGGACACAAGGTTACTAAGTTTTACTTAACAAATTTATACGAAAGGATATATTCCCCATGTAAATATTCACTCAAGCACACAAGCTCTCTGTAGACAGTCTAAGACTTGTCTCAAGTTTTCTACGCTTATTCTTTATTTATTTATTTATTTATTATTTATTTATTTATTTTGATACTTTATTTACATTTCCAATGTTTCCCCTTTTCTAGGTCTCCTCTTTGGAAACCCCCCATCCTCTTCCCCTCCCCACCTCTATGAGGGAATTCCACCTCCCACCCACCCACCCACTCATTCCCATATTCCCACCTTGACTTTCCCCTTTACTGGGGCCTCTAACACCCTCAGGCCCAATGGTCTCTCCTCTCTCCCTGATGGCTAACAAGGCCATCCTCTGCCACATATGTGGTCCGAACCATGGGTCCCTCGATGTGTATTCTTTGGTTGGTGGTCCAAACTCCAGGACGAGGGGGAGAGGGGAGGGTCAGGCCCGTTGACACTGTTGCTCCCTCCATGGGGCTGCAAACTCCCTCAGCTCCTTCAGTTCTTTCTCCAACTCCTCCATCTGGGACCTCACTCTCAGTCCTGCGGTTATAAAGTGAAACTTGGGCATTCTGAACTTTTGAGCTAATATCCATTTATCAGTGAGAACATACCATGTTCGTTCTTTACAAGTGTAAAGGTTTATGTCTTAAGAGACACAAGAAGGCAACTGTTCTGGACACTTTTCTAACCACTGATAAAATGCCCAACAAAAACAACTTAGGCTAGCAAGGGCTTAATTGTGGTTCCTGATTCGGGGTAAAATCTGTCATGGCAGTGGGAACAGGAGGTAACTCGTCACGTTGTATCCACAGTGTGGGAATGGAAAGAGATGAATGTTGGCGCTCAGGAATGTTTATCTTCTTTATTTCCATTTGAACTTGGGAATGGTAACAACCTCATTCAAGGTGGGTCCTATCTCCACAGTCAATCCTCTCTGGAGTTGCTCTCACAAACCCTCCAGAAAGTATACTTCACACTCATGTTTCCTGATCCGACCAAGGAGAGCTCAATAGTCATCACACACTGTTCTTGCCTCTAAATAAGGAGGGAGGTGATGGTCCATGCATCCAGAAGATTTGAAATTTGTATGGACCAGTTGCTAGCAAAGACAGAGTCAGTGTTCTCAGGAGAGAAGAAGAGCATTATGGGAAGGCCAGCAGCATGAGAGGAAGAGGTGGAGACCAATGAGGAGGGAAGGTTGGCTGGAAAGAGGCTTCACTGGGACAAGCATCAGTTTGGGTACAGGAATATGACATTTCTAAGTTCTCCATTCCAGCTAATGACACTGGCCTTGATTATTTTTGTTCAATGGACTATATTGAAAGTCTGAGAGGAACATATGGAGAAGCTAAAAACATCACTAATGATACAGGCTCTAGTACCAAAGGGACAAATTTGGTTTAATAAAAGCAAACCGTTATGTTAATTATAAAGAGATATGTAATCATTCTTTCTTAAATACTCAGTATTTTGAAACTTTTAAGTAAATAGTTTATACATGCACACTTATACATGCAAACATATTGTTTCTTTCATATTTGATTAAATGCTTATGCCACTGACATACAGACCTGCTTGTTCTAAGATCTTAAGATAAATTCTCATGAGTTTATTGACTAAAGCAAGACAACCGGCCCAATGAACCATGCAGCTAATCTGATGCTTTTCAAACTAGGTATTTCATTGCTTCAAACTGTCTCAAGATGACGATTTTGTACTTACGGGTGACAGACCATCAACAATGTCTCACTTGAGCATGCTGAGTGGGACTAAATTGTTTTCTACTGTCTATCGATTGCTCAAGGGCTGATCAGAAAGAGGCATCGATCATAGCTTTGCCTGCATCACATTTACATATCCACCTGATGGCAGCTCACTCACCACAACCAGAAAAAAAAGAGGGGAAGAAACGTGGCCTCTATTCTGCTCTACCTACCGAGGGAGTAAAACAATCCGATTAATAAATGGATTAAAGAGATCAAGAGAACTCTGAAGGGATATTGACTTCAAGTGACATTACTTAGATGTCTTATTTCCTCCCACACTGTCACAAATAACAAATAAGTCAGTGCAAATGCTATAGACACTTAAAACAGAAAATTCCCAGAATAATTCATGTATAGTTTGACTCCATCATACTCATGTTACAAAACCAAGCTATCCTATTTTCAATTTTATAAAAACACACATTCATTTTCTTATTGAATCTCCTTTGCTGAGCCTAGAAAATAACCACGTTTTCTACAAAACATTTCTAGTTAATAAAAAGAAGAGTTCAGGTATGAAAATTTCACTCAAATTTTTACAGAGCACAAAACACCACCACCAAAAACTACATCTGGACTATAGTACACAGCTCCATGGTAGTAGGTGCATGGTAGACACATGATAGGCACATGGTAGACACATGGTAGCTCCATAATAGGTGCATGGTAGGCACATGATAGGCACATGGTAGACACATGGTAGCTCCATAATAGGTGCATGGTAGGCACATGATAGGCACATGGTAGACACATGGTAGCTTCATAATAGGTGCATGGTAGGCACATGATAGGCACATGGTAGACTAATGGTAGCTCCATAATAGGTGCATGGTAGGCACATGTTAGCTTCATGGTAGGTGCATGGTAGGTGCTTAGTAGGCACATGATAGGTGCATGTTAGGTGCATGGTAGTAGTTGCATGGTAGGCACATGTTAGCTTCATGATAGGTGCATGGTAGGTGCTTAGTAGGCACATGATAGGTGCACGGTAGGTGCATGGTAGTAGGTGCATGATAGTCTCATAGTAGGTGCATAGTAGTTGCATAGTAGGTACTTGGTAGGCACATGATAACTTCATGGTAGCTCCATGGTATGTGCATGGTAGGCACAAAGTAGGTGTATGGTAGTTGCATAGTAGGTACATGGTAACTTCATGGTTGCTCCATGGTAGACGCATGGTAGGTGCATGGTAGATACATGATGGGTGCACAATAGGTGCTTGGTAGGTGCATGGAAGGTGCATAGTAAGTGCATGGCAAATCCATGGTAGGTGCATGGTAGGTGCATAGTAGGTATATAGTAGGTGCATAGTAGGTGCATGGTAGCTCCATGGTAGATGCATGACCTTAAGGTAGGGACATTAGCCTAGCATGCTGGATTGAATCCTTAGCACCAAAAAAACTGAAAAAGAAACCAAAATAACACATGCTTCATAATTCAAATGACCAAGCTCAGTGAAGCTATCTATGTTAGACTTTTAGGCTGAGCCTTTGAGCGCAATGGATCTCTGTAATTCCATTCATAACATGCTTTTTTCCTGACCTCCATAGTGCCGGGAGGTGCAATTTAAGATGAATGGAGGATTTTTAATAGATGTCGTCTTAGGTAGAAGAGTCAAAGAGTTAAGAAATGGCAGATATCAAAATCAGGAAAACATGTAGGACAGTCTACTGGTCTTCCTGTCTTAGACATGGGTGGGGTGAGTGGTCTAACTGTGCCTCTGGTTTCTTGTATAATAGTCAGGTTCTTACAAAACCAGACAAATATTCCCATTAGTCCAAGAGGTCTGAAAGGTTTTCTAGTGCATGTCTGATTAGGCTGTGAAGCCAACCTTCAGTTTTTCAGAATACAATATAATCAATACAAATTATAACAGGCAAAATTAGAAAATATGTACACTCATGCAAAAGCCCCCATTAAACATTAATGTGTTTTTTGAAAATGTAAAATTAGTAATCTTGGCACCATAATTTGCATATTTCAGCAACTGTATTATTTATGAACTCTATCTATAAGATTGAGTCTACCAACTAACTGCCTTTCGCTCCTTGGGAGGGAAGAGCTATTGTGGGGTTATTAGCTTCAGCAGACAATTTATTCTCAAATTTCCTTGATTTGCTGAAGCTCAAATGAATAGGATTTTGTCTCTATAGTGACTAAGCAAATATAAATCCTACTGGAGCATGGATGGGGGTATTTGTTACCATTGCTGCTTCAAAAGTCAGCCTTGCCCTGTTCCTGCAAGGTGTGTTGAATGTTTGCCCTCCCTTGGAATGCGACCTTTTGGCAAATGGGGTTATTATAACATACTTCATAACATGAGTTAGAATTCAGTTAGTTTTTAATGCAATATAAATAGCAGGTCTCCCAAAGATGTCCAGGTAGAAAAGCATGTGGTGAGAAGATCATAGTAATAATCTCATATGCTAGAACAGATTCCCAGAATAGTCTCCCTCAGTAGCCTCTATACCAGAGGTTCTCAACCTGTGGGTCACAACCCCTTTAGGAGTTAAATGTTCCTTTTACAGGGGTTACCTAAGATATCAGAAAACACGGAGTTTTCCATTATGATTTATAACAGTGGCAAAATTACAGTTATAAAGTAGCAATAAAAATAACTTTCTGGTTGGGGGGTTACCATGACATGAGGAACCATATTGAAGAATCACAGCATTAGGAAGGCTGAGAACCACTGTTCTACACCCACCTATAAGACTCCTGGAGTTTAGACAAAAGCCATAGAACTGTGGTAATAAACTTCTGATGTTTCCAACTGTCCCCACAATGTTAACCTTGGGTACATTGCAAAAGCAAACGGAGGAGGAGGTGAGTAGGATGTGGGCCACCTGAAGAGAGCAAAGAGTGCACCATGTGCCACACAGCCTGGACAGTCTGGATGGTACTCGTCCCAATTCAATTGTCGCGCTCCCCCTTCCAGTTTCTAGAAAGACTTAGGTGATGAATTACATCTCTATAGAACAAGTCATCTCAACTATAATTTCTAGGATTTAATAGGATGCACCATACACACCCTTCAACAAACCACTGAGGACACTCTGGTAAGTGGTTCTTGAGACAGTTTCTTTTCTAATCCCAGTGTGAGTTATGGTACAAAACTTTTTAGGTAGTAAGGAAAATTACCACCACAACCCTAACAAAAAACCAGCACCCAGTTACGACACCATGTTTCCTTCATAAATCTGTCCTATTCTTCTTTGCCTTGTACCAATTATAACTCATTTTCTTGGCGGACATTGGAACATCACCCTGACCTAATTCTCCCTCACCAGTTATCTCTGCTTGCTCTAATTAATGGAGGAAAGGGAAGAGCTTCGATGAACATTCATCCATTGAAAGTGCCCCTCACTGTAGAGCATGGTCAGGAACCTGAGACAGACCCTGGCAGCAAGGGTTGAGCTAGCTAGATAGCCAGCTCTGTGCCACATAGCTTGTGCACATTAAAATATTCAATATGGCTCGTTCACTTTTGAAATGTCTGTAACAACTCATTGTAAACAAGGACATGAAGTGCATCAAACCCTGGTATTTCAGAGCACACATCACAATTAAGTACAGTACCCAATTCCACCATGCTTTTTGTTCTTAAGGTGTCATCTGTGGATGACACAGGTCATCCCTGTCCAGTCATCCATCTGACAGTGAAATCACAGTATCACTACAAAGAATTACTGTGACATGTTAATCAATAATTGAGTTCTCACGTTATGCCTTGTGCATAATGTGTGCTTTATTTATAAACACAGTGACCATCACGGCAGCTACTGAACCTACTAGTGTGTCATGGTCATTCACACAAAGGAAAACCCTATCTACTAGGTGATAAAATAGCTCTAATCCTTTGAGTTGGTCAAAGAGTATTTAGTGTTTGTTGTGCAGATAAAAACGGAATGAGTAATACTGAGTCTCTTTATATAGATACTGGGGTGGGTTCAAGAGGCTGAAATTGCACTAGAAAGTAAGGAAGTTACCATTGCAAGAGCTGGAAATGGAAGGGACAATATATAGCACACAGCAGGCTGAGGCACAAAGGTCTAATCACGATGGGAAACCCAAGCTACACAATAGGTTTGAGGCAACCCTACATAGCTTATCTTTAAAAACATAAAACAGAAAGACCACACTGTGAGAGTGCTGCTTCCATTCCAGCCTCTGGGTCTGAACAGAGAGTCACATGGTTTCCACACAGTAGGTGGAAACGAGAGGACTCTGGGGCTTCAGTATGAGGGGATCAGCGATGCTGTGTCTGGTAGTGAAGCAGACAGTGTAAAAACAGAGAGAGGAGAAAGACTGTAGAAGGTGCCAGGGGCAAGAAGGATGAAGGACGGGTGGATGTATTTCAGGTTCATTCGGTAAATAGGCATTGATTTAAGTGTTCTGTTAAAATATCCCTGGAATGTAAAGAATCTCCCTTAAACATGCATGAAAAAATGACTAATGTGCTATGTTTATGCTGTTTAATTTTCACCACAGTTAACTATCTATTAATATTTAAAAGATAATGACAATAATCCCATAAGCTTAGTTGGAAGGACTGGAGTCTATCTGGTCAGGTTTGGGAAGCTGTGGTGAGTTTTCAAGGTGAGCGTTGCCCTAAGCCAGGCCACTGAAGAAATCTTGGTCTCAGCTGCTGGCTGCAGATGCAGTGAGCAGACAAAATAACCACGTGTATTTGGATTTTAAATGCTAATCAACCTTAAAATTCAACTGAAGAAACAAAAGAATTAATGTATTATTTCTCTAGCAGTCAACAAATTTTTCGAAATTAGTTGATATATTTCATAAACTATTCTGAAGTAAACATAAAACCTTCCAAATTGTAACAATAGAAAAATCCATATCTGCATGCTATGTAGAAATGGGTCACTCAAATTCTTCTTTGTCTTCCTCTTGGTTTTCCTCCTCCTTCCCTAGGAAGTAGACAGTGGATGAAAATATCAACTCCAGTTCATTCTGGGTCAGTGGACAGCACCCTCCCTGTAGTCCACTTATAGTCCCAAAATAGTTACTTAAGAGTTCTACTATTATTATCATCGGAATAAATCACTGGTTCTCAAATTACAGACTTTCAGAATATCTGGGATCTCTACTGGTATCCCCCACTGAAGTTTCTTTTTTGAAATGTAGAAAGTGTGAACTCGTCCAATTCACTGGGGAAAGACTCATGGAGAAGACTGTATCCTCATTAAGTACTCCTCAAAATATTTTCTCAGGTCTATTTCTCCTTGTCTGAGGCCAATAACACTAATTTGTTAATTAAAGTAGCTTAAGGAGGGAACTGGAGAGAAGACTCAAACTTTAAGGCCATCGGTGCCTCTTGCAGAGGACCAGGGTTCTATTCCCAGCACCCACATGACAGCTCCCAACCACCTGTAATTTATTCCTTGAATTTGATGCCCTTTTCTAACATCCATGAGTACCAGGCATATGTGTGGCTTGGGCAAAACACTCAATCTAAACCATTTGAAGTACCTCAAGGGACTGGCAATAAGCATAGAAATCACTATGGATTTCTACTGTTGAGTTGAAGTTATTCCAATGAAATGTTCAGAAGTACATGTTTTATTAGTAAGACATGCTATGTTGTCATTGAATTAATACAACAACATGATACAATCTCACAAGGGAGCCCCAGGTATTGCAACCACACTGGCTGTCACAGATCCTAGGCAAGCCACCTCTTACTTTGCAGTGTACATTTAAATTTTTCTAGTCTTGATAATCGTGTCTTCTTAGTTTGATCTGGCATCATCATACTCATGACCTTGGAAAGGTGGCCTGGCAATTTATACAGAGGGGCTAGAACGTCAGTGATTTCCTGCTGACCGGCACCCTTGCTGTCTACCTTCTCCTCCTCCAACCCTGGTGGAAATATTGAAACTGAGCAAGTCAGGAGAGGTGACAGGCTAGCTAGATAATGTAGGACTATCAGGCCAATTCTTATCCATTGTTTCAAAATGAAGCAGATGACATTGCATACACAGAGAGTGGGAAGAGGTGGGAGAGGGAGGGAGGGAGAGAGAGAGACAGAGACAGAGAGAAACAGAGAGAGACAGAGAGACAGAGGCAGACAGAGACAGAGACAGAGAGAAACAGAGAGAGACAGAGACAGACAGAGACAGAGACAGAGAGAAGCAGACACACAACAGAAAGAGGCCTTGCCATCAAAACATCTATATCCAGCAAAAATATTCTAAGGAAGGGTCTTCTCTCATCTTGGTATCTCTAACATAGAAACAAATCAGAAAAACAGCAAATGAGAATTTGTCTTCTTAAAACCACAACCTAGAAAGTCTGTGATCAAACTAAAATGACCCACTGGGTCACAACAGTATGTACAGAAGCAGGATAGCATGTGGAGAAGTTTCTTCAGTCAAAACCATATCCCTCAGCTGACTTCAGCCAGCACTGGTGATGCGGATGGCCCAGAGCACCAGCCACTTGAGGGATTACAGCTTCTTTGAGTAGGTATTCTCTGCATCTCAGTCAATCATACATACTGAGGTCCAATCATTTGCAGGATTGTTGCCAATTATTCAGCTTCTAGCCATTGTCCCGAGAGGATACTGGGCACCATGGAGGAGCTTGCCATTTCATGTAACATCATCCCCTTATGCTTGGAGGGTCTGTCCCCACCACATGTATGGAGCATTTGTCCCCATTGCTTTCCACAGGGACAGTCGTTGTTTACCTCCTGAGTTCTGTCAAGACATAACTGTTCACCTTTCACCTGACAAAACGTCTCAGAGATTCCTTAGTCACCTTCCAGAAAGGTACAAGAGAGTGAGGAAAAAAATCTGCTGCTGGGGTTAGAAAATTCCAGAGGCCCCTCAGCATACGTAGGCAAGCCATGGAGAGGTTCTTTGCACACAACATTCATCGGTCAGTGTTGTGAGAATTGCAATTTATAGTTCTCTCGTGTGCCACAAATGTCTGGCAAACCCTAAATATCTATTTCCAAAGAGCTGGTAACACCACAGATGATTTTGAAGGAATTCAGTCTAGTCCAGTTTCTCACCTTCCTGTCCATGGATTTATCGAGCAACAAAACTCTAAGGTCAGTGTCCAGTGGGCACGGCTAGGACAGGGCAGCTTGAGTACAGAGTATCAAGTGCGCTCTTATCTGTATTATTGAATTACAGCTGCTGACATAAATTTGCAATCTCTTAGTATCATTAACTTGTCTGGTTCTGATTATAGTGTAAAGTGAGAGAAACAGGGGTTTGAAGAGAAAGACAAAGACACACGCTCACACTGGGGGGAGGGGGGAGGAGGGACAGATACACAGACACAGACAGAGAGAAGACTCTGTGTATATACACATACTATTTAGGGCAGACTCATAAATGAAGCTGAATTTGCATCTCTCATGAAGCCACCCAGTAAATAGGAAGGACTCTTGTCTGCCAATTTGCTACGCTAATGATAAATAAAAATGAATGTCTTAGTCATATCATTATAAAGCATGGTTTCACTGAATAGTTTAGTAATGCCATCTTAGTTTAGCTAAGCCTATTTAATGATAAAGATTGAAACTAATAAATACCACATAGTCTTTGGGGATTTTAAGAATGACATATTCAATGAACAGCTATTAAACCTTTATCAATATTTGAGGAATACATTATGTCCATGACAAATCACATCCTTGAGGGTATAATCAACTAGCTGTTTTAAATTCCTCTTTTTCTAGGTCACATTGCTCTCTATTTTAAAAATAGCTATATATTTTAGCTGTGTTTTCCTCTTTTTCTCACTGTAAAAATAAAATGCATTAGGACAGAAAAGCCACCTGTAATGCTCCATCAGAGGAAGCACTGTCGACGTGTGAGGAGAGCCCTTCAGATCGTGTTAAGAAGTGGCTGTCAAGATGGGTGTGTGTGCAGATTACAGACTCTGGATTGTGCACCCTTTCCCTCAGAGGGAAACACTCACACTCAGCTAAGAATTTTAACAAACTCTTAGAGTGGGTAAATGAAAAACACATCTTTCATTTCAGACAGGGTGCAAAAGCAGAGATTGAACAGGTATGGGGAACCTAAAATGAATTGGGATTGTCCACTAACTTTTAATTTTCTTTCACATTTTACTATGTAATTTATTAAAATGTGGAATCATATGCATTAATACTAACAAAAGAAACATGTTGAAATCTGGAAGGATTGTTTCAAGTGTACTGTTGCATGCTACAGCCCATCAGATATAGAGAGAGAAGTTCGTGTCAGGCAAGTATTGTGGTTTATTTTTTATTCAGGAGAGGACTTCTACTATGAAGTTAAAACCAGAAATCCCCACTGATACGAACATATTGATTCCTTTGCATTAAAGCTACAGGGGACTAGTCCAATTTAAAATTCAAGCCTTCTAGCACTGTTAAAATGATGCAAATGTAGTACAATTTATAAAATTCAGGTTGTTTTACATTTATTTCATGTATGTAACTTAAGACTGTTTTTGAAAATGCAGAGATCATGGAGTGCTGACTCATTCTTTGCTTCAACCGATCCTGACCTCAAACAGAAAGACCTCAGAAGTGAAAAGGAGTTTGTTTGTACTTATGGATAAAAGACCTGGTCCAGAGTGACTGCGTGGTATCTGTGATTGTATTTTGTAATTTGGCTGCAACAGAGGCAATGAAAACGGAAAGAATCAGAAATATGGGGATAAGGTAGGGAAGAAACCAAAGGCAGTGCGGCAGGCAGACAACCCAACAGGAAAGGAAAAATGACAGAGAATTAAAGATTAAAAAGGCTGTGCGATGGCTCAGTGAAGCACCTGCTGTACAAGGAGAAGAACTCTGGTCCCTGTAACCATGTAAAAAGCCAAATATGGGGTCATGTGCTTCTATGAAGTAGCAGAAACTAGAGAGCAAATGTAATTACTGTCCTAAAATGTCCTAGAAAGTTCCACAGTGTTTTCATCAACAGGATATGTCTGAAAGTCTACTTCTACATGTAGATAAGGGGATAACTACATTCCTATGAGAAATGTCAAGAGCTTCATGGAGGGAAGTTCTCACCTGAGTCAAAGTTCAGGGCACTGCTAACTATACTTCCTTCATGTGTGTCTCACACAGAACCTGGCAAGTTAGTCCTGAGGACAGCTAGCCATCTGTTTTCTCTCATAGACCCTTGTTATTTTGTCCTGTGCTGTGTAGCCACACCCCCTCCCATTGTTACTGTGTCCTGTTTACTGGTTGGTTTTGTGTCAACTTGACACAAGCTGGAGTTATCACAGAGAAAGGAGTTTCAGTTGAGAAAATGCCTCCATGAGATCCAGCGGTAAGGCATTTTCTCAATTAGTGATCAAGAGGGGAGGGCCCCTTATGAGTGGTACCATCTGTGGGCTGGTAGTCTTGGGCTCTATAGGAAAGCCAGCTGAGCAAGCCAGGGGAAGCAAGCAAGCCAGTAAGGAACATCCCTCCATGGCCTCTGCATCAACTCCTGATTCCTGTCCTGTTTGAGTTCCTGTCCTGCTTCCTTTGGTGATGAACAGCAATTGGAAGTGTAAGCTCAACAAACCCTTTCCTCCCCCAACTTGTATCTTGGTCATGATTTTTGTGCAGGAATAGAAACCCTGACTAAGACAAATTGGTACCAGGAGTGGGGTATTCCTGTGACAACCTGACCATGTTTTGGGGAGGACTGTGGAAGAACTTTGGAACTTTGGGCTGCTCTGTGGGATGTTGTGTAGGAGCTTGGAAGATAATGTTGAGAACAGTACAGAAGATGGAGGCCTGGCTTGTGAAATTTCAGAGGGAAGGTTAAAGGCTATTATCAGGGCTGTTGCTATTTTGACTGTGAAGATTCTGTGGTTTTGGTTATCTGAGGCTGAAGGATCAGCTGTGAATTACAAGATACCAGAACTACTAAAGCCACACCCCTCCCTGTCTTGTTACTTTGTCCTGTGCTGTGTATCTACCTCCCCTCCCTGATTCTGTGGTCCTATCACTGCTAAGTCTTTCCAAACGACACTTCATATTTTCATGCTTCTATATAGTAAGAAATAAATTTAAAGAGTGGGATACAAATAAAGGGGAGACAGCATGAGAAGAGAGCACAACCAAGAAATATTCCAGAAGGTTGGACAGGGAAGCACAAGAGCAGAACCATACTGGAAGGTGCCTAGTGACATCTATCACTCAAATGCTGTGTGCTCTGTGCTCACTAAATGAAGCTAAAGAATAAACTTAGATAATAAAGATATTAAGCTGAGTTTGGTCTTGCTGAGAATTCATCAAATGAACAACGGTTTATTTTAGCATCATGGCTCTGATTTACTCAACAATGTGAGATTGTGATAAGCTTTTAAACTGTTGTGGTCTTTGGCTTTTCTTCTAGAAAAAATAAGTGAATGTATTTGTCTGCAGGTGAGACTCATTTTAATAATTGGGGTAAACGTGGAAACTTTTCAGCACAGAAGTTTATGATAGTTTTGAAAAACACTGAATATGTCAATCAAATTATTGAAGGATGTTTTTTTATCATTAAATGAGACCCCTGAAAAGCACCAGTTAAGAACAAGCAAATAGCATTTCAATTATGCCTTCATCTTTGAGCAGGTAGATGAAAAAGGAGTCCAATCATTTGGGGACATATGAATAAAATTTCCCAAAGCTAATAGCATCAATAAAATTAATAAATAGGGGTTGATTGACGGGACCTGTTTCTTCAGACATAAGGATAGTTCACACTCAATCTGTACAGTGGGTTTAGTTCATTGCATCAGATACACCAGTGAGATTATTGCTCAAGCAATGACTATGGCCACTTCACTCAGGTCAGATAACCTCTAGCTAACCCCTACTGAAGTGGGCACAGTCATTGGCTAAGGAATCATTTCACTGGTGTATCTCAAACTTCAAAATTATCTTTTCTCTTCTATAATTACAATGAATTCCAACATTAGCCCTTTACATAAAAAATATGCTCTTTTGATTATTTCTTTTGTTTGGAGCTGCCTCAAATCAGAGGTGGTTGTTGCGTTCTGATTATTCATTGAGTCTTGTATGTTTAGAGCGGATTGGGGTGGACATCTTCATTTGGGACAGGCTTTTGAATGCCTAAAAATTTCAGATGGTGATGGTGTTTATATTGTTTCCACACAGTTCACAGACCTAGATTCTAATTAATCTAGAAGGCTATATTCTGGGTAGAAAATATATGGATTATTGGGCCTTAGCATCCAAAAGAGCTGGCTCCAGTTGCTCCGAGTCTTTTGTGCAATGATCCCTGTAATTGCTTTCAAGTCATTATCTAGTGACGTTTGTCCAAATGTAGGGTTGGCTCACAGCTTCCCTTCAGGCCTTGGTACTGATGCAAGGCAAGGCGATGATGAGCCCTCAGTTGTCTTTGATTTGAGCATTCTGTGAAATCCTTAATGATGAAACTTTCTGGGTTTTTGGTTGGCTTGTTGGGTTTGTTTGTTTGTTCGTTTTGTTTTTACAGCTTTATAAGAAACATCTTTCCACCTGTCCTCATCCCCTTGCTTCTAGCCCGATGAGCCTCTGAGTTTCAGCATCAAGTGTGTGTGACCTGTGTTCTTCCTTCTGAAGTTTGGGAAATCTGAACTAAGCACATAAAATCCCCTGTGTTTTCTCAAAGGCACACACATCTGTTTTGTTGGAAAATGTGAGCATAGAGAGAAATTATCTCACCATTTAAGCTTCCATTGCATTTGTTAATTAAAGTTTTAAAAGATGGAATTAAAATATGAAATTTAAATTGTTCACTTTGTGGTTCTTCCCAAACCTCAAGTGTATGCATTGACCTGGAACTGTATTTTGCACTAAAGATTTTTTTTAGCTAGTATAAGGTAATCATTTAGACTATTAACAATAAGCTTTACAATTAAGAAGATAAGTCAATTGTATTATTTTAGAAGTATGAAAATCATCATAATTAAACAAAATTGTAGTTTCTGGCTTTATTGAATGACTTTTTATACACACAAAAATCATTTTCTTTAATTACATAAACAAATACAAATGTAACTGAAATATACACATACCTAAAATAAAGTGTAATCTTAAATAGTATCAGTGAATGTAGAAGCAATATTGTATCCAGCCAATTTATTAGTTAGTAGATTCCTACATATTCTGGAAATCTCCATGCAAAAACAAAACCATGAACCTTTCTTGACACACAGTGGGCCACACACCTCCCGTTGCTGAGATAGTCAACTTTTAATGGTCTGACTACTTCTTTGGGGAGAAGCATGGAATGTTATGCAAAACAAAATTAATTGCTCACAGTCTCGGGAACACATCACCTGGATATCACTCGCAGATGTGAATCCTAAAGTTCTGTTTGCCACAGGACCTCTCTAAAATATACTCCCCCAAAGTCATTTTATTATTTCAATCTTAATGGAGAGAATTTTCCTCTTGAATGATCAATTCTAAGTATGTTAAACTATTCCTTGGGGAGGTAATTACTTAATTAACTAAGCCAGTCTGCCACACATCTATCTATCAGCTCCTGGGTTAGCATCTACCATGCCCCAGCTTCCATCCTGGAACGTTTCTGTACCTAAATAACTGGAACAAAAGCCAAGACTGTTGTCCCTCTTGGGTCATGACATGTATGTGCTAGCCTGTGAGAGAAGTCCTGAGACTGAGTTCCTGTGTCACGTAGACACCTACTGACAAAGCCAGAAACTAGTGTCTGCTGAAGAGCCCCCAAGACAGCTCCTCAGGTAAAGGAGCTTGCTCTCTGCCAGATCTCAAGATCTGGGTTCACTCTTCAAGATTCTAATGAGAGGGGAGAAGCTGCTCCCAAAAGTTAGCCTCTGACCTCCACACGTGTGCCATGGTGCACATGCCCTGTTTCCAACCCCAAATATATAAATGTAAAAACTCTTCTGTTTTAAAAGCTGCATAAAATTCCTAACGTGTGGCTATTCATAATTACAAATGAATATTCAAATTATATGCAGTATAAAATTTCAGGATGGTCCTAATTACCTATCACATTACAATGCATTTGCAGTGCTGATATTTGCCTTACTGATGGAGGGTAAATGAGTAGAGACGACACCTCACCAACACACTGGTTACCAGACCAGAAACTCATGGGGCTACTAAGGACCTCCATGTCACCACAAGATAAAAAGCACTGCCTCTTAAATATGGTGAACAGCGTGCTGCCTGTGTGCTTGCCAAAACTATTTCAACCTGTGATGTGGTTTTTGTTTGTGTGACATCTTTCATTTGGGCTGTATTTAAGTATGATTGATTATTCTCAGTTTTGTCATCACAAGCATGAACTGAAACAGATAGTATTGGAATACATGAAGCTGCCTTGCTATCCGTGATAAATCATACCATGGGCCCATAATAAATCATACGCCGAGCAAACAAACTAAGAAACAATGCAAAACAGAGATGAGCAGCTCGGCATAAAGTTGCTGTCTAGACCCTGACTCTGCTAATGGGATAATCTCCTGATGGTTTTACCAAGAATTTAATAAGTCAATTCCAAAAGATTTACATATGGCCCTTATCCTAATTTTTTTTCCTTCATTTCTTCATAAACTTTCCAGAACAAAACAATTTTCATAGGAACAACTCTCTTGTTCAGTAACAAAGTTGCAACCACTGATCACCGTATTATTTTAAGGTAGGAATGAACATTAATTATTTTGAGCGCGCTTAAGGTCTGCAAAGGTACAGAGGTTGTTTTATTTTCTCAATCTTGCTGAAGAGAGTTTCCTCCTTAAATGTTCAATTTCCAGTATTTTAAACTATATATTAGGAAGCTAACTGCTTAATTAACTAAGCCAATCTGTTGGGCTTCTTGTCATCAACCTTTAGCTGAGCATCTACTGTGCTACAGACCCTATGCTAGAACATTCACTCCCTAATAAACATGTGATAAAAGCCACATCAGCCATTTTGAGGTTATTCCAGGTAGCAATGAGCTCTACTCCCTGCACTTCTTTGTGCTTACACATTTCTCTTTGTTACAGAGCTCCAATTCTGTGAACCATGCTATACATTTTTCTGAATTATCTGCAAATATTAGATGGATCTCCAATCCTTATTGAGGATGCTCGCAGCATCCGTGGATTTTTAAACAAACTGGGGAAACACAGTCATGTTCTAACCAGTACCAAACACTCAATTGGAATTTTTAAGTTTCAACATTTCCATTCTGGCTTCACTGAAGGGAGCAACCAAGAGATCACTGGCTGTCATGGTGCTCAACTTACAAAGACACCTGCATGCAGTGAGTTGTTCCATCTGATTTTGTGGCTTCCAAGTATTGATCTGATCCCTTGCTGCTGTGTATTGGAGCAAGGCAAGGAGCCTCTTCTCTAACTAGGAATCCCTTCCCACATTTCCTCTGAGCTACACCATTAGAATCCACACAGACACATGGGCCCTCAGCAAGTCCGTGCTCCACACTGTGTTCCCTCCACACTGTGCTCCCTCCACAAGGTCCTCCCTCCACACTGTGCTCCCTCCACAAGGTCCTCCCTCCACACAGTCCTCCCTCCACACTGTGCTCCCTACACACGGTCCTCCCTCCACACTGTGCTCCCTCCACACTGTGCTCCCTCCACACCGTGCTCCCTCCACACCGTGTTCCCTCCACACAGTCCTCCCTCCACAATGTCCCCTCTTCTCTGTGGACTGGGAATTTTCTCACATCAAGACGAGATCACAACCCACAAAGAGGGCTTCAGGATAGTCTCAAGAGGCCTTTTCCATTCCTTCTCCTACTCCTCTAATCTCCACTCTCTTCCAAAAATCTCAGCAAACTTCCTTTTAGTTTTAGGTAAAACTGGCATGCACAGTAAGTGTCCCTTTTCTGTCTCCTACTGCTACCTCAACGGAGGACAACCTCTACTGTAAAATGTGAGACAGCTGGTAGACTTACAGTCTGGGGGAAACAGTGCAGGACTTTTCAAAGTTAACATAGCATTTTATCTTCATGTAATTGTGCCACTGTTATTACTTCATTCTGTAAGCTCAGGCATCCCCCCCACCCCCCACCTTGTCTGTGCTTTATAAATGCTGTTGGTGAGGATGGTTTTGTCCTTGGCACAGGCCCCACCAGCTAGCCAATCCCAACTTTCCACTCAGTGGTGACATCACTCTGTTTGCTTTCTTCACCCCACCCCTACCCCATCTTCCCTATGTTACTGTCAAATGACGTTTCTTCTTTATTTCAGAGTTTTCCTTGCTCTCAGTACAAACATCTTGAATTCTTTTCATGCCTTAGAAAACTCATTCATTCTGGTTAATTTCAGCCTCCTAGTGTGTATATGAAAGGGATAAAAATGGTCACTATTCCCCAGACACGATGAAATGATCAAATAAGCAGATATACGTGAAGAGCACACATTTCTCCAGCATCCTCAGCAGTCATGAAAGCACTGTCTGCCGTGTTCAGGAAGTCCACGCTGACTTAGCTCTGGCCCTGCAGGACACTCCCTCCCCTGGAGTGGCCTGCACATAGTTACCGGCATGTAGTAACTGCCAGTCATTCACTGATCATCTAAATGCCATTTCCTGAGTGTTTTATCATTTTAAAAGCCCAGTCCATAGGAATGATGCTGCATGCTTATCAATTCACAATGGGACAACGCTTTATCATATATGAGCATAGAATTTTGATCATAAACTTCTCCCTACCCCCATCGACTCCTTCACTGTCCTCTCCACTCTATATTTCCTTTGGAATGCATGTCTTCTTAATATACATATGTGTATGTATTTGTCTATACACATGTACAAATGCATATATATCACTGAGACCAAGTAGAGTTGCCTATATGCACATGTATGTTGGGCTGACCACTTGGGCACAGAGAACCTATGAGGGGATTTGTTCCTGAGGAAAACTGATTCTTCCTCCATTAGCAGCCCCCATTGGCTCCTTACCTAGGGAGTGGAGCCCTGGGAGCTCATCCTCATCCACAGAGAATATTGATTAGCACAATTCAGTGGAGACTAGCATAGCTTTTGAGAGCTCATGGGTGACGCTTCCTTGGCACACCCTGAAGACAGTGTTTCACAATAGGTATCTTGGTCCTCTGGTTCTTAGACTCTTTCCACACCTTCTTCTGAGATTCTGCCCAAGCCTTGGGTGTAGGAGGTTACGCTGTAGTATTAAGGCCCAGTAAATAGGAGGGAACTCAGACCTTGTGCTGTAAACCAAGCCAGGAACTCAGGACTAATGGGGTCATAGACTCTGGAGGAAAATCCACTGCTGCTATTGATATGGTACCCAGCTGCCTTCTCACTACGCCTCCAAAGGCCCACGGGTCAGTGCTGCTCTAGGTCATCACCAAGGAAGATTATTTTAGCAGCAGATAGAGATTGTTACAGAGAATGGCAAGTGGTTAAAGTGTGAGAGCCAGTGACTACAGTGTCCTCATCCCTATTTAATTATATATATATTATATTATGTATTATATAATATATTGTATTATATATTATATTATGTATTACATATTATGTTATATATTGTATATAAATATATGTGTGTGTATAATTTATAAATATATAGAGAGAGAATTCTATAAAAATATTATTACGGTGTGCTGATAATATGGAAACTATCTCACTTCATTTCTGCTTATTTTTGTGAGTCCTGAGAGGTCTGTGCAACCAAAGAGCATTCATTTACTAGCAATTGCCATTCTAATATTAACTGTTTGGAACATGGGTGCCATGAGAGTATACCATGCAGAGGCTTTGAAACACAGGTCTGGAGAAACTTGTAAGCTAGCCTCTCTCAGATGAATTACTCCGAGTCACCAGCGGCTTTCACCTGATATGCGTTGTTGGCCTTCATCATCTGAATACCTCTCTGACCATAAGCTGTCCCCTTTCTTCTAACTGTGATGTCATGTGACTCTGTCGACATCTCTTCTTCCTTTCACAACAGTGTTTCATGTTCAAACTGTGTCCTGGGCAGGTGTTATTGGGTCTCGACATTTTAGGACATTCAGCAACTTCAATGGATTGATTTAATCAGAGAATGTCCAATGTTCCTGAACATATAAAAAAAAACATGCCCGCCCTCCTCCTATTATCACCTTGAGGGATTTAATTAGCAAGTGTGCATATGATGTATGTATACATTATTACTCTCATACAGTCACATTTGCAGCCAAGCTGGCTTCCAAAGAACAAAGCACCCCTTCAATGCTTTGGGTTTTCATTTTGCTTTGTTTGATTTCTTTGCTGATGAAGAATTTATAGAAGGATACTAAGTTTCATTTTTCGAACCAATTTTATCAGGAAATCTTACTGAAACCCTTTCATCTTGAGAGGTGAGTTACTAGGGACTTTTTTCACACCACCATGCTAGAGCTGAGCAGCAGGTAACTCCCAGGGGATCTTGCTCCTGCTCCTTCCAATGAGAGTAGATGACTAACGGGGAGCCTGTTTTCCAGACACGTGGGAATACTGTGCAGGTAGCAGGTAGAGATGGTGCTGTGAATGATGTGGTGTAACACAGGAGGAGGAATTACACAGATTGCTTTCAGCTCTACTCAGTCTACTTTGTTTCAGAAGACTAGATTTCCTTACAGAGATGCAGAGGACACCATAAATTACTACTGCCTTGTAGCATTTGAGTGGTGACTCTCTGCCAGAGATTGTGACTTCAGCTACCAAGACAGGGGGTGGAAACATGGAAACTACACACTTCCAGTAACCATGGAAACAGCAATTGCCCTGTTGCAGAATCTTCTATAAATACAAGAACAGCTATTCTTTGAGGCGGTCCAAAAAGACTTCCTTGTAAGTTACTCACTTTTTTTTTCCTTATATAAAGCACAAACCTGTTCAGATGAGCTAGCGTGACTCAGGAAACCACTTTAAATTCTGCACTGTTCAATCATTGTAGTCAAATAGAAAAAGGTATTGTTTCACTGACGCACAGAAGATCTTCAAGAACTGTGTTTCTGTAGTGCTTTGATATCTCACTCTGCTAGGCTGAAAACTCCACAGAAACACAGGGTAATGTTAGAATTGTAACTCTCACTGTCTCAAAAGGATATGACAGCATAAGATGACATCCAAAATGGGAGACTACAACAAGGGGAGACCATAAATCAAAGAAAGTGTGGCAATAGGAAGAGGCACCCTAAGAAGAAAGATACTAGTCATGGGCTAGTAAGAGTTCAGGTGTTTATACACCCATGACCCAAAAGGAGAGTGTATCAGTATCAGGAAGAAGTCCAGGTATAAGACCCTTCTTGCATAAGACCCAGGACTTTGACAAGGCAATCCAGAGAATAAACCTGACACACAGGTCCTTCCTCCCACTCTGCTCTGTAGAAGTAGCCACACACCTAATGGAGAGCTTAGGGACTTACTAATTGAGCTCAGAGAATGGATGCCACAGTCTCTGCCCAGACCTAAGTAGGTCAGAGAGTCTCTGTGAATGACCTAAGTATCAAGGGAAGTCAGAAATGTCCTTGTTTCAGAGAAGGAACACTGAAGTCCCGGGAGGTTGACACATCCACTCGGGGGCAGTGACACCCTGGAATGCAGCTGGGAATCTCCCCACACCACTCTTCTATGTCCCTCTGTGTGCTTTCTACAGACCCTACAGAATTCTTCACAGGAATTGAGTCTGGAATATGTCCTGTATTCCTCTAATGGTTCAAGGTTTATGTGACTTCCCTTTTCACCAGTGAACCCAGACATATTGCTATGCATAAGATATAGTTAGGTAGCTATGTAATATTAGTAGCCTTGGAGGTCACTGGGGATCAACTACCCTATGGCTGCCTTTCAACTTTGCCCCTCATGTCCTTGGTAACACTAGAAAGGAAAATATCAACTGTCCCAACTCAACCATCTTGGTCAAAAGAATAGAAGACCTCTGGTTTTGGGTAGATACATGACATTTTGATGGGATTTACAGATTAGAAAATTATATATTATCATCTACTCTCTGGATCCAGGGCCTGGAGAGATCACTCAGTGGTTAAATCTACATGGATTAATTCCAAGTACCCATGTGGCAACTAGCAATCTGTAACTCCAGTTTGTACTGGACTCAAAACATTTTTCTGGCTCCACAAGTACTGCACACACATAGTACACAGAAAGACGTACATGTAGACAGAATATATACACATAAATAATAATACTTAAAGTTACTACTACTGCTACTGCTACTACTATTATTATTATTAATGTTATTATTATTAATAGTGAATCCATCTCAGCCTGCCAATCACCTACCTAGTAGACCATCCTACAGAAAATATGATCCACCTAAAGACATTCTAAGGATATAGGAGAAATATTTATCAATGAGATAATATATTTCTCCTTCCCATAAACACTTTCCATAATGTGGCTGCTCTCTACATTGGTGTCAGTGGTAGAATTCTTGCCCGCCATAATGCAGCTGCCTACAGGCCTCCACCATGTAACCTGTCCATCTTTTAACTCAGAAGCACATTCTGTATCATTTTTCTCCTTTCTGTTTGTTTAGTCTCTGGGCTTCCCCACTCTCTCCCTAAAGCCTCCTTCCTCTCTACTTGAAGCTGTTTGCCTGGGCCCCTCCTCTTCTACTTCTTCGTGCACCTGGAAGCTGCCGAGGTTAACAGCTAGTCTGCTCCATTGTTCTTCCCTCAAACTCCAATATCACCCTCATTTTTTCTTCTGAGACAGTGTCTAAATTATTTTATTAACAAGACTGGTAACTTACTAAAAGGGACCTGATTTCTCCAGTAGCAACAATACAGAAATTAATGTTATTGTCCATATCTCTGTTTCTTAGGCATATCAGACAACAGGATTCAGAACTACAATCCTGCATATAGACTGATATATTTGTAAGTAAAACTAAATCTTTTTGAAGATATTTCCTCAGGGAAGACAATCTGCTGCTGGTGTGAGATCGCTTGCACATTTACAGATGTGTCTTGTAAAGCATTTAAGTCATTCTTCCCTTAATTCTAATTTATGTGCTTAAATCATTAATAAGCATATCTGCTAATCGAATCTGGGTGTTGTAATTCAATTTTTTAGACGCTGGTGGTTTCATTCATTTCTGTGATTTATGAAGCTGTAACTTGTATTTACACACTTATCTCCCTATTAAAGATTCATCTGCCAGCCAGCTGTTCCCCCCAGTTACCTGATGGTTTTCTCAAAGCCGATGTACATTATTTTACTTTTGGGTTAGCATAGCATTCTCAGTAGAACACCTGTGGGAACGTTCAGTAAGTCTGTGCTTTCGGTAACCCCGAACACGTAAATCTTCCACCATATTTCAAACTAGTCATCTTTACCTCCTTGTTTTTCATCTAACACCCAACCCCACCATTGTCAGGAACCATCATAGGACAACCTGATAACTAGCAGGTGCTCTTCCTGAAATGACCACCTGAGGTGAACATCTATGACAGAACTCTGGTAGGCAAGACCCAGGAGAAAATCACTTAGGAAAGATTTCTGCTATTAATATGATTTCTTGTTATTATTAAATATGTATAACAATCGCTAGATATTAGCCCCACCCCTTTTGAGCAGATCTCTGCAGAACTTCAAAGATGTACTGTCTTGTAGTGATGCTATATAGATAAATGGATGACTTTTTGATTCTTAATGATGATCCTATAAAAATTCTTAAAATTATATCAGTGATTATTAAGCTCTTTATAATGGGACTGCTATTAGGTCCTTTTCTGGTAGTCAAAACTGCAAAGAGAACTCTGTCAGTCTGCCATGTGTCACCAGTTAATTGCTTCTAGATAGTAACCAGACTTTCTACTACCCAGAGCCCATTCCAAGAGGTTGTAAAACCATTAACCAAAGATCATAAAAAGGGAACTAAAGATTTATTATAGGTGCTAGGACAGAAGATAAAATATTGGCTGGGTTTATCTATACAAAACTTCATTAATAACTTAGGTGTGGTTTTTAATTTTCAGTGGACCTGTGGAGCCGTGACGGGTGATGAATGTTTAGCCAGACAATTACTCCTAATGGATAGGCATGTAAACATTCGCTGTTGTACACTTCTCTCACGATTTATGATTTGAATTTGTGTAAACTTGTGGTGAACTTTTACCATGTGATCATGTATTCTGAAAGATGTATATGTACTGAAGACAAAGAGGAACACGAGAAAATTTTTCCCTTGCCCTGCTTAGGCTCTTTCCACTTTTCCCCTTAGAGAGCTTTCATAGGAAACATTTTACAACCGAGTAATAAACACTATAATCACTTTTCAAAATGTCCCTTTTTCTTCCTGTGACTTCTACTAGCAGGCTGAAATTTAGAGCTGAGCAGTTCCTGCTGAGACAGAACAAAGGCCACATTAATCCCCTGCTGTTAGGCTACAGGTGTCAATTGCCTAAGCCAGCTTTTTACCCTCAGAAAGAGCAAGAAAGCATTTAGGGCCTTTTAGAAGTTATCCTCAGCATTCAGTATGAGAGCTAGAATGTCCAGAGACCCTCAGTCTTTAAAGCCACACCAGAGTCCTACTCTGTGTCCAGTTTCAACCTGCTCCAGGCCAGGAGGCTCTCAGCACACCATCAAGTTAAGATCTTCTTTGTTCTCCGCTGGATCAGTGCTTGTCACCAGAATTCTGTATTTGCCCCCATGATCAATTCACTGAGTCCAGGCCATGATGCTCCATTTTAAAGTATGAATATGATCACAGTGTTTCCATTTTTAAGCCCTTTACCTAAGCAGTTCACAACATGGCTTTGCCACTGTCTCCCTATCCCTTCTCCGGTCAGTCTACCTGAAGGAGTGGACTCTTCCAAAATGGTCATGCTCAACCCTCTCTTTCCTGTAATCCATCTCTCCCCTTGCTTCCCACGGTGCTTTGCTATTTCAAAACCACTGATCCCTTCTCTTAACAAAACAGGTTTCTATCTGGTGGCAACATGTTCCCCTCACTAATGATGACAATGTGCTTAGACTGACCAGACAACTTCAACTGAGTTCCACATGGCAACACCTGCTACCAAGCTCTGTTTGGCTTATCTCTGTTACCCTGCAAGGCAAGCTCCAAGGTCCAGAAGCACCAGTTAATCAATCAGTGAAAGTAATTTCATTATAACCTTTTCCTTCCTAAGAATTGAAGATCATATTCTGTAGACGGAGAAAAGCCGTGAGAAAGAGCCATAAGGAAAACTCAGAACATGTGCTGTTAGAGATATTGGGTGGAGGCTCATTACAAGACAGAGCGAATGTACCTCGCCTGTCTCAGTTAATGGAAGCTTAATTAGATCAGAGCAAAGCCCCAGTGCTTGCCACAAATGGCCTTCAGACCGCAGTGAGCAGCTGACAAGTCTCACATAACTGCTCCCTTAATGACTGTGTATGAACTAGATCTCAGCTCCTCAGAACTGGACCCAGAAACAATGGAAAGAGTGTGTGTGTGTGTGTGTGTGTGTGTGTGTGTGTGTGTGTGTGTGTGTGTGTGTATGTGTATGTGTGTAGATGTGTGTATGAATATATGTGTGTGCATGAGTGTATACATGTGTGTATGTGCATTAATTAAAGAGAATTAAAAACAATGAAAATTACTATATCAAAATGACTTTAGTGGTTTTGCTTGAATAACTCTGAAACTATGACTCAGTCACTCACTCCTTCTCTCTCTCTCTCTCTCTCACTCTCTCTCTCTCTCTCTCGTGTGTGTGTGTGTGTGTGTGTGTGTGTGTGCGCATGTGAATGTGTGTGTAGATCTGTGTATGAATATATGTTTGTGCATGAGTGTATACATGTGTGTATGTGCATTAATTAAAGAGAATTAAAAACAATGAAAATTACTATATCAAAATGACTTTAGTGGTTTTGCTTGAATAACTCTGAAACTATGACTCAGTCACTCACTCCTTCTCTCTCTCTCTCTCTCTCTCTCTCTCTCTCTCTCTCTCTCTCTCTCGTGTGTGTGTGTGTGTGTGTGTGTGTGTGTGTGTGTGTGTGTGTGTATGTGTGTATCCGTCCCTGCCCAGACAGGGTCTTGCAATGTCGTTCTAGAGAGGAACTCACTATGTACGGCCTTAGGACTCTGACTCATGGCGATCCTCCTGTCATGCACATCAATTCCAAAGGCAGCAAACAGAAGAAAGCCTAACAGGTTGGCATTAAAATACCAAGAGATTAATTCTATTTAGGAAACATGTGTGGGGCTTCTGAAGAATACATTATATATTATAACAATAACTTAAGTATATTCGGGAAATAACCATGCAACCAGATGATGAATTGAATACACAGGCCGGAAGTAACAGAGGTCAGAGGGATATTCAATGACAGCAATTTAACGTGAACCGGGAGGCGTGCTGTTTGCCTTGATATTGAACAGGATAGCACTCTGAAGCCTTCACTATAGATATGAGAAACTATGGCTTCACTATGATTATAGATAATCAAATGTTGCCAAATCCGGCTAAATATGTGGATTATACTGAGTGGATTTGGGGAAAATGTATACAAAATGTGGTGGATTAGGGTAATAATTTAAGAATGCTTTAGTTTTTTTTTTTCTGAAGATATAAGATAGATAGATAGATAGATAGATAGATAGATAGATAGATAGATAGATAGATAGATAGATAGATATGGATATGGTTAATTGAAAGTCTACACTTGTAGACTTATACCATGATACATCATACAAATATCCTAGAATATTTTCTATAAAGACCTCACAGCATCATCAATAACTACAACGAAACAACACAGAAAGATGGCACTTTCTAAAAACCACAGAAAAATGCAAATCTGACTAGCAGACCTGACAGACACTCAGCCATGCTTCTGTGGGAAAGCCTGTGGCAACAAGGACATGAGCCCACTGTGATGCCCTACTTGCCTTTTGTATTTTTCTGACATAGGAAAGTGTGGTTCTGACTATGTTTGGTTGTTGAGGGTGCACTGAGACTGGTCGGGAAACAGCTAAGGAAGCTTGCTCAGAGAGTTGGTGATGGCGATCACTTTCTGAAGATACTTAATAATATCAGAACTCTCATTCTGTCTAGGGAAAGAGAGGAATGCATTAGCCTCTGAGTTGCTGTTCTGTTTGTTAAACTGTCTACACTTCCTTTCTCATGCTCTGCCTCTTTGTGGCAGTTTGAATAGGAATGGCCCCCATAGCTGTTACATCTGAATGCTTGGTCCTTAGGGAGTTGCTCTACTAGACAGGGATTAGGAGATGGGCCCTGTTGGACAAAGTGTGTCACTGGGAGTGGGCTTCAGGGTTTCGAGGGCCCAAGCCAGGCTCAGTGTCACTCTCTCTTCCTGCTGCCTATTGATGCCGATGTTGAGCTTTCAGCTACCTCTCCAGTACCATGTCTGCCTGTATGCTGCCATACATCTCACCATGACAATAATGTATAGACCTCTGAACAATAAGCCACCCTGATTAAATGTGCTCTTTTACAAGATTGCTGTGATCAACAAGTTTCTTCACAGGACTAGAACAGTGACTAAGATATTCTTGCTGACAATTCTTCTCTTTGATATTCCAGTTCCTCTCTCATTGCTTCCTTCTCTCCCTTGTCTACTATCTATCATCTGTCTGTCTGTCTGTCTATCTATCCATCATTTATCTATTTATTATCAGTCATCTACCTATAATCTATTTACTAGCTATCGTCTGTCTATATACCTGTTTGCCTGTCTATTATTTATTTATTATAATTCATCTACCTTTAATCTATTTACAGCTATCATCTATCATATATATATTATATCAAATATATCTCATCTGTGTATCTATTATCTATCATCTCTCTTTAGCCTATCTATTATCTATCATCTATTTATCATTTACCCATCATCCACCTACCTACTTATCCCTGGTCTCATCCTATACAGACTATTCTTGGGTGTGAACAATTATTATTTTAGACTTTAAGTTGTTTTACATTTTACTTAAAAATATTACTTTCTTGATTAGGTGTTTCTGAATATAAAATAAAATTTAAAAATAGAGTAGTTGATGACCCTTTTGTTTCTCATGGTTATTTCCCTTCAAAAAAAATTCCCTTCCTCAGTAAATCATGAAAAGGAAATAGGATAACTTCAACCCTTGAAAAGAGGATAATAGGTTATCTTTAATTGTGAAACACACGAGGCACCAGTGCTAAGATTTGATAAGTTTGGAATCTGGATCAGGAGGTGGAATGCAATTTGAATTGCATTTCTTAAAAGTTTACAAGCAAAGGACTCAGGTGTTTAATTCTCAAATGAGCCATCTCCCAAGAAAGCTATAAGCTTGGCTTGGCTTCTGTTTAAGTAAGTTGCTCTCATATATAGAAAGTTTGGTGTGATAGTAGCTGACAATCTAGTGGCTTTTTAAGAATGAGTAGACACCATCCTTTCAGTGCTCCTTCCAGTTCAACTGTGGGAAAACAGTTGAGCCACTGTGGACTGCAGAGGTTGAAACAAGATCTTGTGGGCTCAAATCACTGAGTCTTTGGCCCTGGTCCTGTGTCCTCTAAGACAGAGCAACATCCTTCACGTTCCTCATCAAACTTTATTGGGGAATCTACTCAATGCTTTAATGAGACTTTATAATCAGTCATGGTATACAACTTAAAAAATTTTACAGTATATCACGCAGATTATTTCTGTATCATATGCATACACACATCTATCATAGATTATAATTATAATTGGCTTCCCTTGAAGTCTGAGTCACTTTCTAAGAGAAATAATCAAAACATGAAGATGTTGGTCAACAATTTTCAAATATTCATCATTTATCCTGGATACATGGTCCTCAGATACAAGCTCATGTTTGCTAACATTCATTAAAAACAGGAGCTGTCCACGCCAAGCTCCCATAACTGCTTAGAAGCATCCCTCACACATCTTGGTGGAAGCAGAAACTAAACTTCCATTTTCTTGTGTCAGGATCCCAAGGCATCTCTACCTCACAGTTACAGACACCAGTGAGTCTCATGCATATGCCTATGAGCAGAGCGCCATGGATTTGTTGGATAATATCCACAAACCATTGCTGTGAAGGCTTACACCGCATATCATTTATAATGTACAACAGAACAAAAGCAGGAAAAATAAAAGGGGTGTTATATGCCCTTTGAACTTGGAATATATTGGCTCATTTCAGTGAAATGGCCTGTTTGTTTCAAATGCTACTCTTGATATTTGGTGTCATTTGAAGAAATGTCTGCATGGCTCCCTCACAGGTTGAATAAGGACTCGGCCACAATGACAGAATTAGCCAGGGCACCGAATGCATACTTTATCAGCTAAAGCAACACTGCCAACTGTTGTGCCCTTGCATCTGTTCAGAGTGCCTCCAAGACCCTCTAGTTAATGCCCAGCACAGAATAAGCACCACTTGGTTCTGATTCTTAGAAAAATAAGATAATGACAAAATTTTAGTACTGGTGTTTTTACAGCTTGTCTTCACAGTTTCTGCCATGAGCCTCCCATAAGTTTGAGTCAGACTTATCTGTTATGAATCAGCGTCTCTTCTGATTTTAGGGTCATAAAGTCTCTTCCACCTACAAAGTCTATTATCAATTCTGTTACCCAGACACAAATAAACCCACACAGACAACGTTGCTTTCCTTGGTGTATGAATTGGCATTGCAATATTAATTTTATACAAATTCAATCTTTGAAAGTTGTTCAAAGTTGTCTGTAACAAAGTCATATTTGAATATGTATGTATTCATATGTACATATTAATTGTATTATTACATCCTCTTCACCTGTGTCTCTGAGTTAGCTAATACCCAAACCATCCACAGGTGAAAGAACTCACATTGTTTAAAAATATCTGCAGGACAGAGCAAAAGAATAAAACATCTTCTTTAAATAAATTATTCCCACAGCCAGTTTTATCTGTCTCAGGAGGCCACATACACCTGTTTTTCCTGGCCTTGCATGTGAAGGACAGCTGTCTGTCACCTTTCCCTCAATCTGGGCTCTGACATTCATTCTGCTTACCTTTCCCAGGGTTGGCCTTGCTAATATATTTTATGGGATAGTTCCCTTTTCTCTAGCAATTATTCTGTTTTGTTTTCTCCAGTTTGATTTTAATGGTTCAAACCCTGGCCTGGAGGAGGCACACAGGTTCTAGTGGTGCCACTGGTTATAAAGGAAAAAATATTTTGTTTTTATTCCATGTAGATATATATAGCTTACTTTTCACTGAAATATAATATATTGTCACTTTTAAATTAAAAATGATAAAAAATAACTCATGCATTCTCTACTCCTAACAACCCCTACAAATATCTGATGTGAAATACCAGCTTTTGTAGATCTTTGGAATCAAATAATATGAGGAATCTCCTATCCCTAATTTGTGCATGAAGGATATTAAGAATGGTAATGCCTTCACACAATAATCACAAGAGCAGCAGATACTCAGAGCTAATAGCTGCTAAAGAACAAGAACAGAGTAAATGTTTCTATTTATGTTCCTTGAGTTAGATTCTATGGGTGATACAATACATTAATAACTAATGATACGTTTCGATGGTGCCAAATAATTGAAGTCATTGGTAGTAAAAAAAAATATACTTTGCAGGACAAAATTTTTAACAAGGGAAATCTTTCCCCCTGTTTCCTAGGCAATGTCTGACTGAATATGGTTCTGAGAGAGAGGAATTAAGGGGCACAGTGAGTGTGCGTATTCATCTTGTAAGCGTTTCAGTTCTATGTGCAAATGACTCTTGGGAAGTTAAGTAAAATACATGAAATAAAATACATCAATTAAGGAAAATAGCTGAAACCCTTTCTCCCTCCTTTTAGTGTTCTTTTCCTCAGCAACACATTTACATTAATTCTGGGAGACCTTTACAGGTATGTGCTGTGTATCTTGATTATTCTTAACCTCTGCTCCTTGCATCTTGCCTGGCATGTGTCACTTCATGCTGATGACTGACGGCTCTCAGATGTCACTGTTCATGTTCACATGTGTCTCCAGATTATAAAGACAACATTTTTAAATGATCAATTATTAATGGTTCAATCATTTATAATGCCAACCTCTTGGACCCTATTATAAATAGGCCACATGTGTTTACTGTACTGCCTAACAATTCTCCTTAAGTATGTGCCACTCTTAGCATTGACAGACACACTGGATTTCCTCTATTTACTTCCATAGCTTGGTTCTTACTAACTTTTGAGCCCAATAATAATGGTGTAATATTTTCTACTTGTTCAGGATGGCATATAGTCTGCACCTTTCTGAGATACGGTGTTTACAATTCTTCTGGCCCCGTTGTATTCTATTTTTTAGCATCCAGCATTTGCTTTCAGAGTTTCTATTTGCCTCTTGTTCCCAAGTTTTCCCTTCTGCTATGAGATGGGTAAATGATTCGAACATGCTGAATCTGTTCTCACCAGCCTGATATTGTGACGGTGCTCAGCTATTTCAGCTTTGCCTGAGATTTCTGGGGGCAGCTTTCTTCTCAGGATGATGAAGTCTGCCCACATTTATCACCACACTGTTCTGATATCTGCATTTACCCCCATTCTTTACAGATATTTTGAGTTCCTTTTCTTTTCTCAGCGACAGTTTACTACCCCCTATGCCTCCTTTTATTGCAATCTCATCATCAACAATCACAATGTCCTTCTGCTGTCACCCGTCTGCCCACACCCAGTTTATTAAGTGGTGCTATCAGAGTTAATTTCTGAGACCCCTTTCTGACTCAGCACTTTGATTGTACAGAGGGCTGTTACTGGGATCCTCTCAACTGTAAAACAAAGAGAATGTTTCTTAACAGGAAATAAAAGATTTTGACACTAGCACACTTTTTATAGAAATTTTAAGTCACAGACATGGACAATGCTTTCTATATTGTTTTCTGTTTTTTGTATAAAAGAGTTTTCACAGAATCGATGACATGTTTAACACCAGAAGCTCAAGGCTGCCTTGACAGCTAAGTCAGTGAAGTGGTGGCCTTGGGAGTGAGGGTCCAAGCTCCCTTGAAACCCACATTAATAAAAGGTCAAGTGTGGTGGAATGCCCTCATGATCCCAGTGCTGGAAACCTGGAAGCAGGCGGGTCTCTGGTGATCACTAACCAGCCAACCTGGACCCTGGTGAGTTTCAGGCCAAAGAGAGACCCAGTCTCAAAAGGCAAAGGTGGATGGTGACATAGGAATGGTGGCTAAGCTTGTCCCTTGGCACCGACGTGTAAGTGCATACACGTGTGGACAAACATTTAAAAACAACCTAATAAATACTTCAAGATAGGAAAGTGACTCCTTGCTCACTGTATTTAAACTGCACCAAAACAAGCGACTCCATGTGAAGAGCATACCTGCTTTTATTCAGCTCTGGCTACAGCAGATTGTGTAGGCCAAATTGCTGCAACATTCTTGGCCCCAGAAAGATGTTGATGTGTAATAAAGACCCATAATTTCCCTGTGGGTTATGCTTCCTGTTTTTATTCTTCTGAATGTGGGGGCTTCTGCCCTCTGTCCACTCATGAGAACTGATCATCAATTGTCTGGTGCAGCATTTTTAATTTTGTGTATTTGCCTTTTGCATTGGGAATTATAATTAATAAATGCATATTGCATACATGTTTCCAGTTAAGTGTGATCACCTGTGGTCTCTAGCAGTTGGTGCATTTCCATTCCTAGTTGAGGCACAGTTTTTGAAATGAGTAACAACCCTGCTTAGGCAGCCACAGAAAGTCATGACTTGCCATAGCAAAGGCTTATGTCTGAGTTTCTGTCAACAATGGTATTTCTCGCCTGTTCTCTCCTCTCCTCTCAGAAAATTTCATCTTCTCTTCATTTAGTTTTGTTCCTCTCCTTTTCCCCTGTGTGCACTCAAGAAACAGAGGAGCCAAGCCTATGAAAACCATTAGATACGGAGCACCCAGAGAGGGAAGACTTTCACTTTGAAGACTCCTTGCAGTTCTCTTTGTAACTTTTCAAAATAGAATTTGCAGGTGTGAGGGGAACCAGTATCTGCGAGCTACAGTATTTGGCCGATTACCCTTGGAGTATAATCCAGAGTTCAAGGGGTCTTGGCAATGGAGACGAACATTCTCTCCAAACCCTGCAGGACAAAATTCAACATGGTTTTAAATGGTAAGTAAGAAGGAAAGTAAAAAGACTGGCCTTCTGGGTATCTATTTATGTCAAGAACTTTTCTCATTAAATTTCAGGACAACTCTTTCCCAGTCTTGCTGTAGAGGAAAGCAAAGCCTTAGTATAAGTTATTCAGAGTCCCACAACCTGGAAATGGCAGAGTTAGGAGTTCCACACTATCTGTCTCTGGACCTTTTCTCCTAAGTGTGGACCCTCTACCTATAACTTAGTCCAGTCCTGAGGGTTCCTTGAAAACTGACTGTGGCTGAAGACATCACCTCCTGCTCCTACACCTTCAGTAGGAAATCAAAGCAGGCAAAGTCACGAGCAGATGCGGAGGTAGAGCTTCAGCCTCCGCGCCTTCTGCTCTGCTGACAGCTTCTTTCCTGGGGCTGGCTCAGCAGAGCAGCCCTGCTGTTACTGATGTGGCCGTGACATGGGTAAATGTGTGCAAACGGCTGCGCTCAGTGCCAAGGACACACCAGACACCAGTAAATTCTAGCTCCCTTAAGCTTCCTGTAACCACCCTGTCCGATAAGTTTTTAAAGGATGAAATGGTGAGCAACAGCAGCTAGCTCTGCCTTTGTCGCCTTCTTAACGGCCCGCCCCGACACCAGCATCTCCATCCCATTCAGAGCCTGGCAGTCTGGACTCAGCACTCACGTTTACAAGTGGCTTTAACTTTGTGAAAAGGCTAGTATCCCTGGTAACTCTCATAAAAGGATCTGTGGACTTATCATGAGAATCGTTTGAAGAGAGAATTAACAGGTGGTAAAACATATCAGGCCAAAGAGTCACCAATCAGAAGAGTAGTTTTAAAAAAGTGATTGGGTAAGCCGAAGCAGTGGTGGCGCACGCCTTTAATCCAAGCACTCAGAAGGCAGAGGCAGGCAGATTTCTGAGTTCAAGGCCAGCCTGGTCCGCAGAGTGAGTTCCAGGACAGCCAGGGCTACACAGAGAAACCCTGTCTCGAAAAACCAAAAAAAAAAAAAAAAAAAAAAAAAAAAAAAAACCCAAAAAAAGTGATTGGGTAGAGACTGAAGGAAAAGCCACCCAGAGTCTGTCCCACCTAGGGATCCATCCTGTATCCAGTCACCAAACCCCGACACTATTATGGATGCCAAGAAAACCTTGCTGAAAGGAGCCTGATATAGCTGTCTCCTGAGAGGCCCTGTCAGAACCCTACAAATACAGAGGCGGATGCTTGCGGCCAACCATTGGACTGAGCACAGGGTCCAGGGTCCCTGATGGAGGAGTTAGAGAAAGGACTGAAGGAGCTGAAGGAATTTGCAACCCCATAGGAAGAACAACAATATCAACCAACCAGAACCCCCAGAGCTCCCAGGGACCAAGCCATCAACCAAGGAGTGGCTCCAGCTGCATATGTAGCAGAGGATGGCCTTGTCAGGCATCAATGTGAGGAGAGGTCTTTGGTCCTATGAGGCTCGATAGATGTCCCAGTGTAGGGGAATCAAGGGTGGGGAGGTGGGAATGGGAGGGTGGGTGGAGGAGCACCCTCAAAGAAGCTGGGGGAGGAGAATGGGATAGGGGGTTTCTGGGAGGGGGAAACCAGGAAAGGGGATAACATTTGAAATGTAAGTAAAGAAAATATCCAATTAAAAAAAAGTGATTGGGTGAGTGGATGAGACAAAAAAAGAAAAAGTGGGGTGTAACTGCATCCATAGTCTCTTCCCATGAGGCAGAAACAGCAGCCACAGTGCCGGAAACAGACAGGTGAGGCCTCCGGGATTCCATGGACATGTATTTTCTGATGAATCAGAATAAAATTTTCAGGGGGAAAAAGTAAATAGAAATTGAGGGGAAGAGAGGATTGTGATCATGTCTTAGGAACTGTCTATGTATCCTTCATTTCTTGGAGTGTGACATATAAAGGACAGTTGGGGACTGGGGATGAACTCTGTGGTAGAGCCTTTGCCTAGCATGCGTGAGGCTCCAGGTTCAATCCCCAGAACCACATTCAAAGGAGGAAGCCACACCTGATATTTGTTAGTTGACTAAACTACCAATCTAAGAGCTATACGTCTAAGAGGGAGAGAGGGAGGGAGGAGGGAGAGAGGGAGGGAGAGAGGGAGGGAGGAGGGAGAGAGGGAGGGAGAGAGGGAGGGAGGAGGGAGGGAAGGAGGAGGGAGGGAAGGAGGAGGGAGGGAGGGAGGAAGGAAGGAGGAAAGGAAGGAAGGAAAGAAAGAGGGAGGGAGTAGACATTTTGTATAATTCCTGCTCTTGTGTGTCTGTGTGTGGGTGAGTATATGTGTTTGCATATGCACATGTATGAGCCTGTGTGTGTGTAACACATCTGTGCACATGCGCACACATATGCACACATGTGGATGACAAAGGAAGACATAGTTAGCGTTCTTTGAGAATTCTCCCTCCACCTCATTCAGTGGGCCTCACAACTGCACCTAGAGGTCAGCAACAGGTACAGTCCAGCAAGCCAGCTAGCTCTGGAATCTCAGGATCTTCCTCATAAGCACTGCAATTTAAAGCTGACATCACATCCACCAAGCATTTTCATGAGTGCTGGGGGTCCAAACTCTGGTCCTCACGATTGCACAGAAAATGCTTTCTCTGATAAGCCATCCCCCAGCCCCTCTCAGAGTTTATTTATGGAATGCATTTGGCCTAACTTTTCTGGGCAAAAAGATGAATGGCCAAGTAAAGGTTACTACTATTCAAGGTCCTTGGCTTTTAGGTATTTTGTTTGAATTATTTTAATATAGTTATTACTCTTTGCATTATTTTCATTAATATGATTTGCATGCTTTCACATTATAATAATTTCTAAATTGCAGGTAGAATAACATCCAATTTCACTATCATTACTTAGATGTAGTGTTTAAAATTGGAATCTCACATTCATTTCTGAAATAATATAGATATTTCAGGCAAGGGCATTTATGTAATGGGAGATGGTCCCTGTGATCAAAGCTTCTTGCTACAGATGATCTTGTGCCTACTCCAGCTCTGCACTCATATTTCTGGAACGCAAGTTTTGTCTTGACATGGGTCACAAACATCCTGTCAGTTAAACGGCATAGATTTCTTTAAATAATGCTTAGTTTCACTCACTAACTGACTACACAGATTTTCTACACACTGAAACATTTTTAAAGTGCCTTACATGGTATAATGCAGGAATATTTGTCAAAAGAACACCAAGAGCTACAGCAGTGTGATTTGCTGTCAAAGAAATCGAGACATTCAAAATGAATGAGTGGAATTATTTCATTAAAATACTCTATGCTGCCTCCACAGACAATTTTCTTTCCTAGTCACCCATGCATACAATGATATTTCACCCAGATATTTCAGGACAATGAATTAAGTGTGGGATAACATGATGTCATTTTATTTTAAAATATTTGCAAGAAAGGCTTTGAATAGATGAGCAACGGCTAAAGGTGAGAGATAGAATCACAACCCAGTTATAGGCTATGCTCCGGTCTGCTGCTGTGCACACAGAATTTCAAGGAAACCCAGTTCAAGGAAATAGTAGAGGCAGATGGTTTTGGTTGGATCTTGGCAGCTGTCAGTGGAAAATATGGATCGCTCCATCCATTCCTTTTCCTAGAAGCTGAATGCAGAAAATTAAAATCCTGTCCAGGGCTAACTAAATATGTGCCCTGTATCGCTTGCATATTATTCTGTTGGATGGGAGCAGGTTTGAATTTCATATCCTAATTAACATTGATACAGAGCAGTTTTGCAAGGAAGAATCACGTCTAGGCAGAACACGCTGGACTTGGCCCTGAGTGTCCACGGCAGCTGAGTCCTAGCCGCCACCTTCTCTGCACCGTGCTTTGCGTCCTGCTGGATGAGCGACGTGTTCCAAAGTCCCTCTCTCTCCAAATGGTGCCGCTGTCTAGATTCTATAACTGTCTGGGAATCTGTTTGAGGATTTTTTCCCTATGTTTTAAGTAGAAATTTATTTTAGAAATTTCAAGAAAAAGAGTGTATTTGCAGAAAATTATCTCTCACAAAAATACTAGTGAATGAAACCTTCTCTAAGGAAAAAAAAATGTGTATTTTCAGAAATCCACCAGCTAGATATTTCCTTTCCGTAGAAAAAGAAAGACATTTGTGTCAACCACCAATCAAAATCATCTGTCTTATGGCACATTGTTGATGTCTTTGTTTCATTTCATACATACGTACATACATACACATACATACACGCAGACAAACCACAGACACACATACATACACACATACATACACACATACAAACCAATATATATACATAAATACATACACACATACATACAAACACACACATATATACACACATACAGACATACATACATACACACAAATATATATACATAAATACATACACACAGACAAACATACAGACACACATACATACATACACACATGCGTACACACATACACACATACAAACATAAATACATACACACAAACATACAGACACACATACATACACACAGACATACAGACATACATACACACATACAAACAAATATATATACATAAATACATACACACATACATACAAACACACACATATATACACACAGACAAACATACAGACACACATACATACACACATGCATACACACATACACACACACAAATATATATACATAAATACATACACACATACAAACACACACATACATACATTAATTATTCATTGAGCTTAATATCAGTATGCTGTGAACAAAAAAACTATACAAAATTAATCTTCTCAAATATTTCCTTATTTTTCCTTTAACAGCCCACATCTAATGTGTCTGTACATACTCCACACGTAAAGAAAATAAAAGCCCAAACCAAAACCCTTTATTTATAAAGCATGGGGTTCCAAACATCTTCCTTGCAGATTTCAATCATAAAATTACGATTCCATACAGCTTAAAACAATGAAATGTTTTTATGTCTTCTTTTCTATCTTGCCTGTGGTTTTGCTCAACATTCTGATGTTGCCTGTGTGAGTGTGCACCTGTGGAGGTCTAAGAGCAGTTTGTGAGGCTTAGTTCTCTCCTTCCACTGTGGGGGCCTGGGGCAATGTCTGCCGTCAGGTTTGACAGCAAGTGCTGGTACCCACGGAGCAATCTTGCCAGCCTATGTCTTGTAATTTTCATTTTCTATCAATTATCTAAGCATGAGATCCTATGTACAAATATTTTATAGCATGTAAATGAGATATACAACAATCGGTTTTATTTCTAGCTGGCTTTTAAAAAGCGCTATTGAAAAATCACAAAATGTGCACTTATTTTAGCATACTCTGTAATTTTTTGTTGCATATACAGAAATGACAGAGTTCCTGATGCTTCCTATGTCATTGTGCTACATCCAGCAGGATGCTCAGCAGGGAGTGTATATGCAATAAAATGTAAAATGTGAATGGGTAGATGAGTGCAAGGAAGTTTGCAAAAGTGCAGAGCAGAACACAGAGAAAACAAAAAATAAATTTATATCATCAGATTTAGGAAATATTTACTCTAAAAGCTGTATGTATGGAAAATGTGTACAAGCTTGCTTTACGTGCGTGTGTGCTTTACGTGCATGTGTTTGTGTGTGTGTCCTCTGCTGTCCTTCAGATTTGGGGGAGCAGGGTCTCTCACCGAACCTGGAGATCAAGTCAGCTACAGTCTGGCCAATGATCTCTAAGGAGATCTCTGTCTCTACCTGACCTATGCTGGCATTGTAAGCATGCACTGCCAGACCTAGCTTTTTACATGAGTTCTAGAGACCTGAGTTCAGGTCCTGAATTACAGCTGGTAGGGCAAGCCCTTAACAACTGAACCATCTCTACTAGAGTCTTAATTATTATACAATTATATATATATATATATATATATATATATATATATATATATATATATATATATATATATATATATATAATTAGAAACAGGGGGAGATAATTGAAAACCATTTGCCTGATAGGACTAAAGAAACAGTTGCAGCAGAAATGTGGGCTCAGATGAGTCCTCATTGAGTCACTATACAACTGTGTTAAGACTTCTCCGGCTCTTCTCCCTCCAACACCCTTTGTGTGGAGGTTCCAGGATCCCTTTTGTGGAAGTACCTGGACAGTTTCTGGTTCTGGTGTCACTCAAGTTTATAGGTGATCCTTCCAAAAGGATGCACTTTGCACTGCCAGTGCCCTGCGATGTTCTGTAGCCAACAACAACCCCAACCCTGAAGGCAATGGCTCAGGCACTCTTTGATTAGGAGATGGGCTATGCCTGTTACTTGAAATGCAGATAAACAGCTCAGGAAACTAGAGGAGACCAGATTCAATTTGCAAGCTATCTTGGTATGAATTCAAGGGGAAATTACAATTTAATGATAATATATTTCTAAATTTAACACAATTCAGTAATTTTTTCTTCTCAAAATTGGTGCCCAGGGAATAACAATTAGGGCTAACTAGTAATTTCTCAAAAGTAGTTTACAACTTGAAGGACACAGTTCTATTTTATAGCCTGCTTTGAATTAAGAATCTTAAAATGGCTTCCAAGTATTCGGGGTAAAAAGCTCTCAGAAGCATTTGATGAAAATGCTTAGTCCCTAGTTGTTCATTTTAAAACTCCTCACCTCTACAATGTTGTCTCTTTTCTACAAATAATTTCAGCCCATTTTCCTGTCAATAAAGCTGCTTGAAAAGTCAACCCTAGGCCATAGGAATCACGTCTGTACTTGCAATTTTGATTTATCACCCTCACCAAAAGTAGAATGACCCTCAGAACAAGAAATTTAGTATATTTATCTTAGTCCCCAGATAAATTAGTCAAACTTCCAAATAAGAACTGTGGAGGTGCACAGAAAAGGACATAGAGAAACATCCAGAAAGATTACCTCTCTATAGCAGATTCAGACCACAACCATTTGAAATGTACATTGAAATCCCAGTGGCCTGAAAAGTGCAGGATCAAAGCCCACCATGGGGATACTGCATGGAGAGGGACAGCTGCATGGTGCTCTGGTTGCATGTCACTCCATGGCCACCACGCTGGGCTGCATGTCATTCTGTGGCCTCTATGCTGGGTTACATGTCACTCCATGGCCACCATGCTGGACTGCATGTCATTCCATGGCCTCTATGCTGGACTGCATGTCACTCCATGGCCACCATGCTGGGCTGCATGTCACCCCATGATCTCTAATGCTGGCTTACATGTCACTCTGTGGCCTCTATGCTGGGTTGTTTGCCACTCCATGCTCTCTATTCTGGGTTGCATGTCACTCCATGGCCACCATGCTGGGCTGCATGTCACCCCATGATCTCTAATGCTGGGTTACATGTCACTCTGTGGCCTCTATGCTGGGTTGCATGTCACTCCATAATCTCTAATGCTGGGTTGCATGTCACTCCGTGGTCTCTATGCTAGGTTGCATGTCACTCCATGGCCTCTATGCTGGGGTTACCTGTCCTTCCATTGTCTCTATACTGGGGTATCATGTCACTCCATGGCTTCTATGATGGGATTACATGTCACTCCATGGTCTCTATGCTGGGGCTACATGTCACTCCATGGCCTCTATGCTGGGCTGCATGTCACTCCATGGCCTCTATGCTGGGTTGCATGTCACTCCATGGTCTCTATGATGGGGTTACATGTCACTCCATGGTCTCTATGCTGGGGCTACATGTCACTCCATGGCCTCTCTGGAGTTCTGTTAAAATGCCCACTGATGATGCACCTTAGTGTCTCATTGTTTATTCTAAAGGACAATAAAATGCTGAAGGCCCACACTCAGGATGAAATTAAGATTACCTCAGAAGAGCATCAGAAAATGGAATACATTTTGAGGCATATCGAATTTTTGATCGATAGTCTACCTATGCATTTATACTTCATGAAACCCAGAAGTGGTAGTAAGTTGTTTTATTTTTCTGCCTTTGAAATACTAAATAACTACAACTTTAGATTAAATATGATATCTGAATGGGACATCTTATCAGTAAAGAGAAACTTTTGTGGAGCTGATTCATCAGAAAAATGAGAAATTTCAAAGTCCCCTGAAGAACAGAGCTGCCAACACTCACTTCCTGAGCCATGGTCCACAATGTCACTGAAACTGTCTGAAATTCTCAGAGTCTGACTTTCTCAACAGAATTCCAACCAGCAATCAAATTTTGAAAATTTAGACTTTGTAGCTCTTGCTTTAAAACAGACCTGTTAATCAATATCGCACACTTAAATCCCCTGACTCACTGACACTGCTTGGCATAAACTGTTTCCTTTCATAATCTTCCTTACCAATTCAGTTATCTTTGCTAGTCAGGACTCTGCAAGTCTTTCTCTAATTTCAAGCTTCCTGTTTATGTTTTGGTAATTCTACTATGTGTTCAACGGCATAAGCATCAAACCAGCAGACTCTTACTGAGGTGCGTCATACTGACAGCTGCCTGCAGACTCTTACTAGGGTACCTCATACTGACAGCTGCCTGCAGACTCTTACTAGGGTACCTCATACTGACAGCTGCCTGCAGACTCTTACTAGGGTATCTCATACTGACAGCTGCCTGCATAGGCACAGGACAGTGTATTGGGTGTCTGCTATTACTCATCTACCCTGGCTTATTTCACATAAACTCAGTCATAAAATACCCGGCATGCAATTGCGAGCACACTGATGTGATGCTTTGGTATTGAGCTTTGAACCTCATCTAGCACTAAGAGAAAACACAGTTCTCAGTGTCTAATGTGGAGCAAAGGCAGCCAGCATGCGAAACTCAGGATCATGCATGCTGTGATCCGTTACTGAAATTTTGGCACCTGATGATGCTACAGACATAAAGAGTTTAAATGTCCAAGAATATCACCCCAGAGACTCAGGAAATGTGCAGGAGTACAGGAGCATTTCAAAGCAGGCACTCTCCCCTCCCAGTCAACAGAAGGTTCCCTCCAGACAGCAACTTCAGGTGCTGCACTGTGCTGTCTAAACTCATTGTCTAAGGTTTGTTATAAAACGGGGCAGTTGTTAGTGATAGAGGAACTCCGGAGGCTTTGCTGGAGGCTCTGCCAGATAATTTATGCCAGAAGTGCATGTTACTTACTACAGCCTATGTCTCCCTTATGAGCAGACTGTCTGATTTAGGAAAATTACTTTCTCCTCTCTAGGCCTCATTTAATTTACTTATCAAAGGGGACCATAATGATCACCTAATTTGCAAAGGTCTAGTGGGAGCTAGGTACTTTAGCAGACTAGATATCTGCCCTGTGGGGAAAACCTCTCCTAAGGACAAATAGATGAATGCTTATGGCAGAGAGTGTCTGCAAGGTGATGTATATATGGTCCTCTCATTTTTCCTTGATGAAAGAAATTGTCTGTAATAAACCAATCTACTTATTTATTTATTTTTGAACAATTCTTCTAAGATATTTCTTCCTTTTGGATGGATGGAAGGGCAAACTCCACTTCCTTAGACTACCTGCAGGACACATCAGCCATGAGTACACCCTTTAAGAATAGGTCATGAAGTGGGAAAATAGGTTCCTCCTACAAGTGGAGAGGGCTTGGTGGACCCAAGTTCCCTTTTCTAAAATGAGATTTTTGTATGGTGGAACAAGGAAAGGCAGTCTAGACAATTTCTAGAAGCTTCTTTCTGTCCACTCCTTGCTCTGATCCTAACATTCAGCCATGACTGAGAATGTATCAAGTTCATATCACAGCACTTAAACAAGATTGTCTCACCCAGCTCTCTCCCAGTCCATGGGACATCAAATATGTAAATCTGCTTCCATTATTTAACATTCAAGAAGAGAGTTTAGAAACCTTATTTATGAAGTCACAAATGACATACAATGTGGGACACAAATCATGTCATTGAGAGAAAAACTGACAAACTTGAAGAGTCAGAGTCATGGGGAATACTGACACAGAGGAAACTATTTTTAAAGACACAAGATTCTAGTGCAGGATTGGCTCCTCCACACCGTCCATTTTGTCTCTGTTGTATATTTTTTCAGAGAAAGAGGCTTCCAGTCTCAAATTTAGTTTCAAAACAATAATATTTTCAGTTTTGTTAGGAACTGAAATTACCGGGATTAACGGTAGTATTGGAAGTCTCTTTGTCTCTTTATCTCTGTGTCTCTGTGCCTGAATCTTTATATGTCTCTGTCTCTGTCTCTGTGTGTGTGTGCATGCATGTGTGCATGCTTGCCATGTGCCTGCCACAGTGTGCATGTGGAGATCAGAGCACAGCTCTGTAGAGTCAGCCATTTTCTCCTACTTCTGTGGGTTCTGGGAATTGAACTCGGGCCTGTGATGCAGACACTTTCATCCACTGGACCACCCCACCCTCAGGACCAAAACAACACATTTAGCTAGTTGTCATATGGCTATGTAAGCCATTCATTTCCCCCCAGTGCACCAACTCCTTTCTTATGGCCACCACTATTAGTTCTATGCACTACTAAGCTAGGAATGTTTTGGGCAGACTCCTCACCACATTGACTGGGTGCAAGTTATCCTTGTCTTACTTACAACATATGGAGAGCTTTTCAGCAAACTGCTAATCCCTCAAATCACACTCTTTCCTGCCCTTATCTCCTTTCCCTTCTGCTCCTTATAGTTTGGAAGTGAAATGTCCCTCACAGGCTTCCATTTGAACCCTTGGTCTCCAGATGGTGGCACTATTGTAGAGGCTGTACAATTTTTAAGAGGTTTCATCTTCATTAAGGAAGTGGGTCACTAAAGAGTGATCATGAAGCTTATTAACAGGTCCCAATTCCATCTAACCTGCACCCTGCTACATGGAGATATGAGCAAACTCCCTGTATGAGGCCTCTCCCCACCATGAGCCAAATAAGTCCTCTGTCCCTTAAGTTGACCCATGGTGCATTTGGCCTTGGTAATGGGAAGAGGAAGTAGCCATGTTCTCCTGTAAGATGAGCACCACTCTTGCAGTAATAGAATGATCAGATGTGATCTTGATGGGCTTTCGTGCATTATGTGGCTTCAAGTGCCAGAAGACTTTCCCTGTCCCCCATCTTGACCTAGGTATGAGTAGCATACCCATCTTATATTCATAAAACCATTTACAGAAAAGACTCTCACTCTGCAAAATGGAAACTCTACTTCCTTGAGACTGGCTCTCGGCTTGTGTCTACCCATACACATCTCTAAGAAAAGAATGCCTATCTCACCTGTGGAGTTATTGATACTTAGAACCTCACATCTTTGATTTAGTATTTAACATGCAAAGCTCTTCATCACTGTAAACAGGATGCCCCACCACCAACTCCTGTTTCTAAGAAGGACAACTTTCTGAAAACATTAAATGACATTGTTATGTCTATCTGTGCTATTGTGAAATTTGGAAAATCTTCCCCTCCTTTGGCCTCATTATGATAAGAATAACAGCTTTCTGCATAAATAAATACTGTGGGACTGGCTTTCTATAATTTGTGAGTTACCCTGCTTTGAGTAAATATTCTTATTTGTATGTGTCCCGTGGCCATAATAAATTATCACAAGAACAGTGAAGCCAAAGCTATAATTAACTTGATACAGAATGGCTGTTTTATTGTGTAATGACAGTACAGGTCCTAAAGGTGGCCAGTTTATAAAAACAAGCTGTACTACATAACTAAATACACCATAAAATATATCAAATGCCTGGAGAATGCCAATGTATTTAATGCCACCAAAAATAACTGCAACACAACAAACCACAGGAATCAAAGGGAGAAATAGATAAAATTGGATTCTATGATATCCCATCTCCAATATCCAAGGAAACAATTGGAGCAGCGATTAGCAGGGACTGAAGAGTTACAGCCAACCAGCATCAAATCAGTGAACTAGCAGACATTTGCAGAACATTTTTCCCTTCCCAACAACAGAGGGAAAACTCTTGCCACCCCAGCAGAGCTGATTTCCAAAGAAGCATATAGCATTATCATAAAGTAAGAATACTTGAAATAGCACAAAGTATGTTTTCTGATTTCATGTAGAAATTAGCTAAAATTTGATCATTAACTTGAATAAGTAACATTTCAAACACCCAGGATAAAGCACAGACGTGAGTTTCTATTGCTTCAGATCGCACACTGGTTTCTCAAGAGAAAAGAAGACAATAAAATTGACTTTGTCAAAGTAGCAGATGCCCAAAGAGCACTAGTAGCAAGTAAAAAGACACCCCCCAAATGGGCGAAATTCTTTAGAATCACATATCTGATCGGGACCTTATACCTGGAACACATACAGAAACTTAATAATAAAAAACTGTACAAATAGACTCATCAGAATCCCTTTGAAGAATGTTCAAATGGCCAATGAACACACAAAAAGAAGCTAAACATCATTGACATCAGTTAAATCAAAATCTGTGAGATGCTGTTTCCAACCTACTGGGTTGGCTACAACCAAACAGGAAAAGACAAGTTCTTGCAAAGAAGTGGAGATATCGGAAGCCATTTGCACCTTCAGAGTATACTTTATTGTAGATGATTTAGAAAGTGCTTTGTCATCTTCTGGGGATCACACACAGACTTGGGGTTTTCATTTTCACTGTATACCAGGAAAGGTGGAAAAATGCACTCCTGAAAACTTGGTTTTATATTTAGGGGCAGCATTCATGATAGTCAAAATGGAAAACAGCTATAATTAACACAGGCTGAAGCATAGACAAGATATTGTGTCAGTGGCTCATTCATATTCAGAAATATTATTTGGTTAAAAGGTATAAGCATATTACCGAGAGACACTACAGCATGTATGCTGAAGTAGAAAGAAGCAGTCAGTGAAGGCCACATATTCTCTGACTCCGTTTATATAAAATCTTCAGGACAGGCAAGTCTGCTGGCTGACAGCTTAGGAGTCACTTCACACAGGGGAAATTAGATGGAGAGAGAAACTGGGCTTCCCTATGGACTGAGAGAAATCTTCTGCAGTTGATTATTGTGATAACCGCACAGGTCTATTAATACAGAAGACATGGTTAGATGAGCACACACCTTCAAAGATGACTGGATGACATAAATTATGTAGCAATAAGTAAGTTATAAATGGATATTTTGGAGCACAAAAGAAGATTTGCATGCCGGTGATTCAGATCCAATGAATCAGGAATGCCAGACATTGCCTGTTGATTGGCTTCAGAGGTTTTTAGAAGTAGGAGGGACAATGAGAAGAAACTGTGGGGCAGCTAAGCAAACCAAGCAGATGCATCTATGAGAGGAGTTTCAATTTCACTTCAGTATTTCAATTTTTCCTCTTGCTTTGTACATAAAGATTTGGGAGAACCTAATGCAAACTTTGCTCATTGTTGAAACTCCTTGATATTCAAAATGATTTTTGTTTTGTTTTGGTTTTTTGGATTTTTGGGTTTTTTTGTTGTTGTTGTTGTGGGTTTTTTTGTTGTTGTGGTGGGTTTTTTGTTGTTGTTGTTGTTGTGGTTTTTTTGTTTTTTGGGGGATTTTTTTGGAGAATGAGATGAAGCCAGAGTAGAGAGTGAGCATTAGATATCTGAATTCTAACCATCAGCAAAGGGAGGCAGGCATGTGATTACCTTATAAGAAGGTACAGCAGTGTGTAGATTTTTTTTTTCAGCTAAAATTTCCTAGAATCTACATCGTGATAAGAAGTAGAAGCTGTTATCCCTAAAAGTATGCCATCAAGTGCATGCGTATCAAATTCTGATTTCTACACAATTACCCACTATAGGCAGAGAAGCAACAGTGTATAACAACTTCAGACCCTTTGGGTATTCAGTAGTATGGCATTCTTCATATTACTTATGAACACAGACAAGTGTCTATGCTCCCAGTATAAGCGGGCTAATACGGCAAAGGTTTATAAATGAATGCAATACTCTTAAACACTGGGGTTGGGGTGTGAGGTTTCAGAATTCAAGCCAGGTTCAATGATTCATTCTCCTTCCTGTTGCCTGTGGATCCTGATGTAGACCTCTCAGCTAAGTCTTCGTCACCATGTTGGCCTGCCTGCTGCCATGCTTCCTGCCATGATGATGGACTAAACCTGTGAAATGTAAGCTAGCTCCAAGTGAATGTTTTCCTTTATAAGAGTTGTTATAGTCCTGACATCTCTTCACAGCAATAGAAACCCTAACAAGACATGTATCTGTCACCTCAAGATTTATTATTATGAGGGAAAAGACATAAAATCCTTTGTTTTATCTTTAAAATAAAATGTTATTATCATCTATAGTCACCCATCTGTGACATAGCATATCAGAGGTTTCTTCCAATGGACCATATTTACTGTCTCTTACACACTTAGACACACACACACACACACACACACACACCCCTAATAACTTCCTCCCCATTTATCTAACTAGTGTTTGTTGTTTACTGTTTTTCTGTGAACGTATATCATTATAGACCAGGCTGGCCTGGAACTTCTGACCATCTGCATCTGCCTCAGAGTGCTAGGATTAGATCTCCCCAAAACAACTCTCTATACATTTCACCTCTTGTAAAGTTTGCCGCAGTTTCTCTTCCACCCCAGAGGACACCCCATATATCTCCATTTTTGCTTCAATCCCCTAGAATCCAGTGGCTCCTCCAACCTGCCCACTCCACAGGCAGCCTCTCCCTCAAACACTGGACAACTTCCAGCTGAACATGCTAAACTGTTCCTCAAGGTTAAGAATGCTCAGGCTTTACAGAGGATGATATCCATACACCTCAAGTCACAGCCAATCATTTCCATTTTAGCTACTTGCTTCCCACTGCTATGTAATCCCATGGCTGCCTGCTAGTTCTTACCATTATACACCCTGCTTCGATGGTCCTTGTTCTACTCCTCTGCTTTACAATAGGTTTAAATGCTAGTGGGTTCTCAACAGAGGCCTAGTAAGTCAATGATAAGCCATTGCTTGGTAACACCTGTCCTCACTGGAGTGACATAGGCAGGGTGCAATATTAAACCACTTTACTCAGGGTCTGTGATGTTAACACATGAGTGACACCCAACAACTGCTTTAAACTATTGAGTGTTTTCATAGATAGTTGTGTTTGTCAGGTCCTCCCTCAATAGCATCTCTTCTTTCCCCCATCCCTTCGCTCTCTCCTTATTCTCTCCCTCTTCTCTGCTCTTTCCCTTATCTCATTCTTTGTAGCATACTTCATAGCATGTGCTTCTCATAGCCCTGTCAGGTTTGAGGGATCACTAACATGAAGCCTCTCTCTTTCATATAAGTTATAACTTGTTAGCAATTTCATCATCATTGATGGATCTGTTCATAGACAACACCTGGAAGCTATACCCTTGAAATGACTGTCCAAGACTCAGAATTTTTGAGTTTTACATCCACCGCTTTGAGCTTGATGCCTTAGCTTTCTCTGGCTTTATCTTCCTGTATCCTTGTGTGGTATAACCCTACACTTCCATAGTGGTGTTTCAAAAGTCCAGCCACTTTCTCATACAGTTAGCAGTGTGTCCAACTCTACATACCCATAATCCCCATGGGAGCAACTACCTGAAGTGACATCTGCATTTCCTAAAGTGTTATGGCTAGCATTTTGCCCATAGGAAGAGTTCAATAAACACAGGTTTCATAAATGAGGTACTGTGTCAGGTTCTGTGAATGTTAAGAGTTTCTTTTTCTTCCAAAGAAATTTTGAAGTCAGAAGAATTCATAGCTACCCCTATATTTCCATGAGTGGGACTGTCTCCAATTGCCCAAATCACTTACATATTTTTTAAGCTGAGTGCAAACACAGCACTGGTATTTCCTTTGGATGGATTATTCCAAACTGTTGATAGCATGTTGCACAAGAAGCCTGAAACAGCCTGCAGCCTGCTCCCTATGGCTCCCCAGTGTGCTCTGTCAGGGACTGATATACTCACACCCTTCCTCCACCCTGTTCAGGCAGGGTGTATGCAGTTTAAGGAATCCAAAAGACTAGAGGACGATTTCCTGTTGGATTCTAGGAGAACTCATCAATTTGTTTTTTATCTGTTGCACAGATCTTTCTCTCCCTGCTTTAGGGCTTCACATTTTAATAGAAAATGCATGTTTTCTGAGACTCACTACATTGATATTTCTGTCACAATTCCTGCTGCTAACAGTAAGTTTCCAGGTCTACTCTGTAGCTTAATAACCACAGGAGGCACAGAATTAGACAAATATGACATTAGTTCATGTGGTCTATAATCTTCTTAGTTTTCTTTCCATTGCTTTGATAAACACCTTGACCAAAAGCAACTTGGGAGGAAAGTTTTATAGCTGACAATCCATCATGAAAGGAAAGCAAGGCAGGAAATCAAGGTAGGAACCTGGAGGCAGGACCAGAAGCAGAGGCCATGGAGGGATGCTGCTTACTGACTTTCTCCTCATGGTTTACTCAGCCCACTTTCTTATAACATTCAAGACCTCCCACCCAAAGGCTGGCATGGTCCCTCATGAGCTGGGATCTCCCAAACAACCATTAATCAGGAGCACCTGTCACAGACTTGCCTGGAGGCCAACCCAATAGAAGCATTTTTTAATTGAAGTTCTCTCTTCCCAGACAACCATAATTTTTGTCAAGTTGACAAAATCTAGTGAGGTCATAATCTTTTAGCATAAACTTGGTAGCAAAATATTCCAGCCACATGTGCACCCAGGCCTGGTCAAAACTCACGTGTGTCACTGATGCCTTCATGTCTGTGGGCAAGACTCATAGCAGTCATTCCCACACGCCCTCACTTTATGATGGAATCAAAATTAGAAGTTGAGCTGGCAGGTCAATCTTGCCATGCCTAGGTACATCCCTGCCCATGTTCTGTTAGGGCCATGTGCCCTAGAGTCAAAACAAGGGCTTCTTAAAAAGCTAAAGTCATTTTCCTGTTAGTCATGGCACTTATTTCCTTGTGTGTTTGTCGTCTTAAAAGCACAGCTTATGAAACTTTGCTTGCTCATAGTAGTATTTTAAGAAAGAAAATAGTGTGCCTGATTTCTGAATAGCCCTCAACCCAATGTCCATCAATGACTGAGATGTTAATTTGCTTGGGTCTGTTCTTAAGAACTGACTATAACCCTATAAAAGAACAGAAGCATTCACTTCTACAAAGTCCTGGTAAAACTTTTCCTCTCTGAGGAATTATTTCACAAATCTCCCAACCTCAACATAGTACAAAGAAACACATAGACAAAACTGTATATTTTAACATCTCACTTGTAAAAAGCAAGAAAACATGAAGAAGCTATTGCACCCCAGAGGGGATAGAGGCAGAACAACCAAACACAAGGTGGTTCCTTGAATTTGCTCCTAGAACAAGAATAAGCTTATAGGATTACTGGTGAAATCCAGATAAAGCCATATCACACCATGAATCATGCCAACAAATAAAGGAAGTGTGATACTAGACCACTCACTAAGATCATATTAAACACTGGATCATCTTCTCTTAAACCTTTTTGTAAGATATTATTCTCATATTAGACACGATGTTTACAGTCCAGGTTATTTAAAAATACTTCTATGAACCGCTTGATTCAAGGATGATATAATATCCACATAGCTAAATGACAGCAGAGAGATAGTAATGATGTGTGGGTATAATTTATTGTCTTGTACCTTTTCTATCGATCCTCAGTATAACATTAATTGTAGACATGGCTGTATACAGTTTTCAGAAGTGGGTCTCATGTTAAGACTGGCTGACTTTTTCTTTGACAGCATTCCCTTTGTTAGAGCAGGGTAGTGAAGCTAAGGCTTCCATAGGCTCACTGCTGCAGTAGGAGCTGTGACATTTGACTATAGTTCTGGAAATAGGTGTTAGAATTGTGGTCTCCCTCTGACCACTTGTTCAAGGTCAGCAGACACGAATAAATTTGCAGACCACCTTTTCCTCCACAAGGGTGTCTTTGTTACTTTTGACTGTTGCTGTGATAAACTGCCCTGATGAAAGTGACTTAAAGAAAGCAGGGTCTATTTTGGCTTAGAAGGTACAGTCCCTTGTGGTGAGGGAATACCAGTGGCCTGAGTAGGAGGAAATTGGTCACATTAGATTCATAGACAAGAAGCAGAGAGATGAGTTTAATATATGGCTTGATTCTCCTTTTTATTCAGCCATTGATCCCAGCCCCATGGGTCTGGGATCCACATTTGAAGAAGAAACCCCACAATTAACTGGCTCTAGATAATCTTTTGTAGACACACTCAGAAGCTAACCCAATCTAGAAACTTCTTCATACATGTTTCCAGAGTTTTGTCTCCTAGGTGATTCTAGTTCTTGTCAAACTGGCAATTACCATTAGCTATCCCACGTGCTGTCTGTCTATGGGAGGTCCCTAAGATAATCGTGTCAGAGTTACCAGCAATACCACCCAGGTGTTCCTGTAAGACACATGGCATCCAAAATACAGGCGTGAGACAGGAATGAGCACTAACGAGTCCCAGAGGTGATCCTGCTTCATGTCCTGTAGTGAGTGAGTCGACCCCTGTTTGTCATTAACACAACTTAGCATGACAACATGTAATATGGCCAGAGGATTACAGACTCATCAAGGTCCCAAACATCTATGAATACCGCCAAAGTGTGGACTGCATTTTTAAGTCTGCTTTATTTTTTTCTCTATATATCAGCATAAGAATGACTGGGGAGGTCATCTTTTGGAAAGAGGTGGGTTATTGCATTTGAAGCTGAGATCTGGGCTGTTCCTCAAATTCAAGTGTTGAAGGCTTTTGCAACCAGTCAAAGGCACCACTGTAAGGACATGGAGGCTTAGGATACAGGACCAAGTAGAAGCTTTGTTATTTGTTATTTGTTGTATGCTTGGAGGAGATATTGGGGCCCTTACTCCCCATCGGCTTTGTGCATTCTTGCCACAGTGTAGTGAGCACTCCTCTCTGCTCCACATCCCTGCCCTGATAGGCTGTCCTATCGTGAGCCCAAAGAAACAACACAATCAGCCATAAAGTGAAATAAACCCAGTGTACTATTAAGTCTCAAGTATTTTGTGACCTCGTGGACCGATGACTAGCGTATCTCTTCACTGTGGACCCGCTGGTCCACCCTTGCAACCACACCTCTCTTCCACTGACCTGTGCCTCTGTTCAAGTGTGCCTTGGCCTCAGCTGCCCTTCACCTTTGCATGGTCACTTTACAAATCCTTTAAAGTTTGCTCCTTTTATAAACCTTCCGGGTTTCTTTCAAAGCAATTCTATATTTGTTTGTGCAGCAACCACAGAGCTTAGAAGCCAGAAACTCTGAGCTTCAAATAAATAAATAAATAAATAAATAAATAAATAAATAAATAAATAAATAAAACCTTGATACGCTACTAAGTAGCTGAGTGTTGGGAGCACCAACGAGGCACATTCCTGTCTCCTGTCTGTGATCTCATAAAGACATTTTTGTTCTCTAAATGCTGTATCATGTTTTCTGTAGAGCTGGCATCCAGAACATTTACACTACCATTGTGGATGCTACTCTAGCTTACAATACCATCTCCTATCAGACTACTCATCCCTCGAAGGCAATCCTGGTTTATAGTTCTCCTTAACTGTGTGATACCTTTTGTCACATGGATGTTCTTCAATAAATTTCTGTTGAATTGATTTCATTATTGTATTTATCACATATTAAGATAATTTTAAGTATTTAATTATATTTCATTTGTCACTGGCTGGTCATATTGCCTACTATAAGAGCTGTATTTTCTAGGACTCAAGTAAGGTACAAACTGGCGTTTAAGAAGTGTTTGTTGATGTAGAAAATAAATGTGAAATTTAAGGAGATGAATCTGCCTTCAAGCTAGCTCCTCCCACCCTGTTCTTAGTCACTTGCATTCAGACTGAGGCATCTCTGGACTGCAAAGGCATGTCTTGGCTTGAGAACAGAAGAAAGAAGGGCCAAGAAGCAAATGGTATGATACCATAGATGGTGATTTCTGTCCTGTACTAATCTAGATGAAGAGATTAAAATAACATATCTGCTCAGAAAATTGCTTCTCCCACAGCCATGCTCGGGATGTGTAGGGGAATCCCACCTGCTGTCTCTGTGAACACAGACAGTGGCAGCACTTTGGGACAAGAGGCTCCAGAGTAGCTGTAGCTTGTCTGATAAAGAGAATCACTCTCAGGTCTACCCCACTCTACATCAGTACACCCAATAGTCACCCTGGTTCTGCACTGCTTTGCTTGTAAACTTCAGTTTCTTGACCAAATTCACAGGCACTGAAGAAGGAGATAAAGGAATAAAATGAACATGACCTCTCCCGGACTCTGCGGTGTTTCCACTGCCCTCAGTGGCATTCACTGGCTACTTGACTGTTCATTGGTGTTTCGGGTGTCTCCGAAGCCATGACTGATCACGGTAAACTAGCTCACAATTAGTAAAGTGCAAATGTCTAGGCTCTCTAATCACTACCGTAATCAGAAATTGGGCTGGACTGGTAGACTTAATGCGTTTGGCCAAGGTTGCTAAACAGCTTTGCTGTTGCGTGACAAGTGACTTAAAGCTTGCTTTCTTGAAATTGTTTCAGGTGTAAAAGAAGGATATTGTACCCTGGATGGTCTAACAGGCTTTATAATTCTTGCTGTTTATATGTGGCTTTAGGCAGAACCCTGTCTCTGACCTCACATAATGGAAGTTATTTAACTGAGGAAATGTCAGTTTTCAATGTTAATGTAGGAAACACATTTGTAACCCTTCTAGAGCCTTCATTGCTTCAGGGACACTCTTGCCTCGATATGCAGTTACTGGTATAATTTTGTTGCTCTACCAACCTGCCTTTTAGAGGCAGCAGCCTGGATAGTTTACTTCATCACCTGATGCCACCAGACATACCAGGCACAGTACATAAAAGTCCCCTGCCATCCCATCTTTCTCTCTCTCTCTCTCTCTCTCTCTCTCTCTCTCTCTCTCTCTCTCTCTCTCTCTCATGTCTCCATTCCCTCTGATAACCTCATACCCTAGATCTGCTGAGTGGTGTGATTTCTTAGGGGCACAACTTGACATGGCCCTGGCAAAGGTACCCCTCCCCTCCAGTGTTTTACCCCAATGTCTTTGTGTGTCTCATTAGAGAAGCCATTTCCTCTACGCCTTAGCACAGACCTGCTGAGCAGGTGAATTCATATTCAGAACCAGCATGAATAAAAAGCAGTCTAATAGAAAATAATCAAGTACAATTACCCCTCAGATAAGTCATTTTTCATCCACATCAAGCTTAGAAAAGGAGAGAAATGGAGCTCACTTCCTGGGTGGGCAGTCACCATTCCCGCAGAGCATAATACTGTCATTTTGCTGTTATTCTTGTTGTCTGTGACCAGTATAATACAACATCCGCCAGGTAGTCCTTCCATGCAGCTTTCCTGAAACTTGTAGAATATTTTGTTTTTAATTTTTAGTGGGGTCTGCATCTCATGTACCCCAGATTGGCCTTATTCTCTCTGAAGATAATCTTGAATGTTAGATCCTCCTGCCTCTGCCCCATAAATCCTGGCATTATAAGTATGAAGATAGCGCACATAGCTTGAAAGGTATTTTACAGGATGGAGATCATTGGATGTAGCTATTCTGGCAAATTCAATTTCTATATAGGCGCTGGGTTTTGTAGGCATGTTGTATGTGAACATATACATCTGTTTAAGTGTATGTGAGGTTGTATGTGTGTCTCTGTGTACGTGTGCATATGTGTCTGTGTGTCTGTGTATTTGTGTGTATGTATGTCTGTGTGTGTCTGTGTATGTCTACATCCCTGTGTGTATCTGTGTGTGTGTGTGTGTGTGTGTGTCTGTGTGTCTATGTGCCTCTTCCCATAAAACAGACAAACAAAAATACCTTCAATTGCTGATATAACCCAAGAGAATGCCCTGAGGGAATAGCAACAGTACGCGCGCGCGCACACACACACACACACACACACACAGCCTGAGGAGAGTGCCCTGCAGAACAGGTCACATGATTTGAGTGGAAGACCACACAATAGACAGGGGCAAAGTGTGCTGTAAGAATAAACAGTGTGAAGCAAGAAACCACAGCAGAAGACAGATAGACGACATTTCCCAGGAAGAACAATAAGGCCCTCCAGACCACTCCTGGCAGCAAAGTCTGAGAGAGCTGTGTCTGCAGTAGGCATGTGTGGGACGTGTAGAGAAGACCCCCCCCCCCGCCCCTCGCAGCTCACACAGAAGGATTTTCCCTGTGGAGAGAAGAGTAGTTATCCTCCAGGCAGAGCAATTGAAATCCCCCCACCTTATTGAGGTCACCTTGAGGAAATGAGCAGACCAAGCTGGGGTGAGCACTCTCACTAGAAGGGAGGCGCCACCCATCCATTCTTAAAGACTGCTGGGGGGAATTTAAGATGAGCGGAACTTGCACCTAGCTGTCCCAACGTGGGTGGTCAATCTTCTAAGAACAAGACCTCAGAAAAACAGCTAAAAACAGCAGGGCAGAGAGAGAGCAAGCAGGCCTATGACATTTCATCAGTGCTCCTCAGACTAACCAATCAGCAGACAGTCATTTAGTTTTTGAGGTGTAGCACCTCCAGCACTCCTGGAGCTGAACACAATTTCCTGCTCACCTCAGGACTGATTAACAATGCTCCAGAAACCAAGAGAATCACAATGCGTTTGTCTTAATCAACTGAGTTTAATGTATTCCGAGTCATCTTAGAATAAGTAAGGTATATATTGAAGACTAAAATGTTTTTTCTGAATGGTTCAAGGGACTGTCCTGCTGTCTCTTCGACTGTGTTTATAGACTTATTTCTTCCTTCTCCATTTATTGTTTCCTGTTCTTTCTCTTGATTTCCTAATACCTTACAATTTATATAACAAGAAGGGTCCTAAGAATTCCTTTTAATGAATTGTCTTTTCTTCAGAATCACTCAACCAAGAACTCAGGAGTCACCCCCCCCCCCCCCCCAAGTCAGAGACTGACTCTGGAATCACCAGAACAGAAGAGTTCTTCCTGGACGGAGGAAATCTGGGGGCTACTGGAGTTAACTGGCCCATGCCCATTCCCAGCCCAGCGCTCCACCTCTTCTCTACCTCTGTAACTTTCCCCTGCTTAGCTGCTGCCCACTTGAGTCTACTGTTTTCTCCACTAAATCATTGTTGCCCTGCAAATCATTAATGCACTTTTAGTCAATAAATATGTTAAAAGCATTCTTGATTCAAAAGACCTTGCTTCATTTTCCCCGGGCACATAAAACAAGAAGTATCAGTCTTTCCTGTAAAACAGAGCAAAACCTCACACTAATATAATGAATGGGAATTCTGTAAATTTTGGTGTGCAAATTTTAAAAACGTGTCTTTTAGCTTTGAAGAGAAATGATAAACTCATCTGAGAATATCACACCCTATTTTTTTTTTTTATTTGAGCTAAGCATCAGCAGCCTGCTGAGGGAAGTTCTGAAGCTGTGCTTTCTGGTACCCAGGCCCCCCAGGCCTGAACAAACCCAAGGATTCTGGGCATCTGATTTTACATTATTTCTCACACAGACAATTTTCAGCCTGGTCTTAGAAAGCTGGTCACACGTTCATTAAACTACACAACCCTGCATTTCCCTCTGGATTCTGTGATTAGAATTCAGGCTCTCCTTAGTATGTGTGGTCCCTGATTCTGTGTTGGGGTCTTATAGCCTTGATCCCTACTCTGCCTGTGACTCTAACCTTCTGCTTCTACAGAAAACATCAATTCAGAAGCATCAAAACAGAGAACAGAAGCATAAAAAATGTTCTGGATTGGCTCTCCACCCACAGCAGCCTGCACATTACAGAGTGGGCTGACGTTTTTCTGTGCCCAGCTCAGCTAATTGGACTAATATCTTTCAAAAGGTACAGTGCTTCCTGAGGATAGAACCACAGAGTCTTCACACACACACACACACACACACACACACACACACACACACACACACCTCCCCAACAACAAACATCATTTCTGTCTCTCCCACTTCCCTATCCAGTATCTTCTTTTCAGAGAAGTTATTTCTACTTGGAGAAGATAAAGGGAAAAAAAGCAGAACAGTTAGCTGCCCCACCCAAAGGCTGACCTGGATAGAATTTACCATCTTTCTTGCTAACTAGCATCTCAATCTACAAGAATAGAGAGGTAGCTTCCAATCAGCTTTGGGGACAGTAAGGAGACATCCATTTTGTTGTATGTGTAGCTACTTGGATAAGGACAATTCTTTAAGAAATTCTTTAGTTACTCAATTTTTTTTGTTGTTACTGTTTTGGTTTTGTTCTTCCCCAATGTCCAATGAAAGTTGTGATAATTGTTTCCACTTGGGAGAGCTTCCACTGGCAGCTGGGTCATGGAGATTCTCTACATCATTTTTTTCTGCCCAGAAAACTAGAGCCATACAAATGACCAAAGGTAGAGGCACACAGCCCCTGAAATGCTAGAAAGCATATAATGTGATTGATTCATAGCAAAGAAGGTCTTTAGAGGATACCTCAGTTACTTGAATGTGACATAAAAATGGCTCTTAACCCAGTGCCTATGTTTCTTCTACAAGGTGTCTAGGAAATACCAGTTTGGAGCTCTGATTGTAATGGCATCAGGAGCCTTCACCCGTGATGCATCCTTCTGATACTGGCTGGATAGAAAACACCATAGTGAACCCAACCTTGAACTAAACACAGTTGTGTGTGCCCAGTAGGAATGGAACAGGGTGGGGTTTGGTAGTCTGGCCATGTGCTTTCATACTCATTCAGACAGATGCAGGGATACCCAGGAAGCTGTGTGATAAACACAACTACAGATTTGCCATTTGGACCATCATCCATTGTCATTATAGTTAGCACAGCTCCAGTGAAAACACATCAAAATTCTCCTGGTCCTTCAGAGCCATTTGGTAGAAACATCATGAGTCAAATCATGCCTGTCAATAGATATATCAATAAAATTCATATTTATGTAATTTTTTAAATTGCTAATCCTCTGTCACCTATGGCGATGTAATGGAAGTGCTTGCAAGTTTCATATAACCACATGCCTTTCCTTTATGAATTATTTGTGCTAAGATGGCACAGGAGCTATAATTTGCTCTTGGAGTAACTGTGCCAGAAGACCACTGATATGACATCCAGAGTTTGTGGGGAGGACCCATTTGGTGCTTGTCACAGCATGTTGGCTGCACCTCCCAAAGGACTCCATATATATAATCTTGCAAATGCCACCAGGATGCTGTGCAGTATGGGGACTACAGGCTGACCCATGAGTCTCCAGTTATAAGTCCTCAGTCAGTGGAAGCATTCTGACTGGGTGATGAAAAGATCATTACAAGGAACCATTTATACCAGGAAGACTAGAATATCTCTTCCTCTAGAGCAAAACCCTCAGTACTACATTCCTGGGAGTGCTTTGTTTATCTGGAAAGGCAGAAGACAGACGACATCGCCCTTCTCTATCCCAGCTGCAGCATGGTGCACCCCATGCTTATTCTTAACTAACTGTGTGAGTCACACCCTGCGACCTCCCAGTTTCATTTACATGTTTATTTGTTGCTTATTGTAAATACCTCTGAGCTTCTCTGTCACTTGTTTATTCATGATAAAAAGTCATGTCTTCTCTTTTGACTCTTCTTGGCATGGTGTGAACTCTGAGAGCTCATAAAAAGAAATATTTACTTCCCTTAAAAGACTGAAAATCCAGAGTCTCTTTAGATGCTTTTTTTACCCCAAAGAAAGAATTCTAGAACCACTTTGAATCACTTTTCCAATAAAAATTCTAGAAAAATCCTCATTTTTTTTTTTCTATAAGACTTTGGAGATCAGCACACATGTGTATCCCCCCACAAACGCACACCCACCACACCACCACCATTTACACTTCTGCAGATCTGGGCAGGGCACAAAGGGCCTAGGAATCTCCACATAGACTCTGGTACACCTATGTTCAGTTTCTAAAAGCTGAATTCTAGAAGAGCAACTGGCCCCACTCCTTGAGCCTTTCAGCACGTTCTTTTTAGAAGTGTATTAAAGACAGCATCGGTCATTCCTATGTCGGTAGCACATTTCTGTATGATGATGGTGCTTCATGCCACAGAGGACCTCACCATAAACAGAATGGATCATACAGATACCAGGAACCATGAAGAACATGTGTGTGTGTGCGTGCATGCGTGTGTGCGCACATGCACTGTGTTTTTGTCTAGTGCTTGCAGAGGCCAAAAAATGACACTGGACCCACTGAAACTGGGGCTGTAGATGGGTGTAAACCACCACGTGGGTGCTGGGAACTGAACCTGGGTCCTCCACAGGATCAACCGGTACTCAACTGAACCATCTCATTTAATATCTTTAATATCTCTTCTTATAATGGTTGCTCTTATAAGTATTACATCTACTCAAATTAATGTCCATGATTTCATAAGTTTCTGGTAGAATCCTAAACATACATCTCAGTCTTGAATGACCCGTCAAGCTGCTGCTGTAGTGAGTGTGATGTTTTACATTCTGATTAACACTGCCGAAGAACTCCAGCTTATCCACAGTTTGGACACTATATTTTATTCTCTGATTCTGTGATGGAAGTCACACTAACAGACACAAAGTAAGTTTGCACATCCCAGTGACTCGTGATGTTGATGGTCGCTTTGTATATTTGTGCATCTTCTCAGGATCAAAAGCTGTTCATGCCTCCTGTCTGATTCTTAAATTTCATTTGTTATGCCTTCCTCCCAGTTCACTTTTCATTCTAGCTACGTCCTAAGCTTATCTTCTTCTGTAGACCTAGGTATCTTCCAAACTGGGGGGTCTCAAAAGTAATGGATCACCTTTCACACGTGCAACAGAGTCACTGGGAGATATGTAGAAAAATATCAGATCCTTTATATTATCTTGTTGAATTATGAATAAATTATACTAATAATATTTAATATTTTAAATATAAATACTGCCTACAAGCTATCTTTATTTTGTTGACCTACTCCCTACGCAGAAAACAAAGGCCTGAGGGAGTCTGAACACTAAAGCAGAGAGCATGTGCAAGACAGAGATGATGGAGCTCATTCTGCAGTTCTGAAACAGTCTTGCAAAAAGACTAAGGTTGAAGGTAGCTCTGAAACCACAAATCTAAATTTAACAAGGTAGTAGAAGTATTGGCACTACCCTAGTCAAGCAAGACCATTTTTAGCATCTCTACTTCTGGGTTAAAAGAGAAACTATCCACAGCAAATTAGACAGCTACAATTCAAATGATCAAGAAGACAAAGAACTCTGAGTTTACATTGACTTGCTGAAATTGTACCTTCAGGAATGATGTAAAGGAGAAGTAGGATTAGTAAGAAGCTGAACACCCAAAGCTTCAGCATCCATGTCACACCTAGAAGTCACTACAAAATCTCAACAATATATCTGCTTAAACAAGACCTGTATAATGAGAACATCAGTCGCCATGCCAACATGGAGAGGGGACATTTTTACAAGGTCCCACCCATAGGTGAGGAAGTACAGAAAGTCTATGTCTTTTGAGGGAGGGAAAGTCAGTTTTCTCCAAGGAAGTGTTCCTTGTTCAGTTATCCAAGTTGTCAGCCCTTCAATACATATGAGCAACATGTACTAGTAAGTAACAGTAAATGAACTCTGTAGGCTCTCTGTGTGTGAGTATGTGTGAGTGTGTGTGTGTGTGTGTGTGTGTGTGTGTATGTAAAACAATTAAAGAAGAAGCAGTCATGAATCTGAGAGGGTGTGGGTAAACTTGGGAGAAGTTAGAGAAATAGAAATGTTATAAATATCATAACCATATATGAAATTCTCAAAAAATTAAGCCTAAGAAATGAGCAAATGTTGCTGATGACTCATAGCTTGAAGAAAGGATATACTAAAGCCAGGACCCTTGAACTCCTCTGTCCATCATGGCTAATAAAGCTCTTCCTCTCACATTCTTCTGTCTTCTGTCCTCTAACTCAGGCCAGTTTTCAAGTCTAGGTAGTGACTCCTCATCACGTCACTGCCTACTTCAGCCCCCTGCCTCAGACTCTACCCTCCCACGTAAGAACAGGCCACAGTCTCCCAGGAGTTCTGCCCATGTGCCCATTCTGTTGCTCAAGCCGCATCTATCCTTTACACCCTAGACAGAGATGGAGTCTTAGAAGAAACGCTTCACTCTTTCCTGTGAGTGTCTGCTTTCTCTAAGGTGACATTTCCACACAGGCGTGACGTAGGACGAATCATATCATTTCTTCTGTTAATACTAAACTGCTACTTTCAAATCTTTCTGTGGTGATGAATGGCTGTTTGTTTGCGCCACGCTTCGGTTTTCTTTCTCTCCTCACCACATCACCTTGTCAGTCACTGCTTTTGGAAAGATGCTGAAAGAGTAAGATGCTTTACTGCAATGGAGGGATACAGCAGGTACCAATGACTGAAAGTTTCTTAAGCATTCATCAGAAGAGTTGACATGAGCATTATGGGCCCTTCCCCTGGGGTCTCATTGGATAGTAATGTTTGGCTTTTAACTGAAATATTCCAGGCATCCATTAACTTTCTTCTCAAAATAGTTTACACATGTCCAGTAATTTGCAAATCTGAGACCCACTGCTCTTATTTCTGATAATGCCATTCATTAGTATACATATAACTACATCAATGTCAACAAAGAAATTGCTAACCTTGTATAAATTGCTAACCTCATGATGCTCAAATTTTATGTACTTTTTAATAGCATTGGAGATCTCATTCTTAGTAGAAAGAATGGGGGGGAAATGTAATGAATCATATCCTGCTTATCAGCCTAGCCATGAGTTCGAAGCCACCAGGGTACCAGTTCAATGAGGTTGTAATTAGTGATGCATTAACTGGGTAAACAATTAACTACCATAATTGAACAGATTCTGAATCTCACATCTAAATGCTACCCCAGACAGCTAGAGCCTTTGCCTGGAGAAGTGGTTTATGCTTCAATTTTGGTAAAGAAAAATACAATCAATTTCATGCTTATATCCCCTATTTGGATGATAAAGATGTCTCTCTCAGGGATATATACGTAAAGATATTTCGACTCCACTAAGATATGGTATGCAGTTTAATTTGAAAATTCTGTCAAAACATTGCTCATGTGTAGCACTGCTTTCCTAAGTGTAGAATGGCAATTTGCTTCATAACAAGTCCCTTGGAGAGGTTCCTAAGGAAACCATGCAAGAACACCAACTAACTCCAGTTTAATATGGCTACAAACAGCCCACAGGAAGGCAGGGAAGACACCAGAGAGAGACCACACTCCTCCCCACACTTGATGTGAAGAAGCACAGTAGGCGCATGCGTGCATACCAGCCCCCGTTGTTCCTCTTGCTGGATCCTTTACATAGATAGATAGTCAATCTCTCACCATGTGCTTCTGACCTAGGCTTAGTCACTACTCAGCTACAGGTTTTGCTTTGATGTACAATGGCACTCATTTAGAAGACACCCACAAAAATACACTAATCAATGGCTTAAACACAGAGGCTAGGAGCAGATATAGTGCTGGTCCACCCATACAATGATACGGCCGAACGGTTTTCTATTCTTAGAAGTACAGAAAATAGAAAGCTTTGGATTTTCTTTTCACTTCTCAGCATCTTCCCCTGTGCCCAGGGCTGAGATAGAATGCTCCTCCTTTTCTCTCTTAACTTTCCACTCTGTGAAAGATCTTTCAAGAAAGCACCCATTGCCTCATCCTGAAAACATTATAGATCCTCCAATACACAGACCCCCTCACACGCTGAAACCTCCCACACCCTCCCAATCCTCTCCAGCTCCACCCCAACAGCTCCAGCTTCCCAGCAAACACCTCCCAGGACCAGGAAAGGCCTCTCCTGGCTTTTTTTCATCCCTTGTCACTCATGGTCCTTCTTCCAAACCCTTCTGCCCTAGTTTTATCTCTGTTGTGCTTATAAAAATATTCTGATAAGTAGTAATTTAAGAGTAAAATGGCTTATCTGACCTACAGCTCCAGACAACATTCTATCCATCCAGGGAAGCCTAGGCAGGGACTGAAAACAGCTTGTCTCAGGGTATCCATCGTGAATAGCGGAGAAACGGAATGCACGCATAGTCAGCACCCAGCCAGCATTCTCTGATATACTCCAGGCCCCCCAAAACCAGGAACAGTGACACCCACTTACATCCTGAGTGTTCCTCCATCCATTCAGTCCATCAGTATAATTCCCCACAGATGTGCCCACAGGCTAACCTAATCTAGATAATCCCTCTTGAGATTTTCTTCCCAGTTGATTCAAAGTGATGTCACGTTTGCCGTCATAAAACCAACCATCACACCCTTTCGTCAACCACAAACTTCTACAAATAACTCCACTTGGACTGTGCCCAGTAAGTACAGGAGAGGCTGGGCACAGTGAGAAAGGAGGAGAGGTGCTGGGTACACACTGAAAGGCCAGAGCCTAGACGATACAATGACTGACAGGGTGAGGGTCTAGTGTCCCTGAGCGCTCCCAGCTTCACAGTCTGAACCAGGAGTCAGTGTTGCATCTGCCTTTGTATCAGACACAGCACCTCAAGGAGCCACTGAGACTTCAAAAAGACATTTAATGTGAGCTGAAATGACACTCCACCAGCCACACCTGCAGAGGAGCCTTCAAACTTCAGCTCCAATCATGGAGGGTTCCATTAACAAAAACACCACGTGAACATATCTAGGTAGCCCAAGTTACTCCCTGCACTGAGATTCTGAAACAAGAGACCTCCGTCAGTCTTTCTTCTTGTAAACTTTATATCTATATATATTGCATGTAGAGGCTAAAAGAATGTGTCAGATCCCTTGGAACTGCATTACAGGAAGTTGTGAGCTGTCTGATGTAGATGCTGGAAACCATACTGATGTCCCATGAAGCGCAGGGTGCAGCTTTAACTTCTGAGCCATCCCTTCAGTCCACCAGCACCCTCTCTCACATCTCAGAAGTGACTGGGTTAACCGTGCAGCTGAGTCCAACAAGGCCAGCATCAGCTTGCTGGGCCACTCTCAGGAAGAAGGTTTCCTTCAGCCTGATTCAAGCATTGCAGGATAAGGGTGTAGATGCCAATAGTTTCCCCTTAATATGAACAAGTGTTATACTTTGTAGATCACTGAAAACATAGTTAACAAAAACAAAATAAGGCAATGCGTGCACATGAAGGTACTGCCCACCAGGTAGATCAGAACCTGCATGCCATGGGGTCTCAAGTTATTCACATCTGAAACACTGAAGTTGAGTTCTTATTTTCTCTGACAGCTACGGTATTTTCTCTCTATGGTTTCTTATTCTGTACTGAGCATGCTGCATTAGGAAATCAGTTTGTTCTTCCCCAGTCAAAGGGTGCTCGAGGATATACTCTTTAAGGCATTTAAAACTGTGTTGATCTTTCCAGCCAATGGATGGAAATGTACTTGCATGAAATGTAGCCAGGAAGTGTCACCAAGGAAAGATTCTGTCTTAGTCAGGGTTCTATTCCTGCACAAACATCATGACCAAGATGCAAGTTGGGGAAGGAAAGGGTTTATTCAGCTTACACTTCCACATTGCTGTTCATCACCAGAGGAAGTCAGGAGTGTAACTCAAGAAGGTCAGGAAGCAGGAGCTGATGCAGAGGCTATGGAGGGATGTTCCTTACTGGCTTGCTTCCCCTGGCTTGCTCAGCTTGCTTTCTTATGGAACCCAAGACTACCAGCCGAGGGATGGTACCACCCACAAGAGGCCCTCCCTCTTTGATCACTAATTGAGAAAATGCCTTACAGCTGGATCTCATGGAGGCATTTCCTCACCTGAGGCTCCTTTCTCTGTGATAACTCCAGCTTGGGTCAAGTTGATACACCAAACCAGACAGTATAGACTCCATAGCAGAAGCTCCGGAGACAGCGACCGTTTTTAAAACTGCTTTTGAAATCTACTTTATTCAAGCAGTCATCTAAATTCATGCCAAACACACCTCCACCACAGTAGTTCCCTCCCTTGTGATCTCACTTGGCTTTAAAATAATCCCTGCTTCTGGGGGCTCCAGCTCTCTTCCTGAGCAGGTGGGAGGACAGTGAGGAGCTCCTCAATCACTCATCTGTAAGGAGCTAGGGATGTTTTGAGTACAAAAGTCATTATACAGAAACAAATCCTCTTCTATCTCATTCCATTGGTGAGTAATTATTGTGTTCTAGCAACCCAAGGATTAGCAGTTCTGCCTTACAGGGAGAGTGCACAGCAGGCCTCCCCCTCCTGAATCTGCAGGTGCCTTATCTTTAGCTGCAAAAGCCTTCTGCATTGCATCTGATTCTAAGCCTTGCCCTCCCTCCCAGCAAGGATGCTGGACAACTTTGCCCTCTGAATTAAGCTAATAATTTCCACCCTCCTGAAAATAAATAAATAAATAAATAAATAAATAAATAAATAAATAAATTTGATGTGTCATAAGACCAGGAGTAAGGGGCTGCTACTTATTTGGCCTATTTCACTATTTAATTTGTTCCCCATGCCCAGGAAAATGATATCACTACTTGTCACCCAGTCACCTCAGGTAATGACAACCGATCAACAGTGTACTGACATCTCTACTTACTGTATCCTTCCTCCAGTCCAGACCCTCATCCCTTTAACTCCTAAAATGTTTCCACATCTTACTCTTCTGTTCTCTGTTCCAGCTTCACAGAGGAATCAGTCTAAACTCTGCCTCCTGTAAGAGTGTCTAAGTTACAGTGACTGCTGAGTGTAGGGCTCAAGGCAGGCAGGTGTCAGCACAGGAAATGCAGTCCATGCTGAGGTCGAATCTGCCTTTCTCTGTGCTGCTGGTGAGATCATGAAGGCAGTGCTAGAAACTTGCCCGAGGCGGCTGAATTGAACTGCAACACAATATGATGTGTGACGATTTAATTTTTTAAAAAATATTATTTACACGCTAGATAAGCAATTGTGTGTCCTGAAACATTTAGAAGATAAGGAATACATGAAATGCAAAAAAGCAGATGCATTTTGTGAACCCACACAAATTATTGTGTGGTATTGTGTGGCTTATTATGTTGTATCAAAATTTAAGGCTATTCTGTGGTTATCTTAGAGTCTGAAGATGTTGGATATTATCTCTAATTTACAACTTCTATTTCCCTTCCCTTGATATATTAAGATGAACTCACAAGACCTTGTCCTCCAAAGTGTCGTCAGATGTCCACTATGCTCAAGTGGAAGGGAAATATTCACCTTGACCTTCTCCAATCCTTAGTTGTGTTGAAGTTGAGGAAGAATTTTGGGAACAGCACTTCCAGACACATGGGGTTTAACCTATTCATCTTTTAGTTGCTTAGTTCTAGCTCTCTTGTATCTAAACCCTGCATAACTCATCCAGGGTAGAACTCAGGGGGAATTGCAATACACATGGAAAGTATGTAGCTCAGGACTATCTTCAGTTCAATGTAGCAGCAAATTTCTGAAGAACATTGGCTTCAAGCAATTCATTTACTTCCTACGTCTAAGACATAGGGTGGTCTACATTGTCTCACATGCTCCAGGCCCCCTGGCTAAACAGTATGAGCTGTTAGGCCCTGGTGTAGAGCCTCAATGTCTGCCAGAACTCTTGGACCCCACTAGTGTATTCCAGGTGACACTTAGAAAGGGGGTGCTTCTACTGTTCAAGAAGGACTCAAATTTCAGTATGTGTTTTATTGGTACTGTGTGTTTGTATTGAATGAGTACATATAAGGGCTTTGGCATTCTACAGATCTATTCATGAACAGTAAAGAAAGAGTGGCTTTCAGGAAATGTCAGATGCTAATAAATGAAGCTAACAATACAACTTGTGAGACACTGGTCTGAGTGTCCAGTACACCTGCCCGATCCAATCCTGGGCCTGTGCTCTACCTTCTGTTTACCCGGATGGCCTTCCTCAAATCCTCACTGTCTAGTTTAAGAGCCACTTCCTAAGTAGAATTGCTTCTAAACTTTTCCTCCTGATGCACAACTTCCAGGCTTGGAAAATAAATACATCACACAAGTCCGTTTGTTCCATTAAGGAACATTCCCGAGGAGTAGGGTCATCAGCCCGTTCATGCATTCATTCAACAAATGTGAAATGGGAGGCCTTTTACCTCTGTAACTAATGTGCTGCCTATAGAAAATATTCAGTAAGCTGGACATGGGAATCGATAATTCTAGTTCTGGAGATGTTGAGATGGAAGGATTGGAAGTTCCAGGCCACACTGAACTATAGCTCAAAAAGAGGAAACATTCAATAATAACTGTCCACTTGTACCGATACACAGTTTTCAAATAAGATTTTAGGTCTTGCAATCTGATGAGGGTCAAGGCAAGGAGAATTGTCTGGGCTTCTATCTGTCACTGATCTATCATTGCTCAAGGTCCTGTCTAAGGCCCTTCTCATGGTGGAAGAACCTGGATCTTTCTGTCTCCAAGGTACTATCTTAAACAGGCAGAGCTGATCAAGGGCAAAGCATCAGGCAAAGCCCATAACAGGAGGAAGTTGTGCAAGAGCGTTTTAATTTTTACTTTATTTATTTATTTATTTATTTATTTATTTATTTATTTATTTGGGGGGGGGTATGAATGCAGGATACCGGTACATGTATATGGATGTCAAAGCACACCTTGCTGGAGTTGGTTCTCTTCTTCTTCCAGGAGGGTCTCAGGGATCAAGGTCACCAGAATTGGCAGCAAGAGCCTTCTACCCTCTGACTCCAGCATCTCAGAAACAATGCAAAGCAGTGTACACATGGACCACTATTACCACTTCCTAGTTCTCACTGAAAATGGATGTAAAATGTTGTTTTCCACATAAGAACATGTAAAAAAGGAAAGAAATCTCTCTTGAGGAGGAAAAAAGCCTAAACTACAAAGTCTCCTCAACTCTTCTCTACTTTTTTCTTGGTTTCATTGTGTTTTGCAAAGCACACTCCCCAAAGTCTGTCCACATACTGCCCTGAGGAAATCACATTGTCTGAGTAAGTTCTGGGGAAGAAGTTGTCTCTATGATACTCTTATATCCCATAATAGTTCCTGAGTGCTTGAAGTAGCACTGGAATAAAATTTGCAAAATGATGCCTTCTCAAATTTTAGGTAGAAATCTGCATCACCATATAAATTACTAGCAGTTTTAAAGAAGACAATGTGTAGGTAAATTATTAAATAGAATATTTTTTTCTTACATTTATGAATCTTTACTAATTCCTTGGTGAAATACTCCATTGTTTCCATATGCTTATGGCAATATTTTAAATGATCTCATTTTAAAAATATGTTACCTTTTGGACTTTATCTGTATAAGAAGGTAACATAAGGGTCTATGTTTTTAGCGTCAGGCATTGTGACATATGCCTTGGCAGTACTCAGCACAGAGGCAGGTGGATCTCTGATTTCAAGGCTCGCCTGCTCTACAGATTGGGTTCCAGGACATCTGGAAAATCTGTCTACAGAGATCCAAAAAGAAGAAGAAGAAGAAGAAGAAGAAGAAGAAGAAGAAGAAGAAGAAGAAGAAGAAGAAGAGGAGGAGGAGGAGGAGGAGGAGGAGGAGGAGGAGGAGGAGGAGGAGGAGGAGGAGGAGGAGGAGGAGGAGGAGGAGGAGGAGGAGGAGAAACATTCTTAAAACTACCCAGGGAATCACTGACATAAATATTGAACACAATCTATGCACTCAGATATCAGAATAAAAAAAATTAAAATACTTGTATGGCATCATTTAAATGAAATGGAAACAAGGTGCATGTCTTTTACAAATAAGAAAATAAAAGCCTAACCAGATCAAATTATTTGTGAGAGTGTGTCTATTATATAACTTTACTATGTTGCTTTTATAACACTGTAAGTGGCATCTAGTAGGGTGTGCATTTATAATTGCTTTGGGAATCAAATGTGTAGACAGAAAGAAATTAGGTGTAAAAAGTGAAGGTAGAATGATTTGCACTGGCCAACAGATGATTTGATCACCTTTGGGCAGTTGTTCACATTAGAACTGAACTGGACCTCAATCCTTCAAGATGACTCATCAAAGAGTTTTGTGGTTTAAAAGAATTTGGAGATTCACGACTCACATGGAATACATACTGAACAGATTTGACACAAAGAAATGAAACTCTCTTTTGGAGCTAATAATTTTTGGACACACTAAACATAATCTTGTATCTTTCAACATCTCTTAACTTTGTAATTAGTCATTTCAAAATCATTCTGAAAAGAACTTGAGAGTTATTTCACCCAGATGTAGCCCGCCACTGGAAATAAGATTCTTGTCTGTGTGATATTTATGTCTGGCATTTTGTTTATGTTACTATAGACACAATCTTCTCTCCTTCAGTCAAGGTCATCTAAGAGATGCAAACATCCTATCGGTTCCAAGATCATCTGCATGCCTCTCAGGGCATTGATGCCTATCTAGCTACTGGTGACCTACTTCACATTCCACAAATGACTCCAGCAAATCATGGTGACAGCTTATGTTTGCTGTTGTGTTCTAGTCACAGAACATGTTTTACTAACCTAAGGGGCACTTCTATGGGAAGTAGAAGACTGGTTGTATGAGTTGCTTGCTGTTCTGAATCTATTTAATCTTTATAAGACACCCAGGGGTTGAGTGTAACAAGAATCCCTCTTATTACAGAGGGTCAGAAGCCACTGCCTAGATGCTTACAGTTTGTCCCACAGGGCCAAAGTTCAAATTTTGGCAGCCTGTATCCAGTCTTCTACTCCATCTAATAGATGTGCCATGGTATGAGCTCCTCAAATCTCACCCTTAATAGCCCAGCCTTTTGAGGCACAGATGGTAGCGTGATGAGACAGTAACAGATCTTACGATATGAGTTAAGTGCAAAGGCTCCTCTGGAAGCTCTCTCCTACAGGTGATGTGCTCTGATTTATGTGGGCAGAAACGGCTGGAGCTGTGGATTTCAGCTTCACCTCTTACTGTGAGTTGTGGTGTCAGTACAGAAAGCACAAGCTCCCGACTCCACCATAGAGACATAAGCAGGGATCCCAGCATCATGAGCAGTTGGATTGCTACCACTGTCTGCATGTATACTAGCTAGACAATGGCCAACAGCTCTCTGTAGATGCTCAAATTAAACTTTAAACAACTAAATTTATATAAAAGAAAAGATTGTGTTAGTGTCATGGGTCGCATTTTAGCTAGGAATTGTGGGATGGCAGCCAAGATAACAAACACTGCTGTTTGTGAAGAGGTCTGTTGGGCAGCACTGCACTGACATTGGATGACCTTGGATGGAGTATAGAAAAGATGCTGTCACTTTCTCAACACAATAAAGGGCTGTGGAACCATTACTCAAGAAGTTTCTGTCTCTCACATAGAAGGACTAGTTTACATTTCAGAGAAAATGTCACCAATATTTTAGGACTATAAAAAAAGTCAATTTTGTGAAACAATTCTTATTTTCAGATTTAGTCTCCAAATGAGAGCAGGGATATTTCCAGCTTCTATTCACTTTTTTTTAAGTTGCCTAAGTGATTTCCAGGTGCCTGGGAGTTTTCTAATTTTGCCTCCGTTACTCCAAGAGTTACTCAGCACAGGTAGTGTCTCTGCGCCTTCAGAGTTGCCTCCTCACTGCAGGGAAGCATCCTGTCAGAAGCCTTAGGCTGCAGCTGTGGTGCTCATCAACATTTACAAAACAGAGTGAAGTGGGGCATTTCAGGAGAAGTATGGGTAGTTTTGCCCTCATCCAACTTTCAGGCAAGGAAAGCCTCTTTACATTATGGTAAACAAAATCCCTGAGTGGAAGGGTAGTTCTTGGGTTAGAGTTAGAAAACGTAGCTGAGAGGAGGGCTCATTTCCGATGCTTTTATCGGAGGGGAAAAAGAAGCCATCTGTCTCAAAACCAACTCTGGTCCTTTACCTTTTCCTGTCTCTGCAAGGCCAATTCAAGCTAGGTCCAAGGCCAAACCTGCCACCAGACATCACTGCCTAATCCATTACATCTAGACCAATGACTCATCATCTGCCAGATGTCCAGAGCAGGCAGCAAGTGTGTGGTGTTCAATGGTCCACACACACTCCAAACCACCATGTGAAAATGCAAGGTACAGTGGGAACATAGCTGGCTGGCTACATCTTGCACAGGAAACCTATAAGGATGGATGGTTATGCTAGTCTTGAGGATTGTTGGGACATTTGCCACCAGAAATACAAGCACTTATTTAAACATATGAGCAGAACCTAAGAAATCCTATATATATATGTGTGTGTGTATATATATGTATGTATATGTATATATGTATATACATACATATATACACACACACATATATATGTATATATGTATATGTATAATAAATATATATTGTTTATGAATATATAAGCAAATGATACCTCTAACTCTGGTATATTCCCAAGATAAAGTAAGTAATGCCTCAAATCAAGGAGTGAGAAGCTATATCTCTATGTGGAATACAACCTATTGTTTTAGTAGCATTGGTTAAATTTAAAAAAAAAAAAAAAAGACTTATTACCACCCCAAGGGCTACATTTACAGATGCTTTGGATTCAGTTAAATGAAAATGAAATGTTTTAAGGACTGAAGGCAACAAGCTGAAAGTTCAGTAACACTTAGAACAAATTCTTAACGGTGATTTAACAACTTATTAAATTTATTTTCATCATTTTATGTGCGTCTTCCCTTTATTTTATTTACTTTTAATGGGTAATTTGCTAAATGAATATTATAAAATTATATAATGGAAAATAACACCATTGAACATATCAACTATTATTCAAATGCACAAGAGCTACCTAGATAGATCTTTAAATGGCTCAATAGATAGATAAACATTTAGTCAAAATCCCGCCTTTCCAAAGACAATCCATGATGTTGACATTGAATTGGGAAGGCTATGCCTAGTTGGGCTGTGAGATGCTGACTCTTAAATCTGCAAGACTCACTGTTTTGTTCCATGGGTAAAGCTAAGTAAGAAAGCATCTAATAAACAGAAGGAATCTCTCACTCTGTTCTGTGAAGTGGTACCACGTCATTTGACCCTGAGAAAACATTACTAACAATGATGCATCTCTTCCTGTAGGCTGACTTAAGCCATATTCTGATGGGAGCATCACAATCATGAGAGATTCTAAAGAGATGTTTATCCTGGAATAACCTCATGCAGGGATAATAGAAGCAGAGGAGACCCAAGTCAGCAGTGATACACTGTAACCTAGAAAACAACAGGACTCCCAGCAAGCAACCGGTCATGCCCATCACTTCCAAGTTGCAGAGCTCTTAACAGTTAACTAAAGTCACTAGAAGAGCACTGCCTTTCAGCAAACCAAACCAAACCAAACCAATACCTGAAGAGTAACTTCCCTGGCCTTCAAGATCCTTGATTCTTCGAGTGTGCTCCCTTGAGTCTCTCAAGATCAATATCTTAGAGTCTGCTAAATGCTCCTGCTCTCTCAGAGCCAAGTTTCCTTCATTGAGTTACGCAAGCAACTTGCTGATATATAGAGACCAGAAAATTATGTTATAATGCATTGTCTGGGGAAGGAGTGCGGCAAGCCCAGGTGAGGCTTGGGTCTCCTATGAGCTCCAACTTTGTTTCTGTACTGTTGATTCAAGGATCACATTGTAGTTAACAAGGTTGCATGAAGCCTTACTTCTGCTCCTTCACTGCCCCTTCCACCCATTCTAACCTCAGGCTTCACCTTACATATTTGTTCATCAGAGTAGATTTTAAAGTAGCACATAGTACTCAAATATCCCCTACAGTAGCAATGTCACAGGCACTGGTAGTTTTCTACTTATTTGATTAAGTTATCTCTACCTTTGCTGCCCAGCATTGGAAAGAAAGCTGACACTGGTGAGTGGTTGTTTAACTGTGAGTTATTCTCAGTATGCAATTCAAAATTATTTATTAGGAACAGAACAAACTAAATTTATAAGTAAAGAAATTTTAAAGTATAAATGTTAAATTAAAATACCCAGTATGTGTAGCCCAAAAGCACGTTGGACGTAAGCACATCTTTCTGGGATGCCTACCCCAAAACCCATGCAATGGCAACACAAAGCATGCTCTAATCTTCTTCCTATATCATGGCTTGGAGACTGGCTAGATATGCAGATCTCGGGGTCCCTTCCAGACATACAGAATCAGGCTTAACCTTAACAAGAACCCAAGTGGTTACCCTGATAGACAGAAATAGAGCTAATTATCTCAATCCCTGAATATGTTACATTTTTAATCAGGTAAATCCTAAAACTCTGTTTGTGTACAGGTGAGTACATGCATGTAGGTGAGTTTGCATTTATATTCCTGTATGTGTAGACCACAAGCCAACCTTGGGTGTTGTTCCTCAGGACCTGTGCACGTTATGTTTGCAGTCAGTATCTCTCACAGTCTGGAACTTAGCCGTGAGAGTAGATAGGCTGTCCATCAAGCCCAAGGAATCCTTGTCTTCTCCATCTTCTCCTACCCATCCAGAATTTGGATTTCAAGTGGGTATCACCATAGCCAGGATTTTATTTAAGTTTTTTGGCTCAAGCTCAAGTCCTTGGACTTGTTCACTATCCATCTCCCTAAAACTGACATCATGTACACAGAAAACCACCGACCCTGGGATGAAGGGCGGGCTGACTAAAAACCAACTAAGAAAAGGAGAGCCGACAAAACCATACGCCATCAACAGATTCAACCAACGCGAAGATAAATCAAGTATAATGCCAACAGCAATTTAAATATTTTTATATAAAAAGAATAGACATTAAATGGTGATCAAAATCCTATTTCACAGAGTAGACATTGCTCTTAACACCAAGCATCCAAACATGTGAGCATCTAAAAAGAAAAAAGCAAACGTGTGTTTGCATGAGCTCTGCTCTTTCTGGCTGCTAAAACTCTGAGTACCACTGTGTTCTGCATAACTAAAGTGTAGACCCAGAACCAACTGCAGCATGCTTTCTTCTCTCATACACTCTCTAGATAAGTCTGTTTCAAAATGGGTTCTGCAAAAAACTGATACTGAGTACCATCTAGAATTCCCCTTCCCGATATAGTCTTTAGAGAAGTTGTAAATGGCCACAAATCACATATATATATATATGGAGAGAGAGAGGGAGAGAGAGAGGGAGAGAGAGAGAGAGAGAGAGAGAGAGAGAGAGAGAGAGAGAGAGAGATTAATTGCACAGAAGAGGCCTTTGAAACACCCAAAGGGAAATAAATATCTGGTAATAGCAAGTCATGAGTTTAAACTGAAAGGCCACACCATTATGCTAGGTTCCTTTCCTTGTGTAGTATGCTAATAAGAACTTGAGGATCCATTATTATATAGTTCTTTCTTAAAGAAAACTTTAGTGCCGTTCTAAGGATCCAGTCTTAGACTGTTCAACAATAACTGAGTTCAGCTGTCAGAACTTCTGTCTTCATATTCTTTTCATTCATCACAAGCCATTAACCAACTTTCAGTCCTTTAATAACGATGATCAGAATACACTAGTTATATGAATCCCCCTTTGGGTTGAGGAAATGCAACAAGTACCAATTGCCTGACAATGGACAGAATGTACTTTCAAATGAAGGGACGGAGCTGTTGAAATTCTTTTTCTCTAGTTTAAGTAAGATTTCGACACTGTGATCCAACAGAATTTTATCTAAATTGGCTAGTGAAGAGGAGCATAGCTGAACCACCGTCGTCTCTTCAAGAGCACGCGTTGCTCAGAGGACTGCATTTGTGATCACGCTAGAAGTTCCCTGCCCACCAGGAAGTCTTTTCGTAATTTATGGTATTAAAACTAACCTTTTAAAATGAAAACTATTCAACAGATCTTTTCCTAACACTTACATACCAAGTGCACTGAAAGATCATTTCACATGGTATGCTAAATCTAAACCTGAAGTTAAAAATTGGAAAGAGCTGTGCTCCAAAGTCAGCTCCATAACCAGGAAGACCCAGACTCCATTGTTAGCCAATAGAAATTTACCTGAGTAGATTGAGCACACGTGGTGCTGGAAAAGGGGCCCAGGGCCTTCTGCATATGAAGCCAGGAATTGCTCAAGGAACTGTATCTTACAGAAATGGATTTCTCAGAGCCAAGTCATGGCACTTTGTCTCTTTTCATTCTTCCACAAGATTGAAAATACTCTGGAAGAGATTGTTCTTTCAGAAAAGCTTAAGTGTAAAAAGACAGTAGAACCATTACAATCCACAAAAGGTATAGGTTATTGGGCTGGAGAGGCGGCTCATAGTTTCATGTGCTGGCTGCTCTTCCAGAGGATCTGGGTTCAGTCCCAGAAGCCACATGGTGGCTCACAACTATCTGTAATTCCAGTTCCAGGGTATCTGACACACTCTTCTGCTATCCACAAGAACCAGGCATGCATGTGGTGTACAGACATACATGCGGGCAAAATACCCATACATATTAAATAAAAATAAATAAAATCTAAGAAGGAGAGTGAACAGCGTAGGATATTGACAAGGAATCAAATCCTTCAGTCTAGGTTCTCCTGGTCACTCTTGAGTTTGGAAGCATGCTTCAGGACTTCACTTGCGAGTCCTGAGGTTATCTCTTTCTCTCCAAAACAAAACCACCTGGTATGTAAGAACTTGGGAAGTTAGTTCACATGAAAGCAAACATAACAAGGACCCACACAAGGACAATAACCAAGGTCTCAAAACAAAAGGTGTAGTCTCTAACCATCCCTGGCCCCCAGGCTCAGTGGGGAAAAATTGTTCCTGTTAGCACACACAGCCTGAGCAGGGGAAAATACTTCAGAGCTCCAGGCCCTAGAAACAGCTTCTCTAACCCCCCTCCATGTTTACCTCAGATCTCACTGCTGCAACCTTTAGTCAAAAAGTAGAGGCATGGGCGTCGGTCCAGACAAATGGATCTACAGCATGCTTGCTGACAGATATGTGTGGTACTGCACTGGTCTAAATATGTCAGCCTAATTAGGACAGCAAACACAGTTCTAAAGACTCCTTAATTTATCCCAAAGACAGTTTAATGAAACAGATTGTATTTTTCTAAAGTATAATCCTATAATTTTAGCAAATTTAAAAAAAATAATAATAATTTCAAGGAAATCTTGAGAGTTTGTTTCACACACAAGCAAATTTGGATGAAGAACTTGAAAATGACTGTTTTCTGTTCCGTTCATTAAAAATTCCATTTCCTCATGTAGAATAATGCTTATTAACACCCTGTTTGCCTTTGTGGAATAAAACTCATTTTGTATTAAAGGATACTGATGATCTACTTTGTAGTTAAATTTGTCAACTGAATGTTTGTTAAACATAGAAAAATAAGGATGTGTTTTGCCTGAGATGATTAGAATGGATGTATAATTCTCTTGATTGGGATCATCGAAGGCTGCTCAGGTAGAAGAATCTAGAAGCTGCTCTGGCCTCCCTCCACGAATCCACTCCTGCTGTTCACACTCTCCTGTTCCTCCCCTCAGATTCCTCAGGCCTTATGAGGAATACGCACAGGACAGAGCAAAGGCTTTCACCATTACCTTTCATAAGAAGGCAACATCTGTTTTACTGATAAACTTTTTTCCCTTGCTGCCTTTACAGGACCAAACTGCCGACTGTGACCCACTTGAAGTGGTGTGTGTAAGACAATAGGGCAGCCTCCAGCCAACGGGCAGCGAGATGAGGTCCTTGGTTGAGCAGAACTGTGCTAACACCTTGTGAGCTTGGGGAGTGATTTTTCTTCCTAGACCTCAAGGTGAGACTTGGCCTGCCCTGGCACTTTGATCAGCCTCAGAATACAGTTCAGCTTTGCCAAAACTTTCTGAACTTCAGCAATATGGGGTGATAAACACAGTTAAATACTTGTGTGGTTTGAATCTCTTGCATAACAATAAATTACTAATACAATGGAATTCCCTACAATTTGTAAAGCAAGAAAAATAAATAGAAGTACTTCACTTTAAGCTAAATATTAGGGAAGAATTGAGAGTAATAGTATTCTATTCGTGGAATTACTTGTAAAAATAGTGACCATGTTATTGAATTTTTTAAAAATAAAAATCCCACTGAAAGCAGATGACATTTTCCACCATGATATCTAGTGTCTCTTCGTCATCTACCCAACTATTTATTAGATGATATTTCTTATTGCTAATTATACCATAATGAAGACTGTAGGGCTTTGTTTGGTTTTGTTATTTGTTTGGTTTGGTTTTTGGTGATTTTCTTCTTAGAGTGTTAACCATTAATATTCCTCAAAAAGTTTTAAATGTATTGAACGTAAAATTTACACAAATGCTCCACAACACTGAAAAGCATAGTTCATAGGCATGTCCTCAGAGACCATAATTTTAACATACATGTGAAGCACAAGTACTGAATGCCAAAGTATGAGCCTCTGTGAGGAATACCCCTCTGGAAAATACTTGATGTCACAAATGCAATCAGTGAACTGACTTCAAGATAAAGAGCTTGCACATGTGTGTGAGTGTGTGTATGAGTGTGTGTATGCATGCCTGTAAGTGTATGCATATGTACAGGCATGTATGTGTGCACTAATGTGTGTGCACGCTTCATGTGTGCATGTGTGTGTGTGTGTGTGTGTGTGTGTGTGTGTGTGTGTGTGTGTGAAGTCTGTCAACATTCCACAGTTACCATAGCCTCAAAATTACTTTCCTTCCAAAATGTAAGCATATGTAATTTGATGCCTTAATGATCCAGGGCAGAACACTGCTGTTTTGGTCACTTCATATGGACAGACAATGAAGGACAGTAGAACATCCAGGGGACATCATAAGCACGTCCTCTATCCCAGGCTCAGAGAGGGTCTGCTAACGCTCTCCGTGTTTCTGCTCATAGTCAGCACAAGCAGCACCTTTAGATTCCTTTTTTTCTTATTATTATCGTTTATACTTGGTGCATAACTCAACAGGACCCAGAAACCTGCTGTGAGACAGTCTTCCCATGCTGCACCAGGGTAGCTGGGACTACTTCGCTATCACACATATATGGTATCCACATTTGCTACCAGAAGTGTTCTCTAAGTTGATATTTTAGTGTACTGTTCCATCCTTTTCCATTATCTTTGAAAACATGTATTTGTTGACAAACAAATATGGCTGCTAAATGTCTTAGTTAAGAACCTTGCATGCAGGTTAGAGAGATGGCTCAGTGGTTAAGAACACTGGATCTGGGTTCAAATCACAGCACAACACAGCTGCTAAAAACTCAGGGTTAACTCCAATCCAGGAGATCCACACCCTCTTCTGGGCTTCTTGGGTACTCCTCATATGTGGTGAACATGTGTAATGGTGGACAAAGTCCACAGCCACACTAAAAAAAAAAAAATCTTTTGAAGGAGAACTCTATGCTCTGCACTTTAGTTAGGTCTTAGTTCCCTTTTCTGAAAATTGTGGCTAATTATTCAGGTGATTTCATAGGACTGAATTCTTCTCCTTGGTGATATCACTAAGTGCAGTGAACAGCTATCACTTTAGATGAACTAAGCTGCCCTGTGTGTCAGAACATATTGAGAAATAATAAAGGCTCTCTTTGAAAAGAGTTCTCAAGCACTTATTGAGAGCGGTGTGAGGTGTAGAGCTACTCACCCCATACAAGTGATTTCTCAGCCACGGTATCTTGAAGCTCTGACATTCTAGGCAAGATGTCTGGATAAGATCTTGTAAAATAATTATTTATTCTGGATAGTTTGCATGAAAGACAGACAATCCTGGTATTTCACTTACAAGCTGTAAGCCTATATTGTGCATGTTTTGAGCTGTTCTAACTTACATAGCAGCTGTATTTCGCTTGTTATTTGCTATTTTATTCTCTCCCTGGTTATCCTCAGGACCCATTGCCCCAGCCACATGCTCATGACCCATCAGACCTCATAGGGACCTTCTCCTCTCTCTATTTCTGTCTCCTTCTCCCCTTGGTCTCTCCTGAGACCTCTCACATGATCCTCAAGCCCCTCCTTTCTCTCTTTACTGCCCAATCACAAGCTGTAGCCTTTTTATTAGCCAATTAACTTCAAATTGGGGTGCAAGGTTTACATGACAAAGGCTGGTGTATCTGAGAATTCCTTCATCCTGGAACAAACAGATCTTGGGGTGAAGAATTTAGCATTTGAATACAATAGCAGCACCAGACCAACCCACAACAAGATACAAATAACATGTAACCAAAAAATAATTAATTAATTAATTCACATTTCTATTCCATCAGTTGTGTTTATCAAAGGGTTGCATCAACTTGCCAATTATTATTTGCATTTTCAAGTTGACTAGAATGCTTTCTGTCTTAGCCAATCGCTTCTTAATTTGGGGATCCCTCAGAGTAATAGAGCACCTTTCCAGTTTCCCCAGTCATAAATTAACCAGCAGGAAACAACAGGGACATATCTTTTTCTATAGTCTACTAAATTTAGAAAACAGGTGGAGTCAGCTTTAAGGCTGATTCCCCAGCAAGGTTCACAGAAGAACTGTTATCTCTTCCTTTAAGTGGCCAGATTAAGGAACACACAACCCCAGTGCAGGCTACAGAGTAATTATGCTGCTGTTTGTTATTTTCAAACCGATAATTAGCCATGAAAAGGCATGTACAGATAAACTGCTGTGTTTATATTTCTCATATGCAAAGCCCCGTTGTTCAACAACAAAGATATTAAACAGCATCCTTTATAAAACTAGTATTTTGTAATTATGTGACTTAGCGCTAAACATAATTCCAAGGGGACACCTTTGGGGGAGCTATGAAGAGTATCTTCAGGCTTGGACTGCAGCCTTGATTTGAAGGATCTTAGTAGAATCTACTTTTCTCCTAGTTGCTGAAACCAAGACCATTTGGGAAGGAAAATGAGTTAAAATCTTTTTTCACTCACTTACTGTGACCCTGAGCACGGCAGCTCCTGGATGGAGAGATGTCTAGGCCCTTTCTCTCTCCCTCCTAAGCTTTCCTTCTGTGTCCTCCCTCTCTTCTTAAACAATCCCCTGTTTACAGATAAATTCTGTGCCTCTTCCACATCCACATATGAGTCACACAACACATGAAATGGCTGATAATTTATTCCTCTTCAACAAGGTGCACTGTGGGATATCTTTTATCTTGGTGACTAAATTACTATTGCTGTATAATAACAGGCCTCAAAGTATCCAAGAAGTGCTTCCACTAGAGATCTATTTTTAAAAAGCAATATTCATTTGTCCCCCTGCTTTGTGTCTTTTCTCCTGTAGGGTACAACAACTAGATGATAAAATACATTTCAAGAGGAGATGTCTGTACCTCAAGATATTAAAGTTGCTCAGTAGTATGTCCTGCTAGCAAGGGTCGAAAGAGCCTGGCTGAGAATTTCACAAAGACACTTGTGTTCTCTAGAGCGCCTACAGATCACGGTTTCTCAGATCCATGTTACACCCACACATGCACAGGCGGTTGAGGGGGGGTCCTTTACTGTTAATGGAAGAAGTTGGAGGGGACCTTGTAGATCAGTCGTTTAGGAATTTTTCTTTAATGATTGACTTCATTCAGCGCATCTCTTAGAGATATGGTATTTCTTAACTAGATTAAAAATAAGCTCTAGGCATATAAAATATGCCAAAATAGAGAAAGGATGATACAGACCAAAAGTTGATCTAAACAGTCAAGGGGTGACAAGAAAGGACTCATGCATAATTTTGTGATTTCTCTGCTCCACTTGTGGGAAAAATCAGGAACTTAATATTGTCAATGACCAGGCTATTTAAGTAACGCATACCTATGGATAAAGACAGTGTATTTTTCTGCAAACCATGTATTTAACAAATTAATGTTTCTATGTCTTTTCTAACTTGTGATACAAGACACACAGCTGAGTGTTGCACAGCTACCTCTGTTTAAGATTACAGTGACTGCCAGGTATAATAGCTCACAACTTTAGTCTCTGTGCTTGGGAGGAAGAGTCAGGCAGATCGCAAGGCCAGCCTGGTCTAAATTATGAGTTACAGCACTCCCCAGTGCTACACAGAGAAACCTAGACTCAGAAAAACAAAAACAATTACAATGATTATGTTGTGAAAATTACAAATTTTTATTGTTAGTCTTTTGATATTATCTGTTTAAACTGAATATTAGGCATCCATTTGATTAAACCTTAATCATTAAGGTATATGAATAAATAGTGTACACCATTTCCTAGAATGATTCATAGATTTCTAATGGGTACTAAACAACAATAAAAAGTCTATTAATAAAGCATCAGTTTCAAACTTTGTACATTTGTTGTCTCAGCTATAACTGGTGCGCTCTTTATTCTGCATACACAATAAATCAAGAGTGAGGAAAAGCCCACAGCACTAAACCTGTTTCTTCAGTTGGAACTGGGATTTTAAGTTCCCACCTTTTAAAATGGTTTAAGAGTCCAATTGCTTGTTTTAAAAACCAGAATTGAGAAACAGTCCCTAAAAATTTAAGTCATGAAAAATGCTACATTCTTATAGGCACAGTCCTATCATGGCAAACAATTTTAAATCAACCCATATAATAAAATTAATTTTCATCAAGTCTGGGACAACATAATGATCAATGGGATTTCTTAATTTTCCAAATTTGGAAGTCATTTTGAAATGAGAAGGTATCAAAGAATAAATAAGGTGTAAAGGTGACCATGCACCCACTTAGTCAGCGATCCCTGTCTTCAAAACGTTAGAACTGGGCCCATGAGTACACATCTGTCATGAGTTCTACACAGGTCAAAGAAATGGGAACCTGAGTTTAAGGCCAGCCTGGGCTACATAATGAAACCCTCTCTCAGAAATCCAAGGGTTTGTAATATAGTTCGAGGGTCCAGAAATCTAGATTCACAAGGTTCAGGATTCAATTGAAAACCCCAAAATAAAGAAGAAATGAAAATAGAAGAAACAGAAGGAGGGAAAGGAGAGTAAGAAGACAGAGGTCAGAGTCAGGCAGTGGTGGCCACGCCTTTAATCTCAGTACTTGGGAGGCAGCGGGAGGCAGATTTCTGAGTTCGAGGCTAGTCTGGTCTACAGAGTGAGTTCCAGGACAGCCAGGGCTACACAGAGAAACCCTGTCTCGAAAAAGTCAAAAAAAAAAAAAAAAAAAAAAAAAGACAGAGGTCAGGCAGGTCCAGTCCTAGTCATAAGAACAACAAACACCAAAAGGCTGCTCAAGACCCGGTTCCTGAGATGGAGAAAAACTGCATCCTCAGCTGCATAACTGAATAACTGGCCACTTCAAAAATGAAGAGATCCACAACTGATCAAAATCCAGAGAACAAACGATATAGGGAGGGAGCACCCCCACATGATACAATGCAACCCCTACATCTAAGGCTCAAGAGAAAGCCAAAGGGGAAGAGAAAGATTGCAAGACCCAGAGGACCTGGCTTCCTTCAGTGATAAACTGGAAGTGTAAGCCAAATCAATCCTTTCTTCAACAACTTGTTTTATGGTCATGGTGTCTGGTTCCAGCACTAGAATCCCTAACCAAGACAGTAGGTAAGATGTCTTTTCTCTAAGGACTACCCTGATGTTATGCAATTCCAAGGGGTCAATAATAAACTCATATACATGAAAACAACACTAAGTGGATTGTGTATATTCATATATATATATGGGGTCTGCAGGGGTCTGCAGCAAGTCCTTTGCTTATATGTTATGGCTGTTTAGTGTTTCTGTAGGACTCTTTAACAGTAGGACTGGGCATGTCTCTGACTCTTTTGCCTACACTTGGGGCTCTTTCCCTACTATTGGGTTGTCTTGTCCAGCTTCAATATCAGGGCTTTTGCCTTGTCTTTTTGTATCTTGTTCTGTTATCTTATTTCGTCCTGTTTGGTTGTTGTCTCTTGGAGGCCTGCTCTTTTGTGAAGGGAAAAAGAGGCAGAATGTTACTGGGGTGAGGGGAAGGGGGAGCTGGGAGGAGTGGAAGGAGGGGAAACTGCAGTCCGGGTGCATTGTATAAAAGAAGAATCTATTTTCAATGAAGGGGTCACGGATTTGGGAGAGAGTAAAAGGAATATGTGCAGAGTTGGACTAGGTGAAAGGTGGCTTGAAATTATGTAAATATAGCACTTGTGTATGAAACTCTCAAAAATGAAAATGGCAGACAAGACAACAAACACATTCATTTCTAGACAGTCCACAGGGTAGGTCAGATGAAACACTCCCAGTCCCACTGTGTGTGACCTCTTACCCGGTCCCACTGTGTGTGACCTCTTACCCGGTCCCGCTGTGTGGGTCCTCTTACCCAGTCCCACTGTGTGGGTCCTCTTATTCTCCCCACTGTATTACTTGCACTGATGCCAAGGCCTCAGGAGGTTTGAGTGTGGACCAGTTTTTGCCTTGTGTCTGAGCATCCAGTGTTCATTCTATGCAAGGGAATCCTGCTCTTCCATGGTTTAAAATTCAGACTAACCCTTTAAAGAACATTTGTTTTTCCCCAGACAATTCCCAATAGCTTCTGTGATTCTTAATGTTGAGTTTATTTTCTTTAAAAATAAAAACTTCTCCAGAAACCAAGTTCACAATCTCTGCCCAGCATGTCAACCAGACTAGCAAAAGAAAGACTTGGATGCAAAGCCTATCACTATAGTGAGGACAAAGTCTGTAGTGTCCACCCACTGTTCAGGTTTCAGGCAGTACTGAAGGTGAAAACTCTGAAGCCATCAGTGTTCTCAGAGTAGGCTGAGAGGAACATGGGTGTCTGGGAAGAATACCCAGTGGATACTCTTAGTTAAACAAGTAATCTTCTCTTCCTCCCAGAGATCAGCTGACCTAGGACAGACCTCTCAGACAAATGGCCCAGATCCTTCTGAAGTGCAGGAACACGTTAATCTCAGGTTAATGCAACAGCAGCAATAATAAAATACGAAAGAGCAAATTTGTTACTTTCATGTGCAAAATTATTTTATGTTCTTTCCACTCTGGTATGATCCTCCCAACCATCTGCTTCATTCCTTCTAAAACAAACAAACAAATTGAAATCCAAGTGACCATGAACACAAGATGCGTGCCAGGGTGGACAATAAATATAATTTAAAACATCCCAGGTCATTGAGAGCCAAGTGTTCGCAGGTTGAAATCCTCGGTCTGTCGCACTGAACTCTGAGGTCTTTGCACATTCCTCATCTTCTCTCCGCACAGGGTACCCCGTTTGTGGATGATGGATAACTTGACCCTGGGCATGGATGGTTGTGGGGAATGATTCGTGCCACAGCCAGAATTTCAACCCACTGCCATCTGGCTCTTAATCTATGAGGCTGTTTTAAATTGCTTCATGGGAGTAGTTTCTTCCATATAGGACAAGCAAGCTGTACTCATAACATCTCTACAATACAGTTGCCCAAATAGGACCTACATAAGACAACACCAATACAACATCAGTGTGAATGGGGGAAGTCTCAGAGGGCCCCACCTAGATGAAAAGCTAATGGCTGCTAAGGAAGAAGGAATCTCTAGCAATGAGCCTCCCCAAGTGGTCAGCCCTAAACACACATATTCATGTGAACAACACTAAGCAGACGCAGGAGTGTGTGCATGTGTGTGTGTGTGTGTGTGTGTGTATGTGTGAGTATGTGAGTATATGTGTGAGTGTGTATGTGAGTGTGTGTGCATGTGTGAGTGTGTGTGTCTGTGCATATGTATGTGTGCATGTGTGTGTCTGTGTGTATGTGTTTGTACATGTATGAGTGTGTGTTTGCACATGTGTGAGTGTGTATGTGAGTGTGTTTGTGCATGTGTCAGTGTGGGTGTGAGTGTGTATGTGTGTGTGTGTAAGTAACAGTAATAAATAAAGAAGTCGATACTCTGAGAGGCAGTTGGGAGGCACTGAAGAAGCTGGGAATAAAAGAGGAAGGAGCAGAAGTGTTGTAAACACAGTACCCATGTGTGGAATTCCCAAAACAATAAAATAAAATATATAATAAAATAAATACATTTATGAATTGCCTTTATGTTATTTCATGACTGTAAGAAACAGGGAAAAGAGTGGAATTCCTTATAAAGTGACTTCAGTGTTGTAGACTCCACAAAGAAATAGCTATAGGATTGCATCCGTGTGTCAAAATTAAATGGGAAAAGACAGAGGGAAAAGATAAAACTTTTTTCTATCTACCACACACTCTAGGACCACGATGACACTGGCTCCTACTTGCTCAAGAGGATTGTATGATGATGTAATAGTTATCAATATGAACAGAAGGCAGGAAGGACTGTGATAATCAGAGTGCTCACTCTCACATTAACCTCGGCCTTTTACCTCTCCCAGGAAAGGAATATATGCATGGTTTGCTCATGTTTTCAATATTCAGACCAATAAATACAGAAACGGGAAACTGAGGCTAACATCATACTGACATTGCTATGACCTCCTTGTCACAGCTCAGTGCTATTACTAGGAACAAGACATTAGAGTAAGACAAATAGTCATTCATCCCAGTGAAGGACTCTATTCTATGCCTGGGACATTCTCATTGAAGTTAGCAAGGTGAGGTCCTGACTGTGAGCTTAAAGTCTCAGCAGGAACATTTGAGATTATATAACAGACATATATCTTAAGACAGAGATGTCACTGAGGGTTATGGAGGACAGTACCCACATATACCACTTGCCCATCTTCAGTAGCAAAGTGCTCCTGATCTTCCCCACATATCCTTCTGCACTGGGATCCTTTTATAGAACTGTTCTGTTGAGGGTAGACTGAAGGAACACCTACAGAGGTTCTTTCATGTCCTTGAAGCAAGTGGAAGTGCTGATAGCAAAACTCTCCCATGTGATGACTGTCACCAAGATAAAGGACATTTCTGTCTTGTTGTGTCTTTGTTTGCTCATGAGAGTGTCTCCCTATTTATGGAGTAGAGCATAGATGAGTCGTCTCCTGACCCCAGTTTGTCCTCTGTGTTCAGACACATGCTATATCTGCCATGTCTAGGGAGCCTGGGTCAAAGCCAAGGCCATCTGCTACTAGACTTCTTTTCCTACTCCACAGGCAAAAGAATACTAATTATTACAAACCAAAGTAAGTGTGTCGTACAGCAAATAACACAGAATTTAACAAGTGCTGTGCAAGTATAGGAGGTCAAAAGTTCAGGACGCAGTCTCCAACAATAAATCTGGATGCACCTTTTAATTTCTATCAAGATACATCACCCGGCACTTTCCTCAAGACCAATCCTAGCATCGAACTGAGGAGGTGGAGGTCTCCCTCACCTGTGCCCCCTAGATGACTGTCCAACTTGTTTAATTTACCTATAGGATCTATTCAGGATAAAATACATCTTTTGTTATTTTCTAATATGAAGTAACAACAGAAACAAAATAGAGTACAACACTCTTATTCCAGCCAAGGTCTTGCATAAGATTTTATTAGCAGTTACTCAATAATTCAGTTGCCTTTCTCAGAAAGCAAAACAGAGGCCTGTAGAACACATTAGGATTCCATTATGAGTAATGAAATGTCTGCTTAAAACCTGCAAATGGGTAACCAGAAATTTTGCCAGACTTTGGGTGAGGGCAAAATTTGGTTTTGCCATGGTTGCCATGGGTTTTAATGAATTGTTACCACTCACTGGGCATTGCTACATCCTGATTAAATATGTCCATGTAAACAGAAGACGTGATCTATGGGAGAGGTGGGTAGAATCCCTGTTGTCAGTCACTTGGGCAGAATCATGTAACTAGAAAAGAGTGAAACCAGGAAACGAAAGCCAGTTTGCGCTCAGTTGTCTAATCATCTCTCTACAGTTCCCTATAAACTCAAAGCTGTTTTTTTTTCTATTGAAATATACAGTTGCTGGTCACACATTCCCAAAAAACAGTAACTGTGGCTACATATGCTATATAGTGGCTGATTTCATACTTAAGACCAATCAATATTTTATATTACTGTGAAATGAGATTTCTATTTGATGGAAGTATATTCTAATTTAAAGTCATGCTTATTTTCTGAACTACTGCAAGTAAATAATTGCTCCTTCTAAAAACATAAGTGGTCAGAAGAAGGAGTCTGGATGTTAAAGAATGTCACCATCATGGAATCACACCCCTCCTGAAAGCTTTAGCAACAGTCAAGGTACAACACCATACACGTTGATGATGAGATCAAGAACTACGAGTATCACGCTCATTTCTCTGTAAGTGGTTTCCTGGAGGCTACTGACCTCCATTTATTCTCTCTTTTCTCTGACAAACTTAACCAAAGTAGCTGGATTTGTCTTCATTCACCAGCAGCTTAGACTTTCTCCCACCACCTCTTGGCCTGTGTTCTTAACACGTACCAAATCTACAAGTGTAAGGGCACCAAGACACAACTGTCATTGACCTAACTTAAAAAAAATATTTTCACATTTGGTGAGTATTTGTGTGTGTGTGTGTGTGTGTGAGAGAGAGAGAGGGGGAGAGAGAGAGAGAGGATGCACGTGCGTGTAGACTGCCCACAGCACAGAATATGAAGATCAGAGGATACCTTGTGGAGTTGGTTCTCCTCTTCCACAGCAGAGGACTCAGCACTGACCTGAGGTGATCAGTCTTGGCAGCAAGCACCTTTACCCACTGAGACATTTACCAGTCCCTCCCTGACCTAAATGCCCATTCTACAATGTGTGGCACTTTTGACTAACTCTGTATCTTTCTCACAATGATTTCCCTTTTCTAACGTTCAGGTTTGGAACATTCCCCCAAGATCCATCCAATAGAAGCTTGGTTCCGAGCTTGGCCTTCTTAGGAAATGGTGGGATTGTCAAGAGATGAACTCCAGAGAAGGGCTCCTGAGCCTTGGTAGTGTGCCCTTAAAGAGAGAAGAGAGCCAGTTTCTGTCTTGTTTTTTTCTTTCTCTAAATATGCTAGGCAGGAGGCAAATGACTTTTGACATATGCTGTTCTGCCTCACCAGGGCCAACACCAACAAAGCCAGCCAGGCATGGGACTTATGTCCCTAAGCCCTGTTGGCTGTTCCTAATACTAGGTGTCTGGGTCATCAACAATGTAGTCTGGGAGAGAGAATGGCATGAAACCACTGCCCTTTACAGCTTAGTTCAATTTGCATTTGAAATGAACAAAGTCTGTGGCAGTTCAGCAAGGAAAAGTAAATTCTTTTTTAAGGGAATTGAAGAGAAGAAAGAATTCTAAACTTTGGATTTCCCATGAGACCATTTCCAGTGGGACATGTAGATGCATTTCCAAGTGGCAGGCAAGGACATGCTGGGTGACAGCAAGCAGACACAGCAATAAGAAGAGAGGAAACCCAAAGAAAAGAGGCTAAAAGTCATAAACATTCACTCATCCCACACAAGGGTGAAGACACCATTAACAACATCAAAGCTATCCTTAAATATGAATGGAATAACAATGAATAATAAGATATTTACCTCAGGGATCACTATCATAGCATCTTGCTTATAAATACCTGAATATAGAAGCAGACTGTCAAGAAGCCTAGTAATAAATCATTATCACTTACAAATAAATATTTCCACACCTCTAGTATAATATATAGCTTACATTATTCACTGCTTATAAGAAAGGACACACATTAACCTTATGTTCTTTTGAACATTAAATATCAGAGTAAATTAGAATATTTCATTTAGAAGGTATATTAAATATGTGATTAAAATGATAGTTATTCATAATTACTTCCAGAGGGAACTGTCTCTGTCAAAAAGTATTTTCTGAACTAAATCTATCTGTGTTCATTAGCAGTGTATGCCTTTAAAAAGACTATATACGAATTTGTACTGCTATAGAAAATGGCAAAAAATGAAAACATGGCCTATTAACATTATAAAAAAAAGTCAAAAATGAGAGAATTTCCATGTTTGATGAAATGAGCAGATGAGGAAGGAACAGACATGAGCTGGAGGAAGTAACGCAGAAGGCCGACAGGTTGCCTTGGAAACCAGCCATATACTTTCAGGAACGTTCAGGGTCTGTATATTCCAGTCTGATAGAATTAGAAGAAGAAGAGATAATGAGGTGGGTGCATCTCCAATATTGATGCTGCAGTTCTGCAGTCCTCTGCTCAGCACATTCTGTGAACATGGGTGTGGTGACTTGGCCCAGTAGGAAGCCAGTCCTCAGTCCCACCTTTCCGCACCCAGCCATTTCCATAGCTCCAAGATTGCTTCTGCATTCTCTCCTCGCCTGGCATCAGGTAGCTCACTTCACATCTTTTCCCTCAACTTCCTCACTAGCCTGTTGGCCCTTAGTCTGTGTACATGACACCTTTCCACAAAGTATTTGGCCGGTACAACTTTTACTGCAATTGTTATGCACAATGGAGACATAAGGATCAAAAGAACTTAGTTGAGTCTAATACTCACTGATTCCATTTTAAACAAGCCCAGGCACATGACATACATCAAATAAAAGAGATCAGAATCTCTAGATATCAGGGTTTCTAAAGATGGTCAGGACCCTCCAACATGGCCCCATGGTCACCGATGTATACTCTATGTCCACTAACATTGAATAAATATCTTTAAGACCTAAACCAAAATAAGCATCAAAGTGCTTGGGGCTTAATCATTATAAGATTGACATTTTTAATGAGAAAAATTAAATTAAAGCAACAGCTTAGATAATCCAAACCAAAATATTATGTTCCTTGAAACATTTATTTATACATTGTTCTTGTATAGTAAGTTTAGCAAGAAAAAATAACAACGTAGTGATTTACAATTTCCACATGAGGGAGTTTGGGGTTGAAAGCTCTGCTTCGTTTTCCATTCCTCTGCACTTTAATTCACCTTGCATAAGCAAACACTGACCTCATCCAACAGAAGTGATTAAAACCAACATACATCAGCATCTAGGTTATGTCCTATATAGCGGTTAATCTGACCCAGTTACAAGTCCAGAGTACAAATGCGTTTCTCAGCCTGGGACACTGCAGACAGTTCACACTGAGGCATATTGTGAAGTTTTTTCTATACGGGGAGAAATGTCAATGATAAATCAGCAATTACATGCTGCAAAATTTTTTTTCTAAAAGCCACAGATCTGAGTCATAAAAAGATCTTGATGATATCTTTTTTTTGTTTGTTTTTGTTTTGTTTTGTTTTTGTTTTGTTTTTCGAGACAGGGTTTCTCTGTGTAGCCCTGGCTGGCCTGGAACTCACTCTGTAGACCAGGCTGGCCTCGAACTCAGAAATCCACCTGCCTCTGCCTCCCGAGTGCTGGGATTAAAGGCGTGCGCCACCACTGCCCAGCCCCTTGATGGTATCTTTAACTTTAAAGTGGCCCTATTCATCTGCATGACCAGACTATCTGATCCTGTAGAAAAACCATTCAATTACAAGACATGACTGAGAATAATAAAGTAGTAGAACGTAATTAGACATCTATTCTTAGATGCGCTCTCCATCCTTGACACTAGAGAGACTGGTCAGTTGTTAAAAAACATTTTCTGCTCTTTCAGAGGACCTTGATTCAATTTCCAGCATCCATACAGTGTCTCAACGACAGTCTTTACATTCAGTTCCAGGGGATCAAATGCCTCTTTTGATCTGCGTAGAATCTTATGTGCACATGGGGCACATACATAAACACATAAACTAAAATGAATAAATATTTTTTAAAAAAAGACATTTCTCTATAACCTTAAAGAACACAACATAAAAATAAGTAAGAATAAATGCTATCATTTTTCTAGTTGGAATTTCTGTTTCCGTGATAAAACACGGACCAAATCCAATTTGTGGGAAGAAATGGGTTATTTGGCTTACATTACCCTGCCTCAGATCACCATCAAGGAAGTCAGCACAGGAACTCAAGAGGGAACCTGGAAGCAGGAACTAAAACAGAGACCATGGAGGAACACTGATTACTGGCTAGCATCCAGAATCACAATTTGGCTTTTTCTTATACACCCTAGGGATGGCATCTCCAACTATAGATGAGGCCCTCCTACATAAATTACCAATCAAGAAAATGCCTGGCAGACATGCCCAAAGGCCAATATGATGGAGGAAATTCTTCAATTGAGGGTCCTCTTCCCAGGTGTGTCATATTGACAACAAACTTTAACCATCACAAGAACTGTTTTGTCTGCTCACTTGTATCAAAGTCCACGGCACATAACCCAAACTATATGACTTCAAAATGGGTGTGAGCAACTAAGAACGACAAAGAAAATCTAAAGTATTAGGGAAACTTCAAGTCCTTGATATGCATGAGGTAACGTGTAGCATGTGTCTGCTAAATGCAAGCAATTAACATGTATAATATACTATCGTAAAAATAAAACAATGAGACCCATGCATTCTTGGGGCCCTGCAGATGGCAATTTACACAGATATAACTGATCTTTAGATTTTTGCCATGTCCTATGTTAGAATTCAATCTCAAATATGTGTTCTTTCATTAAGTATCGGAAAGCATATTAGGTAAATAACGCCGTCAGTAGCAACAAACTCTTACAGGTAACACGAAATATATGTAACCCCAAACCTCACATACATAGGATACATTTTCTAGAGTGCTCATGGTTTAATTTAAAAGTGTGATAAGAAGAGAAAAACTTGTTAAAAACAAAAGTCAACCGTGAAAATTATATATATTTGAAAATTGGAACTTGAAAAATGTCATTTTTTATATTGCCTAACATGAAGATTTTGACACATTTATCAGATGCTTCTTATAGGCTGAAGACACTGTTTCTGAATAATGCCATGAACTCAAAGTTTCTGCTACCTAATTTATATAATGCAGAACCTTAAATGTTAAAGTATAAGTCACATATTTATATGTTTTGTACATTTGCATAAATGCAAATATTTCCTTTTTTAATATAAGATTACAAGCCATTTATCACAATGATTAAAAAAAATACACCAGAATACAAATTTTTTTCTAATATGTTACAAGAGATTTCTAAAGTAAAATGGCTCTATTTGATCTCTACTTACTATGAACTTAAGACAAACAAACTTAAACAAACAAAACCAAAACCAACCAAACAAAATAAAACAAACCATTTCATAGCCATGCTGGCCTGGTCTGGAATCTGTAATCCTTCTGCCTCAGCCTCCACAGTGATGGAGTTCCTGATATATGTGGTGATGTTCACTGTTCAGTCACATGAGATGTGACTTAAGGACTTTTAAAATGCATAACTGGTCCAAACTGGTCCTCCCTCTCCCAAATAAAAGCTCTTTAGGAAATTTACATGGAATTTTAATCTAATCCACTCTTATTTTATAGAGCGTATTTCTAATGGGGAGAGAATATGAAACTAAATTCAATAATATATCTTAGCTCTAAAAAGTTAGATGTCAATGCAGCAAGTCAGTTAAAAAGTTAACATGTTTTGCTTAAAGTGTAAATACCACTAACTTATACTATTAACAGGATAATTATATATCTCATCTATAATCAATATATTTATAAATCAATAAAGCTGTATTTTATGAGTATGTTGGCAACCATGGAGACACAATGTGTTTACATTTAGCCAACCTTTTTAGATAGCCTATCCTTTTAGCCTATCTCTGACTTTGTAACTGCCAAGGGGGGGAGGGGATTTTTGCATGAATTTGAAGAAAGACCCTGACTGTAGTCATTGTATAATAGCAATTACATTGAAATAAGAAAATGTTTTTAGAAATTCAGTTATAATCTTCAAAATAAACAATCACTTTAAGCCATCTTTCATACTTTGTATTGAAGTATACATATGGGTTTTCAGAAGCAGATAAATTATTCATTAAACTAAGGAAATATACACATATCCAGTTAGTAACTTCATAACCACTTAGTTCATTTACCTTAAACCAAGTATGCTAACACTTTCCACTTAACTTCATTTTTTTTAAAACCATCTATTATGAAATTATTATATCCTACTGGCAAAAGTAATTTGCCACGTCTCTACCACTGAGAACTGAGTGCAAGGTACCAGGGCATTTCTAGTTATAAATTCTGCTGTACTAAGCAATGCAAGCATTTCTGTTTACTTTTCGGTGTGAAGAGGAGTGATTTTAAAAAGTTAAGATTTTTATAGTTCTAGAAAAATTTTACTGTATCTAAAAATATAAGTATAATTTTAGAGTACCTCATAGCATCATAAGATATTTGCAGTCGACATTTCTGTTATGATGGTATAAATTCCATGTTGAGAATTAATTTAGATGAAGAGAAAGAGAAACATTCGATGTATCTGGACACTTCCTCTAAGGTAGACTCTCTTTCAAATACTGAGTTAATCAAATTAAAATTATAAGGCATATCAGTGAGGGCTTGTGGTCAAGGGAGCATGCCACGTCAGATTTCATCGTGGCCCCTAACTGTAAATTGTTGGAATTGATGCCACACTTTGAATAGTAGTAGAATTATCTGTCGTTTCCTTATCTTAATCTTTTCATGCAGAATCCCACCAGGATAAATAACAATGCAGTATACCCATTAGTCATTCACTGTTAGTTTCTATCATTAGGCCTGATTTTTCTTCCTAGGAATGTATTATAGGCATGTTTAAAACATACATAGAGAACTTGAATGTTGACTTACCCACTGAAATAAATTTTCCATCAGTGTGATAAACTGACTATTTTTAATTGCAGTTTCTGATCTTAAAAAAGGAAAGAAAGAAATAAAACCCATAAGCAAGGCCACCTTAAGTTTAGATAAACTATAGTTGAGCTCCTCTGGCTTCAGATAAGATTCCTGAGATAAGCATCACACTCCTTTGTTCTGTATGACCCTTGACCCCTCCTCCATAGAAAGCAAGTGGAGGAGGCCCTCTGAGCGCTGGGGGTTGGGGAAGTCGGAAAGGGAAGAAAAGTTATGTGTCTTATTTCTTTTGAAACAACAAAACAATTTTCTGTGTGGTTTTTTAAAAATTGCTTTGAAAAGCTAACACCCACATCTACAGAGATCCTGTCCTTACATCTTCCCAGCTAAAGGTCACTGCAGCGGCTTCCTCTTTAGGCCTCTCTTGGACAAGCCCCATTTCAGCACCATGGACAGCGGCACCGCCAGCAGCCCAGGGATGCATATACCTTTTCCAAGAAACTTGCCTAGACTTCCCCTTTGCTAATCAGCAAGGTCACTCCAGTCCTTGTTGACTACAATACAATTTATTAACTATTTCTCCGAATTTTAGCTCATAGAATCAAAAATGTGTCATTTGCTGTTTCTTCAGAGTATGCAAAAAAAAAAAGCAATTACGTAAGGTGTATGATTACCAGTTTAACATTGAGAATCAATTAATAGATAGCTAATTACAACCTTCTACTCGTATGACACCCAGACCTATACTACACAGATGCCTAGAAGAAAACAGGAAGCTTAAAGAGAACAGGCCTTGAGACTTACTGAAGAACAAGATCTAGCCCATAAAACCCATAAAATGTGTACGTTTGGCTGTTCTCCCTCCTACCCCTCATCAACAGCCACACTTTGTCTTGTTCCTCTGGCCAACCAACCTCATTATGTTAGAAGTGGGAAAATAATGTAGGCACATTCACCAGAAGATCCCTTCTGGCTACCTGCGTGCGTTGGTCTCCTCTATTTCCCTGACAAGCAGTAACAGAGTATGAGCCAACTGTAAAGCTCAAAGAAACAGCGCAAGCCTTGACTTAGTTATCTTAGAAGATGGACTTCCCTGGTGTACCAAGGGTGCAGAAAAGAAAGCATCGGCCACCAGCAACCTACCAGATGTCCCCAACTCCATCAGAAAGTCAAGTTCGTATAGCCAGATAAACAATGACTAAACTTACAAAACTGGAGCCAGATAAAGGAATCAAACAAGAAAAAGCCGCAGCGGAGGGGAAAGGAACCCACTGTCCCTACCTTGCAGTCCTCAGGACAGGACTTCACCGAGTACTCATCCGACTGTAAGTACTTATGCAGCACGCTTTCAAACTCTTCGTACTTCTCCTGAGCGTGGTGGTCATAGTCCTGGTAAGCCTCGATGCACTGTCTACACGTGGTCATCTCACCGCCCTCCGTGAGCACCACATCCAGACTGCAGTTCAAAGTGCTGGGACTGGACAGCCCCGAAAACAACTCCCAAAGTGTGTAGGAATTACAAAACGAAAGGTAAAAATCCGACAAGTTCCACAACGGAGTTGGCCGAGAGCCCCTGGACGACTGCTCCTCTCCCGCGGCCGCCCCCCGACTCCAGTTCCTGGCGCACACAGCGTCCGCGCTCTCCACCGTGAAGCACTGGCCGGAGGAGGCGCCCTGGGGGTAACAAGTCTCTAGGCGCCACACCGGCTTGGCAGAGTTTCCTAGAAAAAGAGCCCTGCTCCGGTTGTTCTTGCCTCGGTTGCCCTTGCTGCCGCCGCCGCCTCCCGGGGAGGGGGGCAGGGTGGGGGACGAGGAGGCGGAGAGGAGTCTGTGTGCCTGGGCGGCGGGCAAGGACTCCCCCATGCTGGCCAGGAGCGCGGGCCAGGAGGGCTCCTGCTGTCGCTGCCTCTGCTGCTGTCGCTGCCGCTGCTGCTGTCGCTGCTGCTGTTGCTGCTGCTGTTGCTGCTGCTGCTGCTGCTGTTGCTGCTGTTGCTGCTGCTGTTGGTGATGCTCTTTGTCCCGGGTCCGGGTCAGCTTGGCCTCGGCGCAGAACCACAAGTGATCAGAGAGCAGGACTGTGAAAAACAAGAGAGAAGCCAGAGACAGTCGCCATTTCTGAGCCCGCTCTGAATCGATGAACGGTTTCTCGTTCTCCCGGGGTGCTGCCAACCAGATTTTTAAGCCGTCGTCATACTGCCGACACATCCAAGCACCCCTGGTCATATTTTGGGAACGCACAGCCCTGGCCGACTCCACCGTGAGGGCTCCTGTGCCGGTGTCACCACAATATGCATTGACTTAAAGGGTTTAATTTCCGTATCCCCTCCTCCCGTTTCTTCTCTCTCTCTCTCTCTCTCTCTCTCTCTCTCTCTCTCTCTCTCTCTCTCTCTTCCTACATAAATATTACCATACTTTGGAGGAAGATCTTGCTTCCGACCTAATCATCAGCCGACCCCATCCCCTGAAGAGTGGGAGACAATAAGAGAGAGAGAGAGAGAGAGAGAGAGAGAGAGAGAGAGAGAGACCCGGAGGCTGGTGCTGTGCTGGCCGGTGGGGAGGCTGAGTGCGGGAGGTGATGGTGGTGGAGGTGGCGGGGTGGCTGGCGCTGCTCCTATCACCCCGGCATTGTCAGCGCGCGGGTCCCCATGGCCCAGCTGAGGACAGCCCGCTCTCCCTTGCCAGGGGCATGCCGCGTCTCTGCTGCCCACTGACGGCGACCGGAGCGCCTCCCCTCCTCCTCTCCTCCTCCTCTTCTCCTCCTCTTCCTCCTCCTTCCTCTCCGTCGCTGGCTTCTCCTCCGCCTCCCGCGCCTACTTCGCGCTGGCTCTCCCCGCGCCCGGAGCTTGGGCGGCCGCCGGCGGGGCTGTCCCTCCCCCCCACCCCCCACCCCGCGCTCCGACTGTCGCCTCGGCCGCTGCAGGTCTGCCCGCGGGCGCCGCCGGGGGCCGAGTCGCCTGCTCTGGGCCTCCGGAGGCCACAGTCATCTTCAGTCCCCGGGCTAAGTTGCCGCCATCTTCGTCCTGGAGGCACACTTTTTTGGGGGGGGAGCGCTGGATTTTGCGTCATCTCCTCCCGCCCCGAGGTCTCTCCATCCTGGTGCAGTGACAGCACCTCGGCCGGGGGAGGAGGACGAAGACGCGCCGGGCAGCGGCTTGGAGACCCGCTGTCCGCCGCCCCCTCCGGCCCTGTGCACCAAGGCTTTTGCCCAGGGCTTGCGATCCCTCCCCACTTTTTATTTCGGAGTCAGGACGTGGGCCAAGTGGCCAAGGCTGCTGTCCTGGGTCTCCAGCTTCTCCTATCCCGCTGTCCAGGGGACAAGTCCCAGACACTGGGGGGCAGCTAAGAGGTCCCTGTTGGGGACCAGGGACTGGGTATCATCATTTCCCTTGCTAGACAATCTTCTGCAAGAGGAGGCTGATTAGAGGAGGGGCGAGGTGACTTTGCAGGCTCAGTCTGAACGCTCTTTAGGTCTCTAGAGAGCTCCACTGCGATCGGGTTTTGTCCTAAATCGGTTTTATGGGTCAGAAAGGATGCGGGGTGCGTGCGTCTGTGTGTCTGCCTCTACGGTGCTGCTTTCCCGACACTGCGTGTGTGCTGCAGCTATGACCACACTACACTCCATGTCTGACCATGTTTTCTCCTCCAAAGTAAGCGACAACAAAAGGTCTCCACAGCCCCGAGGAATCACCAGCACTACGGTGCACCCCACCGGCGGTGTTGAGCTTGGGGGCCCTAATCTCGGAGGATTCCTGCAGAGGACCCCTAGGACCCTGGGGCATCCGCTCACAGTTCCTGCTGCCCAGCCCTGCTAGGTGGGCTCCTCTGCGCCGGGACTTCCGCAGCGCCCTCCAAGCTGGCACTACAGTCCAAGGCTCTGGTGCCCCTTAGTGTTGGCTCTAGGAGTTCCAGGAAGGAAAAGGCAGACACACGCTGGGAAAACCTGGGGTCCCCTGATTTCCGGCCGACGGGGTGGGGATGCCAGGGGCAAACATCAGTCTCCTGAGGTCTGGGCAGCTCTTGCACACTGCCCAGGTCCCCACCTGAGCCCAGAGCACCAGACCAGAGGATGCCAGGTACTCTCTCTGGCTGTCAGGCACACTTAGCAGCCACCATGTCACTCTCTTCCTCAGTATCCCCAAGCCAATGCACATTCGAAAGAGTTTACCAGATGCCCTGAATCCTAAACAAGTACCCTAAGAAACCCAAAGGAGGGATCAACAGAATTTGTTTTCCTACCGGAGGAGCTGTGGGTGCTTGGGAACACTGAAGGATTGGAGAATTTCAAACGGGAAGTTGGGCTCATTCCTTTCACTATACTAATTTGCATATTCAAAGTAGGTTCTGTGTATGAATACATATGAAACTATGCATAACGGCTACTAGGAATTGAGTCCAGTTTGACAACTGGTTTATGTAGAAATGCCAGGTGAGGGTTTAATGAGTCCTTTAAGTACATTCTAGTACTTTGGGTTTCATTTTGTTGATTCATGTCGGGATTTTTCTCCAAACATAATTCCAATAAAATATTGTTTGTTAACCAGTTCATCAGAAAGCTCTCTGTACTTATGCATTGTGCCCCACGGCCATAGCGTTTCATTACAGTGTAAGTATATACATGTGAGCATTATATATACCCTCAATCATTTTATACTAGAATGGCATGTGTGTTATAGGAAATAAACACAAACAAATGGAAAGTAAAAATCATAACGGAGCCAGGCACAGTGGCATGTGCCTGTACTTTAAGCTAGTCCATACATGATACGGGTAATCACTTGGGCATGGGGGTCCCTACGAGCCTGATGCAACATGGCAAGACTCTGTCAAAAATGGTCCAAGTAATTCCAAAGGCATCTCCGATCCCTATGTGCTCTCTCCGCCACCTCTGTTCTGTGATATTTACTAAGTTGGCATATTAGAGTGCTGCTGATTGTAGAATGCACAACCATATTTACTGAGTAATAAGCATTCTTTCCATATGCCCTCCTTGTCATGTTGCCTTGCTAATCAGATGCGTGGATCTTAGTAGTGGGTTAAATGAGTAGCTACCCTCTCCATGCAGGCTGAAGATTCAGTCTGAAGAAGAGTCACAGATGGGAGACGAAGAAGCACAATAAATGAAATAAAAAGACTACACTTCTCCAACAAGGAAAAGAAGTTCCAGTTATTTTTAGCTTCATTATTATGCAGTTGTAGCTAAATTACATCTCAAAAAATAATTCTATGATGCTTAACACTAAGTTAAAACAATAATGCTTATATTTGATGCTGTAATAGATGGGAGTTCATTCTTCATTTTTAGAACAACCTGGGCTTTGTTTTTCTCTAACACTTCTCATGAATTGAATATTTTTTAAAAAATGAGACAATTTTCAGGACATAACACTGCAAAAGGAAGTCATTTCCTCATTTGTTGACCAGTGATGGTTCTAGAGTGAGCAAGGATAGTCTGGGAGACTTCGTTGTCTGAGGGCAACTCAGGGAGTGCAGAAAAGCAAGCTAGCCTAGACACAGAGCTCAGGGCCTGCAGAGCTGGAGGGGGACCAGGATTGAGACTCTACTAGCAGCAGTGGCTGGGATTCAGGAGTCTTCCTTTAAGAAGTGGAAAGCTCATTATGAGGAATGGTAGGGGGAAAATCAATCAATCAATCAATCAAACAAACAAACAAAAACAAAAAAATACCTCCAAACCAAAAACCAAAAGCATGCAAGCAAACAAACAACATCAACAAATGCCTTAAACTTGGGGATCAAAGACTAGTGCATAAACCATAGAAGGAGACAGAGAGGGCTGGGACTCTACCATAAGCTGAGCTCTGTGGGAAGCAAAGTGCTGCTGTTGTTGCTGTTGCTGTTGTTGTTGTTGTTGTTGTTGCTGCTGCTGCTGCTGCTGCTGCTGCTGCTGCTGCTGTTATTATTTCCCAGAAGGGACTGGGACTTGTGGAGGAGACAGACCTGAGAATTTGAATGTTCTTTCTCATTAACTGCACTTTCTCATTAACTGGGCAGTTAATGCTGAATCAAAACAAGCAGTAGGTTTAAACTCCGTGCGGGCCAGACCAGTGAATGCTGATCCTTGTCAGGTTCTCAAGTAAAATACTGCACACTGGAAGAGAAAGGCAAATGGAGCGCCTGGGTGTGAGGTTCATTTATCAGGAGAAGTGAGCTGTGGAGTCTAGAAACTCCCACACAGGTTTTACCTCAGAGTGGCACAGAGGAGTCTCATTGCACCAGCATGTTTGAGAAGCCGCCTAGTAACAGAGAGTTGCAGGTGCCTCGCACCTAGGAGTCGGGTTTCAGGGTGAACTCCATACACCTCTGTTTTTCTGTTAGAAAAATAAAAGACACCCTCCGAAACGTTCACCTTCACCACAGTGAGAGTGCATTAACAATTTCACTCTGAGAGACCAAACTGAAAAAAAAAGCAGAAAAATCATCCTCTAGTGAAACCCATTGTTAAGGTTTTCCTTTCCACTATGAGTAATTGTAGATATCACATGCTGACGTGCACCCTCTGCTTCTCTTACATCGCCTATGAGTCACAATAGATTCCTCTTGCATTCATTTTCTTCCAAGAAAACAAAAGCACTGTTTTCAGCATTCAGACACTTGGGGGAATCTGCACCAGCACGACTACTTCAAAGTACAATTAACTTGTGGGGTAAGCATGTGCCAGTGTAGAGAGTCACTTTTCCTGTTCCATTACTTGGGTTTGGGGAACAAATTCAGGTCATTAGGCTAGGTGACAAGCACCCTTACCTACTGAGCTACCTAGGCAGGTGTCCTAGTTAGAGTTTATATTGCTGACAAAACACCATGCTCAAAAGCAAATCAGGAGAAAAGAAATTATTTGGCTTACACTTACACATTATAGTCCATCACTGAAGGAAGTCAGGACAGGAACTCAAGCAGGGCAGGAACCTGGAGGCAGGAGTTGAGGCAGAGCCCATGGAGGGGTGCTGCTTATTGGCTTGCTCCTCGTGGTTTGCTCAGCCAGTCTTTTTTATTTTTTATAGACCCCAGGACCAATAGTCCAGAGATGACATCACCTACAATGAGCCAGGCCCTCCTACATTAATCACTAATTAAGGGGATGCCCTACAGCTGGATCATATGGAGGCATTTTCTCAAGTGAGGTTCCCTCCTTTCAGATATCTCTAGCTTGTGTCAAGTTGACGTAAAACTAGACAGCTCAGCTGTCCAATATGTCTACGTTTTTAAAAGATGTTAGGTATAAAGTACTAACACAAAATTTTAACTATTAATAACTAAAAATTAAATTTAATAATTTTAATTATTGAGATAAATAAGGGGCTGGGGATATTGCTCAGTTGGTAAAGCGCCTACTGTGCAAGCATGATGATCTGAGTTCCAGTCTCCAGCATTCACATAAAGGACTGGAAAAAGTGCTGCACATCTGTGACTCTAGCATTGTCAGGAGGAGCAGGCAATCCGTGGAGCTCACTAAGCAGCTGGCTTAGTTCAGCTAGTGAATTCCACATTCAGTGAGTGCACACACATGCATGCACACGCATGCACATATATACATGCACATGCACTCACAATGCACACACATGCTTACACTCATGTGCATACATGCATACACACATGCACATATATGCATGAAAGACACATGCACACATATGCTTACACACACATGCACCTATATACATGCACATACACATGCACATACACTCACAATGCACACATATGCTCGCACTCACATGCATACATGCACACACATGCACATATATTCATATACACATGCACACACTCACATGTGTATACCACACACACATGCACACGCTCATGTGCATGCGTGCATACACATATGCACATATATTCATACCCATATGCACACACACATGCATACACACACATATGCACATATATACATGCACATACATTCACATGCACACACTTCCTCATACTCCCATGCAATGTACACACACACATGCATACACACATGCATACACTCACATGTGCACACCACATACTCACATGTGCGCGCGCGCACACACACACACACTCATATGCATACCCCAGAAGAAATATAGGACTGAAAAGTCATCTGACTTCCCTATGCTGACTGCTTTCTTCCTAGCCTGAGTGGACTAACTTGGCAGAACGAGGATCTTCCGTCTCTGTGAGTCCACCACATTCCAGCCTGATGACTTTCAAACTCAGCTGAGCCAAGTCATGAAGAAACTGAGAAAACTTAGTCCTCTTGGGGAGCTGCTCAATGGAATTCAGGAGTGATCTGAGGAAGTTGAATTTTTATCAAGTGTTCCTTGGCAAGTGTGGATATGACCACTGCATCCATGTGTCCACAGCAGAGAAAGCCCCTGCTGCAAAGCTCACTCGGTGCAAGTCAAACAAGGGACCATGCTGTAAATTCTCGAGCAGTGTTAAGTCACAGGGAGGAGAGGCCACTGTGGTGTGTTTGTGAGAACAGTGAGGTCATGTGTCGTTCCTTTGTAGATTTTTTTCAGTGTGCACATATTGTATGCCACCTCTAACATTCGCAATCTACAGTACTTTCTTTATCATTATAGAAATGACTTAGGACTTGCCAAATATTGTTCTAAGAACATGTGCACTCATACAAATACACACACACACACACACACACACAGAGAGAGAGAGAGAGAGAGAGAGAGAGGTATAGGGATAGAAGAGGACAGAGAGATCTATTCTATAACCTAGAGAAAACACAGGAAGGAAAAGCTCACCCACACGAGAAAACATCTGAACATAGGAAAATCTGCCTTCCTACCCGAGGAGAAGGGATTCTCTCCTGTGAAACTGTGCTTGCCTTAAACTAGGTGCAAGCACCTTGGAAGGGGTCAAGCCCTTTAAAAGTCTGGTCTCCTTCCCTCAGAGTCCTCTTAGAATGTCTCATATTGAAGAGGCCTCTCTCTACTTTATTTCAAGTTTTGTTTCCCCCAAAATAATATCCACAAGTAGTGTGATTACCTGACAGAGCTGGTAACCTTCTAGGAGATGTTTTAAAGATGTCATGTATGCTTATGTGGGTGGAGGTATGACATCGCAATAGATAACATTAGACTATAATTTTAAATAAGAAACTTTGAAGACCACAGTAGAAGGCAACATAAATGGACTGAAGGATTATTTGTGATGACTACGAGAAGACTATTGCCCTGACACTCAGGATTTGTTCAGATGGATAAACAGAGGAAGACAGTGAATACGGTAACCCTGCCAGGTGCTTAAGCAAGCTGCCAGGAAAAGTAGCCACAACTACCTCTTTAAGAAGTCTTAAAACCAATGAGAAAATAACACAATAAATTACAATTTATACTTGTGAAATTGTAACACTTTGGCTTGCCAAAATCGATAGCAGTACTAATGGAAAGCCACCCTTTGCCTACTAAGAGATTTCCTGAGCATGTTGCACATTATTCCATAGGAGAGAAAACAATCCACAGGTTACAGACACAGAGAGGTAGAATCGACAAACATGGTGGAGTGTGCACGCATACATTCATGCTTGCTGGGAAACACTACTCACTCCTTACACTGGATGGCAGGAAAAAAAACATGACCAGTGGTAACATGCTTCGCCAGCACAGGTTTGCAGTCTAAATAATGAAGGAAAACTTAAGTAAGAATATGCAAATATATCCCTCAAGAACACGCATGGCCCACCCCGGCTGCTTTGTGACCTTCCCCTTATTCACAGTCTCAGTTCACACATTATCTTGCCTTACTATCTTTCTAGATTACTTCAGAGAAAGGTAGTTATTCATTAACTCCTTTATGCAAAGTCTACTAAGTAGCTACCATAAGTTTTACTAGGAATAGAAAACATTCTCTGTGCACTATAAATGTGGTTGTAATTTTCCTATGATCAATAGCCTGTTCAATTGTTTGCCCAATAATGTACTGATGAGGATATGGGGGTATGTTCTCTTCCTGTTAAATATGTGTGCATGTGTGCATTGTGCATTTGTGCATATGTGTGTGTGCGTGTGTGTGTGTGTGTGTGTGTAAGTAAACGTGTGTGTATTGGGAGTGTGCCTAATTGTATGCATGTGTGTGTTGGTGGAGTTATGTATATCTGTGCATGTGTTTGTACGTGAATATTTGTGGGTGCGTGAATGGGCATGTTTGCTTGTATGTCAAAACATGTTCATGTTTGTACACGTGCTTGCATATTTTTAAATTTGTGGAAGGGGAAGCATGTTTCTGTATACTTGTGTTTGTGTCTGAGGGCATCTGAGGGTGTCTGAGTATGTGTGTAAGTGTGCATGCATGTGTGTGCAAATGTGCACATATGTGTGCATGCATGCATGTGTGGTTGTGGATCTAGTCTAAATATCCTATATGTAGCTGTAATTTGAGACATTTTATAGTGTCCTCCCTGATGACAGCACCTCACAGTTTCGAGATAGGCCCCTGCCCATCATTCACCATGCTGCTTTAATTGTGACACTTCGTAGATTTCCTGAAACTCCATCCTGGGTGGTTCCATCAGGTTAACGAGACCTGGTATGTAGAAATTCCCACCTTGATGGTGTCGGAAGCAGACTGTGTTTTCCTTATCCCCTGTCTTTCCGTTTTCTTATTTGTTGTAGGCTCCTCTTACATAGCCCATCTGATTTTATTTCAGGAACGAACAGAGTAATGGAACATAGCCATACAGACTGGCTGATGCTGATGTATGCAAAGACAGCAAGTGTGTGAATGCTCATAGCTTCTCCTCTGATGTACCCGGAGGTCCCTTTTCTCATACAAATATCTTCAAAAAACACATGGGTATCTATTCTTCTGCCGACAAGATGGCCTCTAGTCATCAAGGATGATTTGGCTTGCAAGTAAAAGAACATCTTCTCAAAATAAATTTGAATAAAGATAAAGAAATATATTTATTATCAAAAGTCCAGGACAGAACTAACTTCCTCCAAATCTATACTCATCACAAATGATGGTGTAAAATTCAACAACAAAGGTCTTTGAAGCTCTAGAAATTAGTGACTGAGCACGGGATATGAAGTAATTTAATTAACATGTTTAAGAAAATGGGTAGTAATGCAGACTTGTTAACTGAACCGAGTGAGGGTTCAGTGGCACTAAATGGGTTTCTACCAGCACGTTGTGGTGCTTTTCACGAGCATTTGGAGGAAGAGGATGGTGTTGGTTTGTCAATGGCTGACAGGAACCACCTAAGAGGAAAGATTTATTTTGACTCAGAAGTTTCCGTCCACCATTGCCTACATCTGTTGTCTTGAGCTTGAGGTAAGGCATACCTATGGCAGAGTGGCTGTGATGGAACAGAGCTCCTCAACTCAGGGAGTCCGGAAAGGGAGTCACGGACAGGAGCAGGGGGCTGCGTATCCTTAGCGCATGCTCCCTGTGAGCTACCTCCTCTTCCTCCTGTTCACCATTTTCTAATAGTATTATCATACTATGAATCCACTGAGGACTTAATCAGTCCAATCGTGTGATCGGGACTCTCTGGATCCAAACTGTTTCTCAAAGAATGATGAGTTGGCAGACGCACACCTGATACACGAGCCTGTGGGGACATCATCAACGCTAACTTTAACTCTGACCAGTACTCACCGGGGAGTACCTGTGATCTCTGTTCTCACATGGCCTGTGGGCACTTGTCTCTTGCCCTATGCCAGCCTAAGCTCAGGCTGTGAATTAGAGAGCCCGATGAGCCTCGAGGCAATCTGAACCAATGCTGTGAAGTTAGATGGCACAAGTCTTACTCTGGTCCCAACCTTCCTTTGGCAGCCTTCCAGGGATGAGGCAGCAGGCTTTTTGTGTGGTAGAGATGAACATTAACTAGATAGTGTTGAGCATTAGCCTGGAAGAGCAGGGCATTCTCATCTTCCCAGCACATCCGAATGTCATTTCTTCTTATTCGCATTTTCTCTACTCTTAGCTCAGGATGGAGGCACTGGTTTCTCTGCCTGTGTGAGTTTTCCAGACATTACATATCTAATTGTTTCAAATAGCAGGCTAAAAATGGAGTGGTCCCTCTTGCCAGGTAAATCAGTCTCAAGTAAGACATGTGCATAAGGTGTGCTTACATACTCATCCATTTTTGAATGACTGATTTAGGTCATGCCTACCTGGAGACTAACCTCAACAAACTTTGTGAATGAGTACCAAAGTCCCATTCTTACACGATATCAGACTCACCTCTCAATTCAAAACATTGGATGTTTTGCCTCAAGGAACTCAATGAATCAAGGAATGGTAATTGCTATTAGCCAAGTTAGATTCATGTGACGGTGTCTTTCTGTTGTCTGTCGCTGGGCTCCATCTCTGCAGTGTTGGGTCTGTTCTCAGATTGACCCACAATAATCGTAGAAGTCCAAGCTTCTCATTCACTTCAGTCCCAACATCCCCCAGGGATAGCTTCACTGTATTCAATCATCTCTGACATGATTAAAAATCCAGCTTGGAAACTTACTCTGGGAAAAGGAATGAGAAACTTGTGTCTCCTGGACTTGCCCCAAAGCCCTAATCGAACTGTAAATGGTTAGTTTGCCTAGACCAAAATTGTAGGAAAGAAAAGTAGATGCAGGGTTTCAAATGGAAGCCTCTTCCTGCTCCACTGTCTCTGGACTTTATCCACAGAAGGGCCTTAGGGAGACAATCAATGGTGGCACCGGAGTGACAATCGGTTGCAGCTCACAGGGCCAATTTTGATGGCATTGTGAGAGAAGTGAGTTTGAGTACACCATAGTTAGGGATATCTGTAAGACAGAGGTCTAGGAATACACTCCAGTCACCCAAGATTCTACTTACTGGAATGCGGCTCTGAATTGACCTGATGATTGATGCTTGTTCTTTTCCCAGCAAGCTCTCTAGTTCCCCCAGGGTTCTGAAAAAGCCTTTATGTCCGCATGTTGCAGAGTTCTTGCCCCAGAATCGTCCTCAGTCAAAGTGAAATCCCTTGCTCAAGGAACAACACAGTAAACGAGTGGTTTCTATGAGGGAATAAGTATCAGTCCCCTCCCTGCCCCCACCCCGGTCTCAGTGAGAGCAGCTGTGGAGGACATGCACAGGTCAGGAGCTCTCCATGGAAACTTCTGAGATGGTGTCGAAGTAGAGCAAAATCCAGTTTCTCCATCTCCCCACTTATTTCATTCCTTTCCTGACACTATTGTAGGGGTGGAATACTTCTCAATAAACCAACATAGGCACATGTACATGTACACTTAGAATGAGATCCTAGGAGAAACCAGGGTTAGCACTGGGATGGGGGGAGGGAGGGTTTGTTGTCACTGGTACTGGGAAGCACTTCACGAATCTAAAACACTTGTTGATGCTAAACCTGAAGGGATCTGCTGTATAAAGAATTCTTCTTCTGAGATTTCCAAGCATCTGACAGGGAGTGGAAGCTACAGAGACTGTGGGTGTGAATAGCTGGAACTCAATGCACTGAAGAAAGTCAAGCACCAACATTCCAAGCACTGTGGGAGTCAGAATCCTCCAGGGCAGTGCACAGAGAATCCCATCTCCTGTATCTACTAGGTGACAAGACTTCTTGCCTGTGCAGAAATCTCAACTACATAAACAGGTCTCTCCACAGAAGATCCAGACTGTAACTCTACCAGACTGCCTCTCATGCCGGTAGCCAGTTGGAAGGACTGAGACCCTCAGACTCTCACACTTTGGAAGAGGACGTTGGAATAGGAAAAAGAGCCTGGCAGGGTCTAAAAACCCAACTGAGGCAGGAAATGAACCCTGCACCAGAACATGTGAAAACGTTGAAATACTACTCACATGGAAAAGATGCTGGCTTGCTGTGGAGACTGCTCTCTGAAGCAGGGAAGGAATGGGCTCTGCTCTCAACTGGCCAAAAAGAACAAATGCGGTAGATGAGGGAGGAAGAGCCACACATCTCAATGACGGGCACTCTAGGGGACAGGAAAACCAGTCCAGAGCCCAATGGTCTGTGAGTATAAGTGTGGCATGATACAGATTTCTGCAAAGATTATTAAAAGTGTCCATCAAATTTTCAAATATGCGCAGCCTCAGCCCAGAATTCTAATTCTAGGACTCAATCTTTTTTTTTTTTTTTTTTTTTAAAAAGAAAGTCATTATATCTGATCCAAAACTTGGAAAAGGTGACTAAGACAGTGTGCTGGCTAGTTCTCGATGTTAGCTTGACACAGGTTAGAGTCACCTGGAGGGGAGTCAGTTGAGGAATCCTACAGAGAAAGCGAAAGTGCTCATCCTATATTCTATCTGACCCGTGGCCTTAAACTCCATGCAACAGTTAGGGCTGCAGTCAACTGCTAAGCATCTTAGCGGGTGCTTGGAGGTAACCCTGATGTTCAGCAGCAGATTTAAATTAGCAATAATCTAGTGGAGAAAAAGATTATACAAAATGCCAGCATCATTTTCCTCTTTCCATATACTTGAGAATATATTGAATATGAAGTTTTTCTAAAATAACCGACTGTATAGTTATGCCGAGCCAACCTCCCATGCCTTGTTCTCTATGTGGGTATGTACCTTCTGCTTCTCTGGAGCTCTAAAGGCTTGGTTAATGGTCTTCCCACTTACCTTCCTCATATACTCTGAATCAGGAAATTGGGTTTATTGGTCAATATATAATAGACGCTCTCACATTTAAGTGTTGAAAGTTGGAGGAGTTTTTGCTTAATTCTGCTCTACTCAGAGCATAAATCATCCTGTTAAAATGCAAAGTTCATCAAAAATTCTTTTCACAATCCAAGATATTCCAAGTCATATGCACACAAGCTCAAAATTCTATAGATCATCTGAGCACACACCCTGCCTTGATCAGCCTTTCCTGCCTTTGGTCATGATGATTTTTGATGTTTCTGACTTCTCTCAAAAATGACTCTGTGGGGATATTGATAACAGCACACTCTCAGAGGAAGAGTAAACTGAAGATATGAACAGACCACCCACCTCCCTGATAAAATCAACTTGACAAGATATGACCTTTGGTTTGGTAAGTTTTTGATATTTATTTGTTATCAATTAAATACCTGTAGGGGGATGTGAGGGAAAAGCCTAATCTATAGATCATATATGGAATGCTATAAGTTTCTCAATAAGTTGTTAGAAATGATTGTGCAAAAGAAAAAGAAGAAGAAGAGGAGGAGGAGGAAGAGGAAGAAGAAGAGGAGGAGGAAGAGGAGGAGGAAGAAAGAGGAGAAGGAGAAGGAGAAGGAGAAGGAGAAGGAGAAGGAGAAGGAGAAGAAGAAGAAGACAGGGAATCATGTATTACTACACAACAGAAAGGTTGGCAAATACAAGACACAAGGTATGATTATATTACAGGGGCCAGTAAACCTGGTCTGAGTGAAAATATTAAAGAAGGAAAAAACACCGAAAAAAACAAATGTGAATATGGACATACCAGCTGGGATGAGGTTAGTTAGCAGGATGGACTAAGTGCAGAAATTAAAATGAAAAGCTCCCAGATCACTACGGGGGTTGGGGGTCCAGGTGGGGGACAAGAACAACAATGGAGCATTTAAAGTGTACAGATGGCCACATGATAAAAATTTAAAGTCCTGGAGTCTCAGGACACAACATGTGGGGCAGAGAAACAACATTGGGGATATAATTATGGAGACTTTCACCAGCTCACAAGGAAATCAGTAAGATTTCTGTCCATCAACATTTCAAATACATGCAACTTCAGCCCAGAGTTCTAATTCTAGGATTCTATCATTAAAAATAAAAATAAAAATAAAATGCCGTCATATGTTGTGGGTTGCCCTGGGGCTGTTTGTATTCTGATGTTAATTCTGTTTCCTCAAGAGGGGCTGCCCCAACCAGGAGTGGATCGAATACTCAGGTGATTCCATGGGAACCTTCTCCCCATTTTAACTGGTCATATAAAGGGAGAGCCTGTGATTGGGCAGTGGAAGGGAAAGGTGGGCCTGGAGGTTCTAGAGCATGGGGGAAGAGTGGGAATGAGGGAGGAGAAGATGAAGGAAGAGGAGGAAGAAGGAAGATGGAGCAGAACCACATGGCCTGGAGAAGCCACTAGCAGCAAGAGATCTCATAGCTAGGAACAGAGTAGTGTAGTGGTAAATCTGCCCAAGCTAGGCGTGCAGTTTATAAATATTGTAACTAGCTGTGTGGTTTTTTGCACGGACTTATTGGGGTTGGAGATATACTGCAACGATTATATCTGATCAAAAGAACCTGAAAACTAAGACAGTGTGCTCCTTAGCTCTCAAGGTTAACTTGACACAAGCGAGAATCACCTGGAAAAGGAAAGTCAGTTGAGGCACCCTGTCCAGAAATTAGAGTGAAAATTTAGTGTCACATGTGCCCACAGGACCTGTACTTTAAGACAATAGGAATGAGAAATGTCTCCAAGGGCGTCGTCCCTGGAAGGTTTTCCCTGCTCTGAGGGCTGGATCCATATCTGTGTGTACACAGGCACACTGATGGGGCTCGGTGGGATTTTATGGAAGGCATGAAGTTGGGAAGGGGATCTGTTTGTTTGTGGTGGGTCCACAAGGAATTGGAGGGAGGGAGGAAAAGATAACTTAGTTGAAACACATTGTGTACATCTATAAAACGTTTGACCTGAGGGATTTTTGAAATATATTCAAGTCAATAGCAATTCAAAATCAGGTAAAGATCATGTGAACATATTTTAAAAAATAAAACCAAATAACATTTATTTAGATTTCTAATGCACTATGCACATAAAGCTTAAACTAATACAAAATAAGAAAAATAAAGTAATACACAGAAAAGTCAAAAACAAAGTAGCACAAAGATCTTAATTTTAAAAATCCAGGTCAAGATTCAATTATTTAAACAATCAATAATATTGCTACTGGCAACAAGTTATCCATCGAGAAATTAAGAAGGCTGTGTTCCCACATGTACTGAAGACAGTGAGAAAAAATTAGAATATGTTACAAAGAATAACATGTTGATAGGTTTGAGAAAATGGAAAGATTCCTTAAACCAGAGCCGCTGAAGCTGTAGTAAAAAGTTAAACATTGACACAGTTGGAGACTTGTTACCAAAATCTGATCTACAGGCTCAGTCTTCACATTTTTATGTGTCTGTGGATCTGAGTGTTTGTGTGTGTCTGTGAATGTCTAAGAATAACTTGCAGGAGTCACTTTTCTCCTTTTACCATGTGGATACCAGGGATGAAACTCGATTCTTCAGGCTTGCTGGCAAGTACCTTTACCCACAGAAGCATCTTTCCAGCTGTAGATCTACAACTTTTAAATTTTCAATTAAGACAATTCTAGAGCCAGGGCTGGAGGGATGGCTCAGCAGTTCAGAGCACTGTTGCTCTTTGAGGACCCATGGTTTCCAGCACCCACAGAATGGCTCACAACTGTCCATACCTCCAGTTCAGGGAATCTGATGGCTTCTTCTGTATACACACACACACACACACACACACACACACACACACACACACACACACACAGAGGCAAACACCCATATGCATCAAATAAAAATAAAAATTTATTTTTAAAAGAAAATTATAGAGCCAGGCAATTTCGGTAGTGATTCTTTCAAGTATTCAGGGAATGAGTCACACTGAATTTTCCAGAAAAACGTTAAAAAAAAAAAAAAAAAAAAAAAAAGATAAATTTCATCTTGTTTTATAGAGGCCACATAATCTTACTACAGATACCTACTACAAATATTACAGGGAAAAGTTGTGAAGTGCTTCAGTAAATCTCACATATAAAGATGCAAACAAAAATCTATGTGAGTTTTTGAAAATGTACCACTGTGATATTGCGATAAAATCGTGACCAACGTAGGATTTAGCATTACTTCAGGAATACAAAACCATTTATAATATATAACAAAGTGAATAAACATCTTTGTCATATTTTGATTATCACATGCAGATTACACACGCACACACACACACACACATACACACACACACACACACACACACACACAATCTGGTTGGCACTAGAGAAAGGTAGAGCCTAAAGAGGAAACAATGACCATGACAACAGAGAGAAGCCATTAGCCCAGAGATCAGCCCTGTCTAGCAGTTGCCAGGGTTAAATGGACCCGGGTGTGTGATTTTCGACCAAGTATAGTACTGTCACCAGCAGCAGTTCACACAGAATATGGTAGAACTCAGAAAACAGAAGGTCACCGCTGGCACATGAGCTGTGAGGTGAACAGCATCAAGGCTGAATCAGGAGTCCCTCGATGTCCTTCTCAAGTGGAAGAAGGGAAAGGAATTCCAGGCTTGGTACCTGCAGACTGGCATCATATCAGACACACTGTATCTCCCATCTCTACCTTGGCTCTCATCATCATTGAGCCATGAGACAAAGAGGCAGATGTCCTGAGAGGAATGTATTAGTCCATTCCCACCTGAACTAGAAACATGCATGCAAGGAGCCACAGTGACATTGGTTTTCATAGACATGAGATGTGTGAGATCTCATTGGCACAGGAGACAACTTTCTGAGCAGAACACTGATGGCTCAGACACTATGGTCAAAAATTAATAAATGGGGCCTCATGAAACTGAAAATCTTCTGTAAGTCAAAGATACCATTGTTAGGACAAAACAATAGCCTACAGATTGGGGAAAGATCTTCACTAACCCTAAATCTGACAGAGGACTAATACCTAAAATAAATATATAAAGACTTAAGACATTAGATACCAACAATCCAAATAACCCAATTTAAAAATCGGGTACAGAGCTAAAGAGAGAATTCTCAACAGAGGAATCTCGAATAGCCAAGAAAGAAATGTTCAGCATCCTTAATCACCAGGGAAATGCAAATCAAAGTGAGATTCCATCTTATACCCATCAGAATGGCCATGATTAAAAACTCAAAGGGCAGTACATGCTAGCAAGGTTGTGGAGCAAGGGGAACACTAAAGAAAATGTGGCTCATTTACACATTGAAATACTACTCAACCATTAAAAACAAGGACATCATGAATTTTGCAGGCAAATGCATGGAACTAGAAAATATCCTGAGTGAGGTAACCCAGACACAAAAGACATACATGGTATGTACTCACTTACTTTTAAGTGGATATTCGTCACAAAGTACAGGATAACCAAGCTATAATCAACAGACCCAAAGAAGCCAAATAACAAGGAGGGCCCAAGGGAGGATTCTTGAATCTTTTTCAGAAGGGAAACAATATAGATATCAGAGGTTGATATCTGGAAGGAGGGAACTGGGTGGAAGAGGGGATAAGGAGGGGAGCAGGGCTGTAGGGGGAGAGCTTATGTAGGGAGAGCAGGAGAGAGAAGTGAGATTGGTGGGCGGGGGATGTGGATCCTGAAGTGTCCACTTCCTGTAGTCAGGCAGGATTCCAAATGGAGGGATAAAGACAACAACCCATCCACAACCTTTCAACCCAAAATGTGTCCTGCCTCCAAGATGTACAGGGACCAAGATAGAGCAAAGACAGAGGGAATGGCCATCCAATGACTGCCCCAAACTGAGACCCATTGCATGGGCAAGAACCAATCTCTGACACTATTAATGATACTTTGTTATGCTTATGACAGGAACCTAGCAAAACTGTCCTCTGAGAAGCTCCACCCAGCAGCCAATGGAAAGAGATGCAGAGACCCACAGCCAAACATTAAATGGAGCTCTGGAGCTCTGGAGATCTGGAAATCTGGAGTTGGGATTGAGGGACCTAAAGAGAATGGGAACTCTACTGGAAGACCAGCAGAGTCTGGAGCCTTGGGGGTTCCCAGAGACTGAATCACCAACCAAAGAACAAGCACGGGCTGGACCCAACCCCCGCTTACACATGTAGCAGATGTGGGTCCCCTAAAAACTGAAGACGGGGGCTGTCGCTGAGTCTGTTGCCTGCCTGTACATCCCGTTCCCCTAACTGGGTTGCTTTGTCTGGCCTCAGTAGGAGAGGATGTGCCTGGTTGTGCAGTGACTTGATGCTTGGGGCTTGAGGTGGTGTTAGGTGTGGGGGTGTTAGTGGGAGGGATGACACCCAGAGGGGGATCTGGCCTTCTCAAAAGAGAAGGAGAAGGTGGCATGGGGAGAGGGCTCACTGTACTGGGAGAAGGGGAAGGGCTGATGTTGGGTTGTAAAGTGAATAAATAAAGTTTTGAAAAGAAAGAAAGAAACAAACAAACAAAAGGGATTCAATAGTTCATACGGGATACTCAATTCAGTATGTTTCTGTGGCTGAAACTTGTAAACTAAACTCCACTGAATATCATTCTGAGCCAAAAGAAACTATTATTCTCACCAAAATGTTACCTTATTTCTAAGTAAGTATTTGTGCAGGGAAGACAGCTCAGTGCACATGAGCACCTAGGGTACACAAGGGCTAAGTTCAAATTCCCAGCAAATATTTTTTTGAAAAATAAGCCAGATGTCTCTGTGTACTGCTGTAACCCCAGTCCTTGGAAGCCAAGAGGGGGTAGGAGGACCACTGAGTTCTGCTGGTCACCATCCTAGCTCCAGACTCAGTAAGAGAATATCTCAGGACAGAGGTGGAACAAGACAGCTGTTGTCCTCCTCTGGTTTCTATACAAAAATATGAGGGCATGGATAACCGTGTGCGAACTATGCATACACACACACACACACACACACACACACACACACACACGCACACACACAGATGCACATGCGAATGCACACACACAGGCAGAGAAAGAGAGAGAGAGAGAGAGAGAGAGAGAGAGAGAGAGAGAGAGAGAGAGAGAGAACTCACTTTCGACATAACATCTCTAACCATCCCTGACCCTTCCCACGTTCTTTTCAGGATTTAGATGAAAGTTTTCCATCCTGTTCCGGAAGACTTCGGATATATCCAGACCCCCTAAGTGTTTTCTAAAGATCATGCTACAGAGCTCTTGAATAGCAAATGTCCTCTTTACGGGGCGCCTATGTCTAAGCCGCTGTTCTTCCTGAGCCAGCTTCTCGAATTTCAACTCACTTCTCCATGAGGATAGAGCTGGCTCAGGACACTCAGCGTTGTCTTTGTGGGGTGCTTTGTTATTTATTACACAGATATGGCCCTTGCTTGATTTTTAATATTACATCTCCTTCTCTGCCATGTTCCTTATGCAATGTGAGGAAAGGGTAGGACTCGGAGAGAAAACTCCAGCACCTTTAACAGGTTGAGTGAGTAACTTGGCCGAGTGTCTGCCGAGTCTGACTCTGAAATCCCACGGTTCAGCTGCTAGACTCTCTCCCTTGGCCCTCAAACACTCTTTGCTTTTACAAAACACATCAAACAGAACATTGTCCTTACAAATATGCCTGCATTTCATCCTGGTACTGAGATATTGTCATTCTCCTGGGCAAAAGAGTAAGAGGAAAGAATACAGAAATGCTTTATTTAACGTGGTCAGTTGTCTCCTGACCTAACCTGCTATTGTGCTGTTTTCATTTAGCTCCACTAGGGAGCGCTCTCTGAGGAGTTAGACTGAGAAAGGGGCTAAAGTGAGCAGTGAGGTCTGAGAGCCCAGGGAAACGAAGAACACAATAACAACATAATCTAATAATATAGAATCATAGCTTTTAATAACATATAACAACCAGGTTTTAGATGCCTACAAGTGTGCCCCAAACTCCAAAGTGATCAGAGTGTTCTATTCTATCGGTGTATCTCAGAAGACTGAATTTATTATTCAAACTGGGTTTTCCTGAACTCTTTTTTTAGGAGCAGACTTTCCTGTCTCATGTGAATTTCTTACCAAGAGAAACCTGGATGTTATCTAGTCTTCTCCTCAGGAGGTATGCCTAATTCTTACTCAGTGCTGGTGCTTCCTAAGCTCAGGGTAGATACTTAAACGTGCTTGTTTAATTGGGGACAAATAGTTTCTCTGATGTCCCTCTGTTCATCCTGCCCTGGAAACTCCGAATGACTCTACTTCAAACTCCAAACCATTTATTTGGCTGATCTGCTTCATTGTAAACTGTTGGCTCCCTATCTGGGGCTATGCTCTTGTACAGGTTTTTTTTTTTTTTTTTTTTTTTTTTCAATGAAACAGTAGTTTCATAGCCTCTCCCTAATGTAGGCATAGCTGAAGGTATCTAGTGCATAGCATACAGCCATGATATGCCTGAAAGTGCTACATTTCCAAGCGTTCCTAAACACTGATCTATGACCTTTAGTCGGAAGTGCTGAGCGAATGAACATTTGTGTGAGGATTGGGTGGTAGGATTGTAAGAGACAACGGTGGAAGACAGTCATAGCAAGACAGGAAGACAGTCATAGCAAGACAGCAGTTTCTTGTTACACTAGGCCAGGTGCACATATGAAGCACAGCATTTGGGATAGCATGGGGGAAAAAAACTCTGTGCAAGATCAAGCCAGACAGAATCAGAATGGAGGAAGAAAGTGGCCATGAAGTACCACCCTTAGCTGGGAGCTATGGGCAATGGACAGTCACTAGGGGAGGGAGGTCGGAATCAGCTTCATTCAAGGATTCTGCCCCTGACAAGTTACCAATGACCCAATAGGTGGCCCTACACCTATTATGTATAGACAGAATTAAATGGATTCAGCAACTTATTTTACACTTTTTAATTAATGGACTTACTCTTTTATTTACTTACTTTGCATCCCGCTCACTGCCCCCTTCCAGTCACCCCCTCCCACAATCCTTTCCCCACCCACTCTCCTCTTCTCCTCTGAGAGGGTGGCTCCCCCCTGGCTATCCTCCTGCCCTGGAACATCAAGTCTCTGCAGGGCTAGGCACATCCTCTTCCACTGAGGCCAGCAAGGCAGCCCAGCTAGAAGAACATATCCCACAGACAGGCAACAGCTTTGGGATAACCTCCCTTCCACTTATCCAAAACCCACATGTAGACCAAGCTGCATATCTGCTACATATGTGTGGGGGGGGGGGGCCCTAGGTCCAGATCTTGTATGGGTTTTGGTTGGTGGTTCAGTCTCTGAGAGCCCCAAGGGTTCAGGTTAGTTGTCTTCCTGTGAAGTACTTAGCTCCTTTGGGGACTATAATCCTTCCATCTATTTTCCATAAGGGTCCCTAAGCTTGTCCACTGTTTGGCTGTGGGTGTCTGCAACTGTCTTGAGTCAGGTGCTGGGTGGAGCCTTTCAGAGGACAGCCATGCTAGACTCCTCTCTGCAAGCCAACAGAGTATCATCAATGGCACAATGATTTATGTTTTAAGAGAGAACTCATGAAACTGGGAGGAAATCACAGTTGAGGGGAAAGAGAGAGTTAGGGAGAATTTAAGAAAGAAAAGAAAGCAAAAGAATCTAAACACAAGTGTTTTAGTCAGAGTTCCTATTCCTGCACAAACATCACAACCAAGATGCAAGTTGGGGAGGAAAGAGTTTATTCAGCTTACACTTCCACGTTGCTGTTCATCACCAAAGGAAGCCAGGACTGGAACTCAAGCAGGTCAAGGAGCAAGAGCTGATGCAGAGACCATGGAGGAATGCTGCTTACTGGCTTGCTTGCTTCTCCTGGCTTGCTCAGCTTGCTTTCTTATAGAACCCAAGACTATCAGCCCACAGATGGTACCACTCACAAGGGGCCCTCCCCCTTGATCACTATTTGAGAAAATGCCTTACCGCTGGATGTCATGGAGGCATTTTCTCAACTGAAACTCCTTTCTCTGTGATAACTCTAACTTGTGTCAAGTTGACACAAAACCAGCCAGTACACGTGAGTTTCAATTACATCACACATGTCATTCTGCATGATGTGCGTGTGGCTTCTTTCTCTGTGGTTCAGGTGAAAACCAGCGGCAGGCAGCTGTAATTTCATAACAGGATTCTTCCTAATTCAATATTTTACTTTCATTGAAAAACAACAATTTACAATATTCATGAGGAAATTTCTTATCACGGGCCCAATACTGCTTAATTTCTGTTTTATTTCTTGTTTTCCTTGTATTCCTTTGTGTTCATTCATGCAGTGAGCAGTTTCTCACTGATTCAGTCAGGAAAAAGGAATTTTCAAAGACAAGTGTGAATCAATGGGAAAGACACAAAACAAACCCAATTCGGCAATGCTCGGAAGGTGGAAAACCCTTTAGCCATGTCTCAAAAGAATGGGTAGAGATTTTAAAGACCACTGTGTCTCATCAGAATAAAATAATTAGTTAACTATTAAGCTGAATATGATAAGAATTATGCTACCCCACAGCTGAAATTATACACTGAAGGTTTTATCTTCCACGGCATCCAATAACTTGGTGGCACACACGTGGGCTGTGATTCATGGCTAAGACAGAAAATGTTCTGAAAGGAACTGGCAGCCATCAGCACCTGGGCCTCCAGATATACTTTTAGTGAAACATCTGCTCTGGTGCAGGGCTCTGCGTCACCAAGAAGCTTGCAACTAAGGTATTCCATACTTAGCTTTTAATAACAAGTCTATAAATGCATCACAGTCCTGTCTGCGTACACACATGCATACTTGTTTAAGAGGAATTTTTACATTAGACTTGGTAAAGTGGAAGCATGGTGTGCTGGCTAATTTTATGTCTTGACATAAGCTAGAGTTATCTGAAAGGAGGGAACCTCACTTGAATCATAAGGATCTTATGGATCTTCCATAACCAGCTACTGGCATTTTTTAGCTAGTGATTGATTTGGAGGGCCCCGCCCACTATGGCTGGGGCCATTCTTGGGGCAATAGTCCTGGGTTCTATAAGAAAGTAGGCTAGGCAAGCCACAATGATCAAGCCAGTAAGCGGGATCCCTCCATAGCCTCTACACCAGCTTCCCTGTGGCTTTTATATTTTAAAACGATTCTACATAATATGTATAATTTTATCCTTCATCAAGGCTGAATGTAAATGTCCTTAAAGATGAGAAAATAAATTTCTATTATCTAAGTCACCGGTTTACACAGGCCCTTTGTTGTGTGGCAGTCCCAATAAGCTAATATATCATATGATTAAGATAATGCTGATCAAAAAAGTGTCTGACTTCATGTTTTCTTAGGAACCACGGTGACTTAGTCCAGCCTGCAGAGTAGCACTCGCCCTGGTCAATGAGATACAGATGAGAAGCCGAGGACTGATATTCAAGAAAAATTCCCCAATGGACTATAACAGCAGAAGAGCCGCCCAAACAGATGGTGTTGGAGCCATGGTCTCCACTTGTGAAAACACGTATACTTTTAATTTACACCTCTTCAAAACGTGAGGTGGCCAGACACTTAAATATTAAGTCTAAATATGAAGCTACAGGCCGCAGTCACAAGAACTGAGACTTCTCTATGACCGTGGAGAGACAAAGGCCTGTGAGACGGCACAGGAGACAATGGCCATAAGAGGGGAACCTGCTAGGTTGACTTCATTACCGTGGAGAGGTTGATTAGGGAAGACATCACTAAGAAGATAGAATGGCAAAGCAAAGAACACTTCCAATGAAGGCCTCTTGCAAATGCCCTCCACCACCTGAGTCTCAGTTCCTGCTGGCATTCGTGACTTCTTTCCCTTGTAATTACTGGAGTGTCTGCGTCTCAGGACAGAATTCCACACTTCTTCCGTGTTCACCGCTCTTTGTACCTTTGTTCTTCTCCGGGTGTCTACAGTCCTATCTGCCTGTGCTTTGCTGCAACTTGGCTTGTGTCACACGCAGTAGCGCTGAAGTGACATTTTCCTTAGAATTCACTCATCTGAAAACCTTTTCATTACGTTTCCATTTTTAAAGTTAACTTCTATAAACTTCACAGAAAATTGAGTTTCAGGTATACAATGATTTTATCTCAAATTTACGCTTTAAGCCCATTCTTTCAAAGGTCTAATGTATTGCTTTATGGAAAGAGACTCACAGGGAGGAGAAACCAAGCAACCTCCGTCGTCCAAGCCTGTTTTTCTGTGTGTGCAGAGAAGGCAGAGTCATCGATTAGACCCAGTGCACAGAGCCCAATGCTGGGAGCTTATTTCGTATTAGCATTAGCCTTATAGATTTTCATTTCTGACTAGAAATATCGCTTCAACTCTATTCACCATGGCAACACAACAGCTGAAGATTCTTACAGCTTGCTTAGTGAAGAAAAATACTTGAAAATATCCTTTGATGCTAAAATTGGCTTTGTTTTCATAGCGCCCATGAAGTCACTGAAGGAGGATAACAAAGTACATTTCAGATGGATTTGCCCACCGGGAAATCAGCAGAGCAAGGGAAGAGAGAGAAAAGAGAGGGAAGAAGTAAAAGGCAGAAGAGAGGGCGCAAGGCTGCGGCACCCTCAACACCGCGCATGCGCCCCATAGACCACTCTCCGTTCGTGTCACCCAACTTGCTGTTTCACTTGATGTCTGCATGGCTTTTCTAAGGTCAGAGGTAATGGCTCATTCATCTACAGCCCCAATGTTCTTTCTGTATGTGGACTAAAAAAAAGTAGATTAAGTTTTTTATTTAATAATCAAAAGAATAAGACAAAATAGTTATATCAGAGGTTAAGAGCATGCAGTGCTCTTACAGGGAACCTGAGATTGAATCCTGGCGCCCACTCATGGTTAGGAAGCTCACAACTGCCTATGACTTCAGCTCCACGGGGCATCTGATGCCTCTTGCCTCTGGGGACATTGCTCTCCCATACACATACCCGCATACACAGACACATCAATTCTTAACTTAAAATGGTAAAAGTAATATTTAAAAACCAATAAAGGATAGAAAAAAGTTAATGTCACACGTTTTTTTAATCTTGTGATTATATTAAATGTAGGTATACAATTTCGTTCATTCTCCTATTTTTTTTTTTTTAGCTTGAGGACAATTTTATTAGTGTTTAAAAGGAAAATGCAAAGGAAACTAAATGTCAAATCATGGTAGCTACCCAGAGTAGAAGAGAGAAGGGGGAGCCACATCATTTGAGTGCAGCTGACACAGAGCTGGGCTGGCCACATGGCAGACAAGCAGCTATGTAGTAAGGAGGGGAACTTTAGAGAAAAGTGTGCAACATCAGAAAGAAAGAAACAGAAATGGGGAAACCATGGCTCAGGAAGGGGGGCCACGCCTAACTGAACCCTGTGGGGGCTTATAGGGATGTGCTAAGGTAGGTCCTGTCCTGTGAAGGAAAAGTCCACTGTCTCAGTAAGAGAAGGGCTCCCCCCAATCTTTTTTAGCATAGCTTCAGGTAGATCTACCTTTCTGAGAGGTGGTCCCTCCACCAGGGAATTAACCTGCAGAATTATATTGACTCTTAGGGAAACAGACACAGCATGTGCTCACCCAGAGAGAGATCCCATTCTTTTGACAGGGAGGCAGCAGCTTTCTCCTGAAGGGCCGTTTATGCTGTTCTATCATCTGGTTCCTAAAGAATACCACTTCTTAGAAGACTGGGTACAGAACAGCTCTAGTACAGCATGTACCCAGACTGTTAACCTGTGATTGAATTTAAGTAAGCACATTTAGAAAAAGTACATGTCGGGTCAAGGGTCACAGAACCACTTTAAAATGCTTGTTTGGGTTTTCCTCATGGCTAGTCCCTATTCAGGTATGTATGCATCTGAGATCTGACAATGTCTCACAAAGGGGAAAATGACTGATAGATGGTTTTACTTAAGGATCAAGGGTTTCTGGGCTGGAGAGATGGCTCAGTGATTAAGAGCACTGACTGCTCTTCCAGAGGTCTTGAGTTCAATTCCCAGCAAGCATGTGGTGGCTCACAACCATCTGTAATGGAATCTGATGCCCTCTTCTAGTGTGTCTAAAGACAGCGATGTACTTACATTAAATAAATAAATAAATAAATATTTTTTTTTACAAAAAGGATCAAAGGTTTCTTAGATGATCAAGTTTTCATTTTAGGGATTTTGATGATAATACTCTTCTTATACTGATCAACAAAATGTTTCCACTGAACAGAAATATAACACACTATTTTCTTTTTATTGGATATTTTATTTATTTACATTTCAAATGTTATCCCCCTTCCTGGTTTCTCCCCAGAAACCCCCTATCCCATCCCCCTCCCCCTGTCTCTATGAGAGTGCTCCTCCACCCACCCACCCACTCCAGCCTCCCCGCCCTGGCATTCCCCCACACTGGGGCATCGAGCCTTCACAGGACCAAGGGCCTCTCCTCCCATTGATGCCAGATAAGTCTATCCTCTGCTACATATTTGGCTGGAGCCATGGCCCCTCCATGTGTACTCTTTGATTGGTGGTTTAGTCCCTGGGAGCCCACAGACTATTATCTAATGTTTGAAAATCAGCTTTGGGGGAGAAAAATAAAGCAAGCCTACAGTTGTAGTAGCTGCCAATTTCTACAGTGTAAATATCTCTGTGATGGCCAACATCAGGATTGTAACACCGTGTGAGTAGCCGTGGAAGTGGGACAGACGCACACTGATCCCTCATCAGCTAGTTCTCTGCCCCACAGACGTGTAAGGCCTCAGTCGTCTGGAGATACTGGAGAGCAGACACATAATGAGTAAATGACCCATATTATAATGAACTTCATCATGATTTTGTATAGCTCAATTTTTCATGGAGGATTGCATTTATCAACTTAGCAGGGATGGTAGTGAAAGATGGGTGTGCTGCCAGATTCTCTGGCATGACATCTCAGCTGGCCCAAGCAGGTCTGCATTTTTCTCTTATCTCTATAATAGAGGCACAAATGCAGAACAGCAGCTGGGCTGCGCTCAAGAAGCAGGCAAGAAGATGCATCCCATGACCTCAGACCCTTCTGTCACTTTATGGGCACGAGGTTCATATTTGGCAGGGCTTATCATGTTAAGAAATGCGGATCTCCCTTAAAGTGGGCATGAATGGGCAGCCACTGGGCAGAAGCTGCTGAAATCCACGCCGTGTCCTTGGTGCATAAGCCTAACTTGTAAGTTGGGCTGGAAAGCATACAATTCTCAGTATTTGCTGCTCCTTTGGTGTCTGGGTTTCTGAGTTAAATGGCTGAACTTACACACACACACACACACACACACACACACAGTTTGGCTTCCTTCTGGACTTGGCAAGCTCCACCCACCTGATCTCTCTGAGTCAGTTTGTTTTAGGACTTACTTAAAAGCAGCTGTGCTTTGTGCTTTGATCCCATCTGGCCATGGTTTTCTTTCAATAGATGGCTTAAAATAATTAGTGTCTGGATATGATAAAGCGACTCTTCTTGGATTTGCGTTTGTGTTTTATGTTATTCTTCTTTCTGTTTGGGTTGTTTCTTAAAAGTATTTTTAACACATTGTCTGTGTTGTTTGTGTGTGTTGGTACACATTTTTTTTTCTTCTGATTGTTTAAGAGGCTTAAAAATTGGTTGTACTGGCCAAATTTACAACCACAACTCTATGCTGTGTAGGTAGACTCCCATTTGCTGTCTATGGGTTATAGCATTTAACTTTGTAAGTCAAGATGAATTCCAGAAATACCTTGACAATAAAAGTAAAATTGAGAAACAACAGTAGTGAGCAGTGACTGTCCAGATGTGAAATTATTATATTTATAAAGACCTCCCTGCAAGGTGACCCCCTCTACATTACTACTTTTACAATTATTGAAACAGACAACTGCATGTGATTGTCAAGATGTTTTCCCACTCCGTTCTCAAGTTGAGGCTAGACCTTAGAAAGAAGCCTCACTGAACTTTGACCGGAGAAGCATGGTCAACTTAAATGACCTTAACACTGGTGTGATGGGCACAGCCTGACTCTGCTAACACTGAACAAGAAACACGATATTTTCCTGAAATCCTAGCTTCTTCTTTTTCCTCCTTTGCACTTTTTGTTTCAAATTTGCATTTGTGTCTGCGTATGTGTGATAGGGTCTCTGACTGAGCCTTAAGCTGGTTGTTTTTTTTTGGTGGTGTGGTGGTTTTGTTTTTGCTACACTGACTGACCAAAAGGACCCTGAGATTTGCCTGCCTCTGTTCCTCTCCCTCTGCTCCCACCACTGGGCTTACAGGAAGGAAACACCATGACCACCTTCCTCTTAGGTTCTAGGAATCCGAACTCAGGTCTTAGTGTTCACAGAATAAGTGTTTTACCTCCGAGGCAACCCCAGTGCCTTCCATCCTTTACCTATAGTAAACAGAATTTGCATCGCCCACTTTTCTTTCCTGCCACACTTTGAATTCCTTTAAGTTTATTAGATTGCCGTATGTATACCTCTTCAGCTCCAGTTTGCAAAACCATTAGTAAAAACAGTAGACACTGGAGAGTAATACGGCAGTAAGGACATCAGAGGAGGTGCCATGTGATTCTCATAGACACTGTAGGATTTGATCATCGAGGCACCAGAAAAGCATTGCAGGCTTTGGGGGTTTGTGGGTATAAATTCACGAAGGAAGAGCTGAACAAGTCTGATTTTGTGTTCAGCTCTGATAGGTACAACACATCCACTGAGCAAAGCCTTAGCAGTAGCTTTCCCCATAGGGCCCATGACCATCTGTGTCTCAGACTGCATGACAATGCTAATCCTCAAATATAATCAGAAAGCAGTTGGTTATTCCCATAACTCTTGTACCACTATTGCAACAACATAACCTTTGTACCACTATTGCAATAACATAACCCTTATACCACTATTGCAATAACGTAACCCTTGTTCCACCATTGCAACAGTGGACACTTCCTGGAAGGTTGTTTGTGTAGCAAACCAGACCCTTAGGTAAGACTGCTGACTTTTCTCCTCCAGTGGTTTTCATAGAACCTTCCATTACCATGGAAGCTCGCCGGCAGGGAGAGCATTCCCTACTAAAGTCCAGTTTGATTTCTGGGTATCTTGAAATCAATGCACGAGGTACCGTTAGTAATAAGGTCTTGCCAAGTAGCTCTGCTGGGCAACCTAACTAATTGACCAAATTCGAGCCATGCTTATTATGTACCAGAAAATTCCTGGGTTTTTGTTCTCCTTGCTGTGAGGTTTTTCAATCTAGTGGCACCCTCTTCTGTACTTTAGAACAAATTAATATCCACATTATTGATATAAGTCATTTTAAATGTTAGCCCTAGTAAAAGAGGAATATTAACTTTAGAAGCAGTTAGCAAGCAATCTCTGACTGCTCATAAAAAAGAATCAGAAAGGATGATTATAGGTTAGCAGGGTATTCTTTCTGTTTAAAATACTATTTTTCAATAACAAATGTGATAACTACTCATTGTATAAATTTTTTAGGAGAGTATGAAGAAAATAATCATTTTATTGCTACCAGAAAAAATGTAAATTTTGCCATTTAGCATTTCTACTTCTAGTTTTATCTACCTATCTATCATATATATATGCATATCTATGTGCATATGTATGTCTATACATGTATTATGTCTAGTGAGACATATATATAGACATATATATGTATGTATGTATCTGTAAACAGATATCTTGATAGATATGATAGATGGATATATATAGAAGACTAGAAAATAAAATACTAAATGGTAAACATTTTTAATAGTAAGAATAAAAAAATGATTATTTTCTTTATACTCTCCTAAAAATTTTATACAATGAATAGTTACCCCATTTGTTATTTTGTTATGTTTTATACACACACAAATGTGTGTGTTTGCATGTGTGTGCATGTATGTGTGTGCATGTGTGGATGTGTGTGTGCATTGTGGATGTGTGTGTGTGGTTATCTGTGTGTGTGTACATGTGTGAATGTGTGTGTGGTTATCTGTATGTGTGTGCATGTGTGTATGTGTGGGTGTGCATTGTGGATGTGTGTGTGTGTATGTGTTTGTATGTGTGTGTGGATGTACGCGCGTGCATGTGTGGATACATGTGTGTGTGTGTGGTGTGTGTGTGTGTGTGTGTGTGTGTGTGTGTGTGTGTGTGTGTGTAAACAAGTACCCTGTATGCACTTCTGCATGTCATTTAAGAACCAGTTGGGCCATGCAGCCATCTCTTCTCAGTGCTGCCCCTCAATGACACAGTTGAGTGTGCTTTGTGAGGTTGGCCTGATTAGTGTCTGCGTTAATGTGAGAATTGCTTCCTTTGGCTTGCTCAGCTTGCTTTCTTATAAAACCCAGGACTACCAGCCAAGGGATGGCACCACCCACAATAGGCTGAACCCTACCCACTATGATCATTAATTGAGAAAATGCCTTACACCTGGATCTCATGGAGGCATTTTCTCAAGGGAGGCTCCTTTCTCTGTGATAACTCCAACTTGTGTCAAGTGGACACACAAAACCAGCCAGTACAGTGGACAATGCCTTTCACAGGAAACACGGGTTATTAAATGAAAATCACATTACAGGGTGTAATTTACCTACCTGTGAGTTATTGGCCAGAGAGGTCCCAGAGGACTTTAAAATGACACAGGTCACTGCCTTTGGCTAACAACCCCAAATACATGGTAAGAGCCTAGTGCTGAAGACAGCATACATTTTTGGGTACATGACATAAAGAAATCAAACCTAAGCTGACCAGAAAACATCTTTCCTTCTGGCTAGCTTTCCTAGTCCCAGAAGGTGCTATGGGAGACAAATCACACCAGCAGTCTTACCAAGTGCTGGGCCCTGCAGGCTGCAACACTGAGCTGCCAGACAAGATGTGCCTACTGCCCAAGAGTGCCATGACTATTATGGGATAGCACCTGCTTTCTGGTGGGATTTGGGGCCTGCTCTACGGGAGGGAACTTCACACATGACACTGTAATCCTGGTCAATCCTATGGCTTGGGAGGACATAGACTGAGTGCTCAGCCATCAGTGAACATTGATGTTAACCCCACCACCACCAAGACTCCACCAAGGCTCAGAGAACAACAAAGAAGACCAGACAGAAAGAACGTGAGCACCAGAGGATGGGGAAGAGAGGTGTTGGTCATGATGTGCCTACCACAGTCAGGGACCCGCCCCCAGCAGCTATGGTTATCTGCACACTGTCAGATGGGAGGATGACCTCTGGGCCTCACCCCTTACTGAGAAGCTATTGGCAGTGAATAGTTATTAAAAAGGAGAATCATTCTCTCTCTCTCTCTGTGTGTGTGTGTGTGTGTGTGTGTGTGTGTGTGTGTGTGTGTGTGTGGTTTCCCTTGCTCCATGCACATATGAGCAAGACTAACTGGATTCAATAGGTAATTAAAAAACAAACATTTAAATTTGGGAAGGGGAGTATCTGTAGGGACATGAGTGGAGATGGCAGGGGAAATATGAGGTGAATATAATCATATTTCATTGTATATATGCATATAAAGTCTCAAAAAAATTAAGAAGTAGATCTTGTTTTTTTACTCCATTTTTTAAAGAGTAGATTTTAAGCATTTATTTGAACTTTGAACTCTTTATTAAAATGTATATGTTTTATTGTGTTACTTGTTTTATTTTTGTGTATATGATGCATACACATGTCGTCTGTGGTATATTTCTGTGTGTGTGTCTGTGTGTCCATGCTCATGTGCACACGCCCCCACACTCTGTGCACTGAGATTGCAGTGGTCATCTTTTTACATGAGCGATGGCATCTGAATGCTGGCCTTCATGATCGATCAGCAAGTGCCCTTATCCACTGAACTATCCCGGCAGTCACCTAGAATTAGATTTATAAGTCTGCTCTTAGAATTAGCTATTAGTTGGTTAAAATGTTTGCTTTACTCTACATGTCCCTGATCTCTGGCCAAGTTATTTCAGATCTGCAGTGGGACATCACAAAGTTACTTGGTGTTCCTGAGCATTTGTCTTCATCTGGTGGATTTTCTCAGGGGCTGCTTTGTTGCTTGAGGTGGGATCATCTCTCCGCTTAGACAGCTGAGTGTCTAGCACCCCGAATAAATGACACATAGGCATCTTATTATTGCTATATGGTGGTAAAAATAGTACTGTAAAGGCATCCATACCTTTATAACCTAACTTCCTCTCATCATCTATCAGTCACCGAGAAGGCAGGTGCAAAATCATTCAAAATTTATTTTAGAATTTCTCAGGCAGGGCTCACTTCCTCAAAACTGGTGGCTCAGTGGGAATGCCCTGCCCGTGCTAAAGAACTTGGAGAGACCAAGGACAAAAAGCCTGTGAATTGTGTTTGAGGCCACAGATGCCATCGGACTTATGTTGTGCTGGGGTAAAGTGAAGCACAGGGCAGGACAGCCAGGACCAGGGCTGGAGCATTGGGTAAAGGCAATGGTTCCTGGGGGTTCTTTCTGCAGCTTTGCTGTGGGAAGAGACTACTGGTTATACAATGCTGGCGGTGGTCAATGTGTGGAAAACTAATCCCCAGGCAAATTAGCTGACAGCTTCTTGTACATGTGTCCCAAATTTCCATCAACACCTCAAAGACAAGAGGAGCACAGCTGGGGAGCACTGCTTCAAAAAGACAGTCAGGGGAAGGCATAGCACAATGTTTCCATGTTGTATCTGAAACCCTCCACCCAATCCCGAAGCTTAAAAACAATCCAACTTTGAATGAAATCTTTATCAGCCTCTACCAGGCCAGACCAAAGTCATTAAAAGACCACAGCACTCGCCTGTCCTGAGGCAGGAGTCTGTCATCCCAGTGCCTGGGAGTCTGAGGCAGGAGGTTAGGCTTGAGTCAGGCAGACCCATCTAGTGAGACAATGTCTCAAAAAAGTAAAATAAAGTAAAACAGAAGTTAAAAAAAAAAAAAAAAGACAGAGCCAAACTGCCTAAGAGAAGATAAATAGAACCACAGATGCCAGGCAAAATAGATTTATGAAAGAGATAATTGAAGAATTTAAATTAATTCCCTTAAGTATTCTCAAGGAGGTAATTGAATTATATAGGGGAGCTGGAGGTCTGCAATGCTTTGCGTTATTTTTAATGAACCACGGGGTACTAAATATAAAATTAAAACAGAGTAAGTTTAAAGACAGAGCAATGAATTCAAAGACCACGAGTTGATTGAATCTCGGAAATGGCAGGAACAGAGGAAAGTACTGGGAAACAGGAGAAACCGTGGAAGAACTGAGGGTCGAGAGAGGCACTGTCCTTGGTTTAACCTGTGTTCTCAACGGCAGAGAAAGTAAATGAGAAATTCCAAGGCAGTTTTTAAAACTGTAGTTGGTGGCCAGAGTGTGGTTAAGCAAGAGTGCTGGATGCTCTTCTAGAGGACCTAGGATTAATTCCCAGCACCCACGTGGTGGCTTGTAAGTCTCTAACTCCGGATCCAGGGGATCTAGTGCCCTCTTCTGGTCTCTGTCAGCATTGCACTCAGTTGGTACGCAGACAGACAAGGACAAACCACTCCTACACATAAAAGGGCAGACTTTTCAAAACATGGTGACTTATTGTAAGACTTTAAAACATTTGAGGGAATAAATTACAAGAGACATGGTTGTTGAGACATTTGAGCAAAGTGTACAGAAGAGTTTCGCGACTTTCAATAGGAAAGAAACCTATCGAGAGCAAGTTTCATTAACACGTCCCCTACTTTCTCACATGTGATTGCAATGAAAAAAGAAAACGAGTAATTTTAAGTGTTGGACTTAAACAACTTCAAAACTAGCTTTACAGCCAATGCAATTATTATTGGATTAAAAAAAGATATTTTCAAAATAGCAGACAGTTTTCCACACCAGGCTATGTTTTACAAAGTCCCTAGAAACCATGCGCAGGAGGAAGACTGCCTGGGTAGGAGTCAGCGGGAATATTGGCTCCACATAACTTGGCAAAATGTAATGTTCTTTCATAAATAAGAAACCAGGCAAAAGGAGGAACTATTTCCAGAGGCCAGTCCACACTTGTGCTGGATGGAATGTTAGGTGGCAGGTCCAGCAAAGGACTCTAAAGTAGCAGATGCTATAAATAACACTCTTTGCCCAAGAAATTTTTTGCCCAAGCCTTGATAAATTCATGCTGTGATATTTATAATTTAAATTATATTACAATTCATATTAATAATATAATTATATTTAATATATTTGATATAAAATAACATAATATTTATATATCATTATAATATTATTTAATTATATATTAGAACGTGTATTTAATATAAAACAATACAATAATATTACATAATAGGATTTCATATATTTTTATTTCATATTTATATAGTATATTATAGATATTAAATGTATTTATATATTTATATATAATTTACATATATAAATAATAAAATATATCATATGCAATAATATAAATTTAAATTATTTTAAATTAAATAATGTATAATATTTATTACATAATTCATATATATTATATATTATAAAGTATACAAAATGATATTTAAATTATAAATAATACATATATTACATTTACAATTTAATTTGTAATTACAATGTATGAAAAAACACCTATCATTGAAGAAGTGGTATTGCCTGTAAACTGAAGTAAACCAATAATTTAGAGACCAAAATAGACAGAAACACTGAAAGTGTTGAAAAAGGTCACGATTCCTGGCTGTGTGCATTCCACTTGAGCTAATGAGCAAACTTACCCAGTCTCAGGTATATGCAGTTAAAGAGATTGCCTGTGTGTTTCAAAAGCTGTTTTCATTGTAGAATAACTGCCATGGTATCTGGCAAGGCTGCTCTATCAACCCCACTCACAGGGACCAGGCACCTTACTCGCATAAGGAAGCAAAGAACACGCTTGGAACATCACAAATGTCATCCTGGCGTAGAGACCCAAGGGTGCGCAAAGTAGCTGGAGCCTTGGGTAGGGAAGTTCCAGGTGGGTGTGGTATGTGACCGAGAAGGAAGTTATCAATTAACACTTGACATATAAATTAACAATTAAACATCATTCCAAGGAAGTTAACTTGGAGGTTGTCTTAGTCAGGGTTTCTATTCCTGCCCAAACATCATGACCAAGAAGCAAGTTGGGGAGGAAAGGATTTATTCAGCTTACACTTCCATGCTGCTGTTCATCACCAAAGGAAGTCAGGACTGAAACTCAAGCAGGTCAGGAAGCAGGAGCTGATACAGAGGCTATGGAGGGATGTCACTTACTGGCTTGCTTCCCCTGGCTTTCTCAGCTTGCTTTCTTATAAAACCCAAGACTAGCAGACCAGAGATGGCACCACCCACAGTGGGCCCTCTCACCCTGATCACTAACTGAGAAAATGCCTTACAGCTGGATCTCATGGGGGCATTTCCTCAAGGGACGCTCCTTTCTCTGTGATAACTCCAGCTTGTGTCGAGTTGACACACAAAACCAGCCAGTACAGAAGATACAGGGCCATGTATGTGAATCCGTATGTGAATGGGCGAATTGAATGTTCACCTCTCATGTACACTGCTGTGTCCATAGTGATGTGGTTTTTTCTCACTTGCCTTCTGAAGGATTATCCCACACTGTACCAATCCTTCACTAACCCACTCTAAGTTTCCCATTGATATCACTCCTGCACGTTAGAAGCAGACTGTTGAGTCAGAGCAGATCCTGGATCAGCAGGCACAAGGAGGGAGCAGTAGGGGTTTGTCAGCTGGTGGGATGTCTGGGAGAGGATTGTATAACCAACCCTCCTTCAAGCATCCCTAAAAATCACATTGAGAAGCAGATTTGACCTGGAGCCTCACATTTTAAATTCTCTACAGAGCTAGTCTCAATAACATTCTGGCTTACCCGAACACCACATAAGTGAGTCACCAGGGAGACATTCAAGGTAGCTTGAGGGCAGGCCGCCTACTTCCATTCACGCTGGAGATACTAAGATACTGAATGTTAAAACTGCAAACAGATATACCCCGTCCTCTGCATACACAACTTTATGTAACAGAGAGTAAACAAGCAGATACCATCTCTAGAGAGCTCTGTGGTTGATGAACAAGAGCCTTCTGTTTACAAAGGGGTCACAAGGCTCCTGCCTTTATCTCCACTGTTGAAGCAAAGTGTCTGAGTTAGAAAACATTTTTTTTTCCTTGTACATGAGACGTTTGTGATGAGCTGTAGCAGTGTGGCTAACGTTTGTTACATAAGGAGTTCTAGCCAATGCTCTACCTTGATGCCCAAGACATGGTAAGAGACGAAGAAGCATTTGAAAGCAATCAAGAACTTTAATTAATTTAATTAGCGATCTATGATACTTGCTGTAATATAACAAAGAATATTCAATTGTTCTCAATGATTTTTTTATACTATTTTCTAAACAAAATTGTATGGAAAGCCTACCTCTGCGATCCTTTAAAATACATTCTTCAGAATTTATAATGATTTTGTAAACAGTGTGTTCACCAAATCAGTAGGTTGTTATTGTGTGTTCATAAGCACATGGAGTACACAGAGAGTAAAGGTCATCGGTGGAAAAGCATATACAGCCACTAAGAGAACATTAATGTTTTTGCAAATGCACGCAGCATCTCAACACAAAGGATTATTATGTGATATATGCATAATTTATTTTTCACATTCAAACATAAAACAGAGAAGTAATGAAGACAGGAGAAAAGAGAGATGAGAGATATAGAAAAAAGTAGCAAAACCAAATATACTCCATGTGGACCTAATCTTCTCAAATGAGAAGAGATGTGCTGAACTGTGAAGAATGATCCACATGTCTGATTCTACAGAAGACTAACTGGACATCCAACTACACACCCACACACCTGTTGTTAGGAGGTGGAAGAGTGTGTGATGAGATTTAGGGAAAGCAGAAACCAAAGCATCCTTACCTCGGCAACATTACCATAACATAAGAGACCAAAAGTTAGAAAAAGGTAAGAGAAGGCATCACACAATGGTGGAACCGTTGGTCTGGGAGATGCCATCACTGCAAATGCATGTGCACAGTGACTCCACCTAAAACACATGAACAGACGCTGGTCAGTTTACAGATAAAAATAGCTCAACAGTAATAGTTGAAGACTTCAAAACCCTGCTTTCAATAATAGATACAACCTAGACATCAGCTAACCAAAAACAAGAAGCTTTTTGGTACATACAATAATGATCTAGAGACTTCAAAGGAGTTATACGGAATTCATTACCCAGTGAAGCACACATATTTTTCTGGCAGACATGGAGTATTCTCCAAAACCAGTCATATTTCAGGCCACAGAACAAGTCTCCATTGTTTCAAAAATTCTGAAGTCAGAAAAAAATGATGCCATGAAACACAGTGGGATAGAATTTGAAATCAGTAACATAAGGAAAACTGAAGAACCCCCCCATATGTGGAAATTAAACAACCCATTTTAAAAATTTTATCCTTAGAAAGTATAATACAATTACATAATTTCCCCTTTCCCCTTTCTCCCTTCAAAGTCTTCAGTAAACCTCTCCTCGATCTCTTTCCTATTCATGTCTTCTTTTCATTGATTTTTGTCATATATCTGTGTAAATGTAATAACATACAACAACATGACATTGTTATAAGAAAGTCACAAATATAAAAATTCAGAGTAGTTTTTTAATTGTCATTGACCAGAGTACAAAATGTTAATATTAATGGTCCCTACTGTTACAAAATGTGTAAAAACTCTCATTTTGAAGCTACTTTGAAATCTGGTGACATCAGACTTAATCTAAACGATCATGTAAATTAAGCATACAGCTAGCCTAATAAATTATGGTGAATCTATCTTGAGTGCACGTGTGTGTGGCAATGTAGCCACTTAAAACCCAGTCTCACCAGAAGACATATTTCTGTGTCTCTGAAGTTGACTGTTTACTGGCAAGTGAGCGTAGAGGGCCAGATGGCCAAGGCCAAACAAGATCATTAGACAGTTCCTGTTAAAAATTTTGGACAACAATTAATAGAAGCCATCAGGACTTCCCCACTGCTGACCCCCTAAAGGGTGGATAAGCAGCAGCATATGTGTTTATTTATGTCAGCAGGCCCTTTTAATTAACATGTCTGAGGTGTGCATACTTACTGAGTTGATACAGTATATTACAATCAGCTCTTTAAAGACCCGGGTGCAAAACTTGACTGCAACGGAAGTTAGAGGAAAACAATCTCAAGATGTCTAGTGATGGCCCAGAGAGATCGGGCCTACAGAATCCCTGTTATGCCTTTCTCAAACTCCATGGGCTGCCAGCTGTTCATTCCTATCCAGTCTGGGCCAGTTCACAACTGGACACTAACAGCACCAATGCAGAAATCAGTTGGAAGTGGTTAGACACAAGGTTAGTGTGTGCTGGCAGTGCCACACTGAGGATCCAGCAGCAAGGCTACTCACCCACCCAAAAGATGGACAGTGTATACAATGCTTGGTCTTGTTAGGGACACTACATATACTTTATATTATATTTGATACATATATGTCATTATTGTTAAATATATTATGTTCAATAGCATATATAGTTAATTATATTATATATTATATTTAATACGAACTTAATTATAATAATGATGTTGTTGCTGCTGCTGCTGACGATGATGGTGGTGGTGGTATTCCCCACTTGTTTTTATCTAGTATTTAGTCTTTAAGTAACTGAGGTTTCTGATGCATGAAGTAGCAGAAGGCAGTGAAACAATGTAGTCGTGTCCCAACCTCTGTGACCTTGGCTCATAGGAGCTTCCAAGAGCATCGTCAGACTTGTGTTCAAGCCTTTCATATGCAGGACTTCAGATGCCGAATCACATATGCTGATGCAAATGCAATCAGCACTAGTTAAGAAAAAATTAACATATACTAATGTTTTTATTTATTTTGATTTATTTCAGAACATTACTTCACTTCATCATTTTATATTGTATTTCCGAAAAGCATATTGGTACCTGATCTTCATTCTGTGCATCTTTCTTATATTAAAATGTTTACTAATTATTTGAAAGATTAATACATTTTATTTCAATCATATTCACCCTTCTTCCCCAACTACCCCAGATCAATACCTCCTTCCATACCCACACGACTTTGGGTCTTCATTTGCTTTTAACTCACTGAGCACAATTTGTGCTGCCGAAGTACTCTTAAATGTGAGGCTGTCTACTGGAGTGTGGTTAGGCTACCAAGGGCTACACCCTTAGAGAGAACTAAGTCCCCTGTCCCCAAAGCTATCAATTATCAATAGCTCCCTGGTCAGGGGTGAGACTTTGTGCCTGTCTACCCCCACTTCATGCTGGGATTTTGTCTGACTTGAGCTTACCTATGTTTTATGTATGCTGTTATAGTCACTGCCTAGCTGTGTCTAGAAACTGCTAAATAATGTTTCTGTATAGATGTATTCTGAGATGTATTCACCATCTCTGGCTCTTTCTGCTTTCTCTTTAGCAATGATCCCTGGGCCCTGGCAGGAGATGTGATACAGACATCTCATTTAGACCTGAGCACTCCCTATTCTCGTATTATCTACACTTTGACCAGATGCGGGTCTCTGTGTTAATTACCATCTGCTGTAAAGCAAAGCTTCTCTGCTGAGGGCCTAATGATAAGTCATTAGGAGCTGGTCAACTAAAATACTCATTTAGCACAGTAAGAGAAGTAGATGTTCTCTGAGGGCCTATGTCCTGTCTAGCCTCAGGTTCTTGGCTCTGGTAATGGTGCCAGGAGTAGGCTCCATCTTTGATGTCTTATCTGTGTATATCTTTCTTTGAACACAAAGATAAATTTCAAATACATGAATTAATCTCACATAAAATGATTCAGAGCGTATGGAGAATAATAAAAGTTAAAGTAAATTATTCTTTTTTGGTTGTATCCATTCAGTGTGTGTGTGTGTGTGTGTGTGTGTGAGAGAGAGAGAGAGAGAGAGAGAGAGAGAGAGAGAGAGAGAGACTGTGTGTGTGTGAGTGAGCACATGTGGCTGCATGCACACGCATGTACACATGAGTGCAACATGAGGGTGTACTTGCAAGAGTCAGTTCTCTCCTTCTACCATGTGGGCCTCGGGGATTGAACTCAGGTAGTGAGATAAATACTTCTACCCACTAAGCCAGCAATCCTCAACCTTCCTAACATGTGACCTGGTAATCCCCCAACCATAAAAGTATTTCATTGCAGCCTCATAACTGTAATTTTGCTACTGTTATGAATCATAATGTAAATATCTGTGTCTTACGATAGTTTTGGGTGACCCATGTGACAGTTGTTCAACTCCCAGACGGGTCGAGACCCACAGGTTGAGAACCACTGCTCTAAAGCCTCTCATTGGCCATCAGCCTTATTTTGTTTGTTTGTTTGTTGTTTTTTGTTTTCGAGACAGGGTTTCTCTGTGTAGCCCTGGCTGTCTTGGAACTCACTCTGTAGACCAGGCTGGCCTCGAACTCAGAAATCCACCTGCCTCTGCCTCCCAAGTGCTGGGATTAAAGGCATGCGCCACCACTGCCCGGCCCATCAGCCTTATTTTATAAAAGGGAAACAAGTGTCTAACACGCCCAGTGCATGTCGGGAGATTCTGCCTCGGGGCCCCAATTCCATTAGGGATGCTGTCCAGCCTCCCATGACTGTCTCTTGAGTCCTTCATTGGCCACACCTCTGCAGGAGCCTGCAACCTCACCATCTTCTGGGTTCAGTACACACTTTCTTGAAATAGTAGTTATTTCTACATTCTTTAATCATCAAGAAGCACAATGCTGATTTTAAAATTATCCCACAGTACTCCTAAAATATAAAGTTAGTTCTCAAACACATTTTGGTTAGACTATACGATAAGTAGTCTTTCTTGATCCCAGAGAGTAAATGTTTGCAGCTGAACTTCCATTGTATTCTTCAAATTGAGTGGAGCATTGTATGGTGTTGCCTGGCCACCTGACTCTTCCTGCCCTTGGGGGTTTGAGGTGAGGTGATGCGGTCAACAACACAGACTCTGGGAGCAGGCTCTCTGAATACTGCTGCAAGCTCCTTTAGTACCCTCCACCCATGCCCCATTGATGCCCCCAAAAATATCTCTTCTAAACAGCAGTTTTCGATTGGCTGGCATTGTCTGCATCAGCAAGCCTTGGTCTCTCAGGCAGTCCTGGATTAGGTCCTCCTGAGGGAGATGCCTTTGCAGTTGCGCAGACCCCGGGTGTTTACGTAGAGGTGGTCCCGCCATTCCTGCTAAGTATGGCTGTCCTTTATAAGGTAAAATGTGGATGAAACCTCATTATTTACATTGTTCGCCCCCTTCTCCCTCCTCCAACTCCGACTCCCCTCAAATTCGTGGGCTTTCCTCCACTTAGTGTGCTGTGGCTACATCTGAAAGTTCATGCTTAGCATCTTGCAGACAGACTGGCAAAGTCTCGATTGCATGATGAAGCAAGAGTCCTAGCCAAAGAGCAAGCTACCAAACAGGAGAGAAACAGACTGTAAGCTCCGAGCATTGTGGGGGTCTCAGTAATCTTCCAGCAGAATGAGTTCACTGGCGCTATGTTCCACCTTCCCATGTAGTCATTTTAGCAACGGTCCAAAACTGGTCTTGATGGAGCAAAGTCTACGACCCAGACATTATGACCTGCTCATATATCCCTCTTCATAATCTCTCAACATTAGGTGGCCCGGACCTTGCTTGTGATCTAAGAATTAAGTATAGCAAAATGCTATTTTACCTTATATAATTAGTCAATATGCTAGGGATGACATATTAAGTAAGAAATCCTACAGAGAACATATACTAAGGAGGTATCCGATACATTTTAATACATTTTAAAATTTTTTTAATAAATAAAACCAACTAATTCTAACTGAATAAATATTTAAATACTTATTTAAGACAATGTATCCTTGTGAAAGACAAATATAATCTTAGTAAATTGTAGTTTTTGAATGAAATCAAAGCTTTGCCAAAAAGATCTAAACTTGTTTTCTTGAAATTACTCAGTTATACATGTGTATGCATGGGTGAGAGAAAAGGACTGAAGCCCTGAGGGCCAGCAGAACGAATGAAAACAGGCAACCTTGGGAGGTAGAAGGTTGGGGGGACCCTGCAGAATGCACCAGAGACCTGGGAGATGAGAGACTCTCGGGACTCAAAAGGAGGGACCTTAGATGAAATGCCCTACAATGGGGAGAGGGAACTTGTAGAGCCCACCTCCAGCAGAAAGACAGGGCATCAGGTGGAGGGAGGGGGTTGCCATCCCACAGTCATAACTCTGACCCATAATTCTTCCTGTCTGAAAGAATTACAGGGATGGAAATGGAGAGAAGCCTGAGAAAAAGAAGGTCAAGCAACAGGCCCAAAGTGGGATCCAGCTCAAGGGGAGGCTCCAAGGCCTGACACAATTACTGAGGCTATGGAGTACTCACTAAAAGGGACCTATCATGACTGCCCTCTGAAAGACCCAACAAGCAGCTGAAAGAGTCAGATGCAACCCACCAATGGACAGAAGCTGCTGACCCCTGTGGTTGAATTAGGGAAAGGCTGGAAGAAGATGAGGAGGAGGACAACCCTGTAGGAGGACCAGCAGTCTCAATTAACCTGGACCCCCGCAATCTCTCAAACACTCGAGCACAAAGCAGGCAGCATACACCAGCTAATATGAGGCCCCCAACACATATACAGCAGAGGACTGCTGGGTCTGGGTTTAGTTAGAGAGGATGCACCTAACCCTCAAGAAACTGGAGGCCCCAGGGAGTTTAGAGGTCAAGTGGGGTGGGGGGTGGGGAACATCCACATGGAAAAAGGGGGGTGGGGAGAAGATATGGGATGTGGAACAGTCGGAGGGTGGATGGGGGGGAATAAAATCTGGAGTGTAAAAAATTAATTAATTAATTAATTAATTAATTTAAAAAGAAAGAAATTACTGAACTATGCATGTGTATATTAAATATTCTTATCTTGAAACAGATACATTATTTTCAGAATTTACCATTTTTGGCAATTTGTTTTTTCCTTTCAGTGTTTGTACTTGGTATTCAAATACACAAGTATCAAAGGTGAAACGAAACAGAAATTTAGAAAATACTTTCATGAAAGTCTCTCAGAATTTGTTTGCACTTTCAAATAGAACACTACTGTAATGTAGTGCCTCTGGTGACATGGTACGTAACCTGCTTATAACATGCAGCAGGTGTCCCCTTGAATGAATTCTTATTGGCGTTATTCTTCTGAATGCTAGCAGGTGTTTCAACTTCCTTTCACTTGAAGCTGTGTTTGGAATGAGCTTTGACTGTGTCAGCCAGGCCTGAGAATGTGGCTTTGCATGGGTTTGCTGAGATTATTTGGGGCTGAAGTGGTTGAATAAACGATTTTCTTTAAAGTAACCATCTGTGGTTCAGATGCAGCCTCACATACAACAAGGCGTAAAGGAGGATTTTGGATGACAGTGTATACACATTTAGAAACATGTGAAAGGGAAGCAAAAAACTCCAAGAAATCATCTTAAATGATTCAAACAACAACAACCTACCAAGTAAGGCCCAACACCGTCATCAGGGCAATTATCAATCTGATGAGAAAAGATCGTTCCAGGTCCTTTCCATTCAAAACCTCAAGGGTTCTCATGCTTAATCACTTCATGTCAATGAAAACATGCTTTATGCAAACCTTGCTCCCTGGATTGAGGCATTACACATCCAGTGCATGGTCACTGCTCTTCCCCCAGACAGAATTTGGGGCTTGATTTGTGTGTTTCATTCTGTTTCCTTGGAAATGAATATGATCAGACAAAAGATGAAGGCAGGAAAAAGCAAGCACCAGCAGCCAGTCACTTCTGTCTGCTATTAGGGCTGACTGCTCTGAGCTTTAAATTGAAGTCACACCTTTTTCTCAGATTAATCCAGTGGAAGTCACAGGCTCAACAGCGCATGGGAGGTATTGAGCACCGGGTCCTTCTTGTCTCAGTGATAGAATGGATTGCACGTTATGGACAGCCCTTAGCTGCTTTTCATTTCAAGTCTGGTGATTGCCAGCCGGACCATTAATCACAGAATCATTCGAGCTAATGAGAGGTAGCAATTTTGTTGATGATTGCTCTTTGAATTTTAGCATTTCTTATGCTCAGGACTCTTGCAAAAATGGGAGGAAGTGATACTTTACTAGAATTTTGGCTTCTATTACTGTATGCAAAAAATAATCTATAAATGGAAATAATTATTTTGTTAATGAAGGCAAGGCGACTGTGACTGAAGGCACATTCTCCAATGTGCTTTAAAGGATTGAAACCACTGGCTTTGACTTTATTGATATATCTTATTTACATCTCAGTTTTGTTATCATATGATGCCTGAACACTGCCCAGATGCTGCCTGATGTTGCTGATAATATTGGTGCACCAGCATTTAGTTTTAAGTGGAATTTATTTTAAAAAAATTAGAAATGTACACTGACTTAGATATGCATGATAATTGTCAAATATTAGTAAAGACCAGGTATCTTAGTTGCTTGACTATTTCTGGGAAGAGACACCAGGACCAAGGTAAATTATAGAAGAAAGCACTTATTGTGGGTCCGTAGTTCCAGAGAGTTAATGTCCAGGACCATCATGATGCAAAGCATGGCAGTGTGCAGGCAAGCAAGGGACTCGAACAATAGATGAGAGCTGATCTCTTCAATTCAGAAGCACAGGGCTGAGACTTTTGAAACCTCAAAGCCCATTCCTAGTGACAACATATCTTCAACAAAACCACACCACCTAATCCTTCCCAAACAGTGCCACTATCTTGTGGGGACCAAGTATTCAGACATATGAGCCTACAGGGGCCATCCTCATTTAAATCACAACACCAACTATGGTTTAAAAACAAATCAGATAATTTTATGTACTAAAACCTTATCGAGTTATAAATTTACATGAAAGATTAAAATCAGCTGTTCAGAATTTAAGGCATGTTTATTGCTGCCAGTAAGAAGCATTTTAGAAATATTACTATAGGGGAATAGAAATAAACTTGTTAAAGAATGTATCTGTTATGGTTTTAATTATGTCTTTGAAAAAAAAGATATGTTGAACTCTTAACTCTCATATCCTCAAACTGTCACGTTCTTTGGAGAGAGTATTACAAATATGAGTTATACTAAATGAATTCAGAATGGAATTGAGTCCTTAAGCCCATGTGCCTGGGGAACTCAGAAGACAGCTGTGAGAAGACAGGAAGGTGTCCATGCAGACCCAGAGATGGAGTGATAGACCTACAGGCCAAGCAATGCCCAAGATAGCCAGCGGCTACCAGAGCAGGAAGAGGTCACAGAACCTAGCCACAGGAGGTACCACAGGAGCGTGATCCACCAGCACTGTGCCTTCAGACCCCTGGATCTAGGACTATAAATAACAAATCCCCATTGCTCAAAGTTCCTTGGTCATTGTCACAATATTAGAACATCCCAGAGCATAACTACAGACGCATTCTAAAATAATTAGTGGGCATTTACCTAATGGAACTTATCATGTCTCATGCAGAAAAGATAATGTGAGCACCTCTCTCTCTCTCTCTCTCTCTCTCTCTCTCTCTCTCTCTCTCTGTCTCTGTCTCTGTCTCAAACACACATGGCTGTTAACCTTTCTTATTAGTGCCATGATATGTGCAATGAAGTCATATTGATGGCATGATAAAAATGATCTTCAGAAATGACATAGAAGAGTCCAACCCCAGGTCATTCTCTAACAGTTGTTTCAAAACCATCATTTTCTTCATGTGTATCTCACTAATTCAATGGAACATGGGCTTTAAAAGGCAGACATGGTAAAGAATAGAAAGTTTACATGTGAAGATAGCACCTAACGTATGTGAATTGAGCAAGTCAAGAATACAGTGACCAGAGCAGAGGAGGTGGGGGCTGATCACTACTGGATGAGGCCCACTGAGCTTGCTCTACAGGAGAAAGACACAGACAAGATGCATAGCCTGGATGTCCATCAGGCAGTCTCTGCTTCACCTACCTTGTGACATGCTAAGGGTCCTATTTTAGGGTCTACCAGGCACTACCTTCTAAGCTTCAACCATGACAAAATCAAATATATAAATTTGCAATAGGCCTTGCTGTTCTAAGCAAGTAGAGGAAGGAAGATAATGTCATGTAGTCAACTGGCTCCATTGTTTTACAAAAGCAAAAGAAAAACAATATGATTGTGTGTATCTATAAATGATGCTTTTTTTAAACACCCTCTTGAAAGGAGGTGCTGTCTACTAATGAGGCTGAGCCACTGAGCATTCATGGGAAGACCATGAATGGGG
>CM052719.1:4192300-4207801 GCA_028551405.1 Uromys caudimaculatus
GGAGAGGGAGGGGGAAGGAGAGGGAGAGGGAGGGGGAGGGGAGGGGGAGAGGAAGGGGAGGGGAAGGAAAAGGGGAAGGGGAGGGGAGGGGGAGGGGGAAGGGGAGGGGGAGGGGGAGGGAAAATTGATTAATCCAACGCTGAGTTGAGGCCCCTGCTTCACTTGGGAAATGGGTTGTGGCTGATGAGAGGTGTCATCTCATGGGTGAGGAAGACTGATCAAATCAACATGCTGTTATTATGTACAATAACAATTATATTTATAAAATCTCTCTGCATGAAGAGAAACAAACACAGTAGACTAACATTAAAGGGTGGGGAAGGGCAACAGAGATGAGAAAAGAGAGTTATTGGAAATGAAGCTGAAAGAGAGCCATCCTTGACTTAGAAAGCACACACGTGTTACCCACTTACGGTACATCCATGGTCTTCCCATGAATGAGCAGTGGCTCCGTCTCGTTAGCAAACAGCAGCTCCTTTCGGGAGGGTGTTTAATGCAGCATCATTTATAGATTTCATTTCAGAAAACAATGCTATTATCCTGCCTGGCCCTCTTCTGTCTCCTGCTTGTCTGCTCACACATGTCAAATAAGAATGAGGTAGCCTCCAGCAAGGAGCCAATGGAGAGCTGCTCTTCCCTTCTCTGCCCTAAAGCTGACAGGGGCACATCACTTCTGCCAAGGCTGCCAAGACAAAATTGTGTGTGTGTGTGCCCAGCAGTGAAGTCTGTGCTATGTTGTCTTACTTAATAAGAATCTGGTGGTCTGCAATGACTAAATCAAAGGCGTGCACCAGGCCTGCTATTCTAAGCAAGTAGAGGAAGGAAGATAATGTCATGTAGTCAACTGGCTTCATTAGTTTACAAAAGTGAAAGAAAAATTGTGTGTGTGTGTGTGTGTGTGTGTGTGTGTGTGTGTGTGTGTGTGTGTATGTGTGTGTGTGTGTGTTTGGTAAAGGTATGTTTGAGACCACCTGTATAATGTTATCTACCACAACAGGGCTGATAAGCATGTGATGTCACAGAGAATGTAAACATACAAAAGATTTTCACAAGCTGAAGCCTGATAATATGCCACCATAAAGAAGAGGAAGTCGACACAAAGTCCCACATCTAACCAAGAAGCTATTTGTAATTGATACCTGTTGTATAACATTGAAAAAAATCAATGTTCTCCACCGGAATGACACAGGGTGTATCAAACACTCCAAGGCAGGCCCCATACGAGGGGTAGTCTCCCAGAACACAATGCACTCCATGTGTTTTCTGTGTGCTTCTTGTTTTGTTTCTTTTTGATAATTTTTGTCTTATTGCTTTCTGTTCATTTTGATCTTTATTTTAATTTTATAAGAGTGAAGGAGAGAGAAAATGAAGATAGGTTAATAGGGAGGTGAAGATGATCTCAGAAGTTGGGAGAAAGAAAAGAATATGATCAAAATATACTGTATGAAAAAATAAATAATAAAAGACCATCTGCTAATATGGGCGAGTGAAAACAAAAGAATCTGATGGTACACGTGTGCATGTGCTCACACACACATACATGAACATACATGCACATACATGAACATACATGCACATACATGAACATACATGCACATACATGAACATACATGCACATACATGAACATACATGCACATACATGAACATACATGCACATACATGAACATACATGCACGCACATGCACTGAAACACAAATGAAAACACACACACATATGAACAAAGAATCTGAATGTCTCATTTCATATCTGCAAAAAATTCGGTACTTGGAATAAAATAGTGATTCTGAGTTAGACACTTTTACACAAAATCCTTGGCTCCCTTGGACGCAATCAAAAAGGGCATCTGGTTTTGCTCATCTAGATTAACAGGCAAGAGGAGGAAAGATTTCCACAGAGGACATCAGCTAAGGCAGTATGAGTCTGGGAAGTGCCACCTTCCTCCTGAAGTGATTGCTTTCCATTCTGCCTGTTTAATTTGCAGGGCTCCGTGCAAAAATGAAAATATGGGCTCCCCGCTAGGATGTTATTAAGCATGTCAAGATGACAGTGAAGTGTTAAACCAAGTCTGGCCCATCTGGGTTTGGCCTGGTGGGACTGCAGGACCTGTACTCCGAGCTAGCACTGCCTGCGTACTTCCAGGGGGCCACATTCTGTTTGCTTACATAGTCCTGTATGTTTATTTACACCTATCTGTGCTACTTCTGTCAGGGAGACTGCTCCACTCCGCTTCCACGACCATGGTCTTTCTTGCAAAGAGCAGACCAAATGCTCTCTTTCTCTCTCTCTCTCTCTCTTTTGTTTTGTCTACAATCCACAGCTGACATTCTTTGTAGGTATACAGACTTACTACACCCAATCCATAACTGAGAATATACCACAGGAGCTTTTAAGTTAAATGCAAAAACGTAATCATCACTATTCTCAGACGGAAATTTTAGCACTGATATACCCAATAGTAATTCAGAAATGACTTTATAATAAACCCATTTTTTTTTTCATCGACATCATTATGAACTCAGGATTGCCAAATAGGGAAGTGATCTCTCCGTTTCTACACTTATTAATCCTGGGGTTATACTGGGGAAGTGGGGTTATGAAGATCACAGGAAGTTAGAAACTAAATGTGTTGCAACCCATTGCCCTGTACAGACAGATAAGTAGACCTGCCCTTGCAGTCAGCCATGTTCCCATTTGATCTACGAGCCCAGGATGCTTCACATGTCTTCTGAAAGCTCAGCTGTCCATTGAGAGAAAACTATACCAGGAATCCATCACTGCTCCATTCCTATAAGTTTAGCTTCCTTGGACATTTGACAACAGCGGAATTGTGGGCTTCAGTCTCTCTGGGGTGTGGCTTTTCTGGCTTATCATCCTCATCCACACAGAGGACATCAGTTCTTTGTTCTCATGAATGACTTGTTTTGCGTTGTGTATTATTTGGGCTCCATTTCCCACAGAGTTAATGTACTTTTCCTACTTTGGAATATTGCTAGAAATGCGCTATGAGTGTTCATGTGCACAAATTAATGCGGGCATAATTTTATTCCTTGTAATATAACATTTTTATTAGATAACCCGCTGGGTCTAGCTTCTGCTGCCCATACACTCATGAGTGTGGAGCCACGTCCACTGGGTAAGAGCAACCTGTAAGGAATGGTCACACCTTTAAAAAACCTTACCCACCCCAAGCCATCAACTGCCAGTACAACCTCAGCTGAGGGTGACCCTCCTGAGCCCTCCCCACTTGAGGCTGGAATGTTCACCTGCATGATCTTGTTCTGAGGAGACTTCTAGGAGGGGAATTTTGGGGTCCTCAGGTATGTTGTTGTTGGTGTTGTTTACCTTTGTGAACAATTTGTCCAACTCTTGTGTAGAGAAGCTGCACCATTTGACATGTCCCAGAGACACTGGTGTGAACCAGTCGTTCCACTGTGGTCTTACCAACATTTGTTTTGGGATGTGTCGATAGTTACATCTCTGTAGGTGTGAAGTGGTTTCTCATTGTGTGTTTAATTTCCTTTTCCAAAGGATTAATGATGCTAAATACCGTTTCTTGAGCGTTAACCAGAGGCACAAAGTCTTATGTGTGTTTGTCTCTATCTCTCCCTGTTTTCTTTTTTTAAAAATAGATTTATTGAGCAGTGAGTGTTCTTTGTAACTCTCTATCAGATTGCTGTGGTACAGGAGTTTCCTTCACGTAATGTGCATCCTATTTACTGAACGCTAGTCTTTTGTTGGGTAAATTTTGAACATTGGTGGGTTTACCATCCTTTTTGGATGAACTGTACCTTTGACATCCTGTCTAAGAAATCCTTGCCTAATGTGAAGGCTGAAAATTACCCTCCTGTGTTCTCTCCCACAGGTAACCATTTTAGAGACCTCACTGAAGTCTCTGCTTTGACTGAATTTTGTGGGCGGTGCAAGGTGTGGTCTGACTTTGCATATGCTATCCCGTTGTCCCAGCACCATCTGGAGAACAGACTCTCCTTCCCCCAGTGATTATTTTTGGCACCTTTGTCAGAAATAAAATGACTATAAATATAAATATTTATTTCTGGACCCACAGTTCTGTCCCATTTGTCCATATGTCTGTGCGTACTGACTCGACAGCCGGAGACTCATATTAAGAGGTTGTAAGTGGAAATCCTCTGGCTTTGTCTGTTCCCCAATTGCTTTGGTTCTTTTGATTTAACCTTGTTTGTTCGTTTCTGTGGACTCAAAGTCTGTGGAATTTTGCTATAGACTGAATTGAAATTACAAATCAAATTGGGGAAAATTGCCCTCTCTGAGTCTAGAAACACAGGAGTCTACCCTGTTTGTTTGTCTTCTTCAGTTTCTACCAGGAGAATTTTGTGGCCTGTTTCCTTCGAGCACTGGATATTTTTCTCATGCTGTGGTGAGTGTATCTTTATTCTTATTTTCATCTTTAGATTCCATGGCTTATAATCACACCTTAAGCTTGTTTTGTATTTGAGAGAATGGGAGAGAAGGGAGGTCGCTCTGTGTGGAAGATCGTAGGAAAACCTCAGGAAGAACACAATCACTGCTCAAATGAATTCGTGCGTCATATAGAACTATCTCTCAATATTAAAACAGAAAACCAAGTCTCTCATTTTATTTTTGACTTTCCTGATGTACTGGCTGGTTTTGTGTCAACTTGACACAAGCTGGAGTTATCACAGAGAAAGGAGCTTTAGTTGAGAAAATGCCTCCATGAGATCCAGCTGTAAGGCATTTTCTCAATGAGTGATGGGGGGGGGCATTGTGGGTGGTGCCATCTGTGGGCTGGTAGTCTTGGGTTATAGAAGAGAGCCAGCTGAGCAAGCCAGGAGAAGCAAGTCAGTAAATAACATTCCTCCATGGCCTCTGCATCAGTTCCTGCTTCCTGCCCTGTGTGACTTCCAATCCTGACTTCTTTTAGTGATGAACAGCAACGTGGAAGAATAAGCTGAATAAACCCTTTCCTCCCCAACTTGCTTCTTGGTCACGATGTTTTGTGCAGGAATAGAAACCCTGACTAAGACACCTGAGCATTAAATCCCAACCGTGGGGATGTAGCAAGGATGCCTGACACACCCATTGGGGTCTGTCTGTCCCCAGTGCAGGGGCACCATGCTTGGCATGCGGTGCCCAGTCGGTGCAGCACCATCTGCAGATCACATTGTAAGACACACGGGTCGGGGGAAGGCAGCCCAGGCTGGGAGCCTTACCAGCACCAGAGTCTCCTCTGCAGAGGCAGAGTCAAGTAGACCTTCCACAAGCCCCGAGTGGCCCCGGAGAGGGTCGCCTCGTCTCTAGTTCCATTTTTCTCAACTCCTCTATTCTTCCCTCATTCCCATCCCTTTACTTTTCCTGCCTCTAATCGTTTCCTCCTGCTTTTCCTTCTCTCCTCCTGTTCCTCCTACCATTCTTTCTCTGCCTGCTTTTCTTCCTCCCCTCCCGTTCCTCGTCTTCATTCAACTCCTCCCTTCTCGCCGCCCATCCTTCCTTTCCCCCTTTCTTATTTCCTCCCTCCGTGTCTTCCTCTTGCTTTCTTTCCTTCTTTCTCCCCTTGCTCCTGTTTCCTTCTCACCTCCCTCCCTCTCTCCCCTTCTCTCCCTACTTAACTCCATGACTCTAAGTCCCACATAGAGTTCTCTGCCGATAGTAGTTCCTCCTAAACATTTTCTTAAATCTGAGATGCTAAATTCACTGTCTCCCATTTTAATCTGAGGGCAATGATTCAACATTAGTTCATATACTAGTTACTTCCTTTTTTGTTTGTTTGTGGTTTTTTTGTTTTTTGTTTTTTTTTGTTTTTTGTTTTTTTTGAGACAGGGTTTCTCTCAGTAGCCCTGGTTCTCCTGGAATTTGCTCTGTAGACCAGGCTGGCCTCGAACTCAGAAATCCACCTGCCTCTGCCTCCCAAGTGCTGGGATTAAAGGGCGTGGGCCACGAACGGGTATATGGTATTTTTTTTTAGTTTTCTCGGGGCCCAAACTTAGGTATACGGTATGAAAAGAAACTCAAGCAGGAAAAGGACACAAACTTCCTCAGTTTGCACAGCATGAAGAGGGTGATCGGATGGCAGCCGTTCAGACCGTTTCAAGATCCCTGTCATTCCTGTCAGAACGGCCGTCACCAAGAAAACAAATAAAACAAGCGCTGTGCAGACGAGGCCCACGGGGAGCCTGTTATGTGGCTGGTGTTGTAAACCAGTCCAGTCACCTGGAAATCGGTGTGAAGGTTCCCTAGGAAATTAAAAACAGTTCTACCATGTGACTGAGCCTCACCGCATCTCAGGATTTACCCAAAAGACTCCAAATCAACATACTGCAGACACTTGAACGTCAGTCGTTTTAAGTTATAATTTATCTCTATTCTTGAGAATTTCATATGTATATAGAGATGAAATCATATACAATACCTATTTACTTCCAATAACTCCCACCATATGCCCCCAGGGCAGGTCCCTCCCAGTTTCATATCTTGCTTACTTTTATGTTTTGATCATGCACCAAGTCTAGCTACTGTTTCCTGTATGTGCACATAAGGCCATCCTCCGGAACATGGAACGTCTACATCCTTAAACAACTGTTCCCAGCAGCCTCACCTGCCAAAGGCTGGGAATAAGACCCAATGTATGACAGAATTTTGGCTACCATGATCCTGTGCAGGTAACTGAAGCAGCTGTGAGTTCACGATCATAGCCACATCATGGCCGGAAGACTGCAGTCCACAGTCCTCCGCCCCATCGTCTGACTCTTACATTCCTCCCACGCAGCCTTCTGAGAGGTTCTCTGAACCTCTCAAAAAAAAAGTGATAGAAATGCCCCACCCAAGACTGAGCACTCGGACCCTTATCCTCAGCACTCTGCCCAGCAGGGCAGTGAGTCTGCCCTGACCAATGTTCATTGCAAACAAGCTGCTCCCGCCAGGGCTGAGAGCAGCCGGCATCTGTGGCTGGGTGTAAATACAAAGGCAACTTGACAACACAGTCATTTAGCAAAATGAATAACAACTGCAAGTTCTAGCTCAGAGATCGACCTCCCCAGCTATGAGCTGTTGACCAGAATTATACTACCAGGCATGAGATTCTCGCCTGTGGAGCAAGCCTTAAATGGTACCAATCATGCCATTATTGTACCAGTGGGCACATCTTGACTGTCAGGCTGGCACTGCAGCATGCAGAGTCAACTGCTGGGTAAGATCACTGCTGCCCTTTCTCCTCCTGCATCCTGTATATCACCTTCTGGAACATAAAAGTTAGCCAGCAGGAAGTGAGTCTCCAGATCAGTTTGAGGTTGACTTCCGTATCCTGCAGCTGACATGTGAAGTGTCTTCAGCTAAGGATCTTACCATGTAGTTGTGGTGGACAACAATCGGTATAGCCTGTGCTATTTGTGAGACCTCTGGGGCCTCCTGAGCAACAAAACGCATATCCATGTTTACTGCGGCACTATGCAAAATAGGTAAATTCGGCAATCAGCCTAGGTGTCCATCCACAGAGGAATGGGTGGAGAGAAGGTGGTGTTTATGTATAATAGGTTTTTCACCAGCCACAAAGAAGGAAATTACATTGTTTGCAGGGGAAATTGATGTGACTAAAGGTGATGGCATCAAGCGAATTAAGCCATAAGTTTCTCTCATCTCTGGCTTCTAGACAATATAGATATCTAAAGTCATATGTGTATTGGTAACATGGGAACAAAGAAGACTGAGGAAAGGGGAGAGAAGAAAATGGGAGAGCTGTGGGGGTGGGGAAGTGTGTGCTATAGAACAACAAACAAATGAATAAACAAACAAATGTAATGTCTATCGAACAAAATCCCCCAAGTTCCAGAAGTTCAATCAGCCCAGTGTTGTAAATATAGAGTGAAAAATACACCCAGAAAAAGTCAGATCAAGACTGACAAAGGAGGCTAAATAACTTGAATGTGAAATTCTTCAGCACAGCTATCTCCCTCCATCCCATCCCAGCCTAAAGTAGACAAGCAAGGCAATTTGAAAATATAGTCTAGAAAATATTCTTTTTTTTTTTTTTTTTTTGCCTATTCACTTTGCATCCGACTCATTGTCTCCCCCTCCTGGTCACCCTCTCTCACAATCTTTCCCCCATGCTCTTCTCCTTCTCCTCTGAGCAGGTGGGGCCCCCTGGGTATCCTCCCAACCTTGGCACTTCAAGTCTCTGGGAGGCTAGGCCCTTCCTCTCCCACTGAGGCCAGACAAGGCAGCCCAGCTAGAACAAATCCCACATACAGGCAACAGCTTTTGGGACAGCCCCCCACTCTAGTTGTTCAGGACCCACATGAAGACCAAGTTTCTGTGAATTCAGAGATCATCACAGGCATGCCTGGGGCTCTCATATCCTGTGGTTATGGAAGGCATGTGTGGGGCCTCTTCCCTAGACTCATGGATGAGAAATCTTAGCAATAGCAAGGGGCTCCAGAAATGTTCTGCTGGAAACAAGAAATTTCTGTTGATTTTCAAACTCTCTTGTTATATACGTTTTCCTCAGAGATTGTATGAGTTTTGTAAACAATTCTGGATGTAGCATTTTTGTTAAAATTTTACAGTCAAATGTGAAGAGAAGGCAGAGAGAACACCATCTAATGGTTTTCATGGAGTGGAGCTTGTCTTGTTTTTATGAAGGTTTGGGCAGCATTTCGAATGCCAACAATATAAATCACCACCAACATGCAAAAATGTTAACACTGTGATCTGGATGCATTCTATGTCTGACTGTAGAACAGCCAGGTTCTAGAAATAGGAAGTATCCAAAGAAATATTCTTTAGGTACTGTCTATGTTCCTGAGAGATATGTTTTGATGCCATGGTAGACGAGGACTTAATATATGCCTCTGACATGAAACCCCTTAGCTCCTGTCCTCTTTAATGGTGAAATACTTGGTGTCTGTTCATGAGGAGCAAGACAAAAGATGGCGGCGCTATCATTTATTAATTGTAGAGATGAGATGGGGAACAATAAAGGGCTTATAAGGAACATTCAAAGGTGAGGACTGCATTGCTTGAGCATGTATAGCATGTTTGAAAAGAACAGACTGGGTCTAGAGAGATGGCTCAGAGGATAAAAGCAGAGACTGCTCTTCCAGAGGACCCGAGTTCAATTCCCACCTCAGTGGGTCACAAAATAGAAGATAGACTTGAAAGTGGGTAATTAACTGCTGGAGGTGGCAGAGGTAAAATCAAGATAAGAGAGTATGAGAGTAAGTATAATCAAAGGAACATTTACAAATATGGAATTGTCAGATAACGACATTAATTAATATAAAACCAGAGGATATAATGCAAAACAAATGAACTAGTTATGTGAAGAATTATTTCCATTTTTGAGAGAATGAAGCAGTAGATACATCCAAAGTTAGATTTTATAGCCAAACACATGCATTTCTACTTAATTTAAAAGAAAGATTAAATTGATAAAAAAATAAATTACAGGAAAACTTGACAATTTAGAAAAAGTTGTAGAATAACTATCTTAATCTAATAATGTGTTTTAATCTAGATAAACATTTCTGCAACACTTTTTATAAAAAAATACTTTTTCTAAAATGGATACAATAACAGATATCTAAAAAGCCTTGTCTTATAAAATAAATATTCTTGTAGACAATGTTTTAAGTACAGTATTGTGAGCACAGGAACATTCCCAGTCTGAGAATGTTGAGGTATTAAAAGTTTTCTTGCCAAAACTTGATTGAATTTAACTAAGCGTGTTAATGCATTGACCTGAAACAGGTACACTAACACAAAGCTAGTTTATGGAAATTATTAAGTTCATTTGTCTGTCTTATGAGTAGAATTGGTGTTTCTCTATGTTGTTCATGGGAAATGAGTAAATATAGTTATGAACTATATGAACAATTGTGTCTCTTTGCTTTCTGTACATTTTTGGTGCTTGCCCAAATAGCCTTTTCTGCCCTTTCACATGACAAACTTGCAACCCAGCCTTTGCTGATTTTACAGGGTTTTGGTTATTGGATTTTTACACCCTAGAATCACTGCAAGTTAAAATGTCAAGAGTAAAGCTCAGGTGACCTGAAGGGTCTTCTGTGCCACGATCACTGGCTTGTGTTCCTGTCATACACACACTATCTAGGACTGTGTCATTTGAATACAAAAGGCAGCTTCACAGATCAGCATGAAGCCAATGACCTGAAAAGGACAAGGACGTCTTTGGGTTGTGGTTGTTCTTCATGATGGGCAGAGACACCTGCTGCAGTCTTCACTTGTGTAAAGGACACAGCAATGTCACCCGCTATGAGCTTTTCAAAGGACACAGAGCTTTGAGAAAGACAAATATTTGCTTCACAGAACATCAGATGGAAGGTACAATAGACACTAAAAATGAAAAACAATGTTACACAGGAGCCTTCCGGTTTCCATCTGTGGCTGGAGACCTCAGCCTGTGCCAAAGGGCTCCATAGGCAAATAGCATCAGGAGAAAGCTAGCCTCCCAGGACTGTGGACAAGCCCGTGAGTGGAAGTAAGATGAGCACTACTGCTCATCAGGACCCACCTAGAACTGTCAGGACACAGGGACTGAGGAGTGGTCTTCCAGTTTCCTTCTGCAGCCAGGGAGCTGATCCTGTGACACAGGGCTCCATACTCAAATAGTGCCAGGAGAGAGCTGGTCTCCCAGGAGTACTGACACACCTTCGAGCACAGGCAAGACCACCACTTCTGTTCAAATTCCTGGATCAAGAGGGCCCCTTGCAGAGCCATCAGAACACAGGAACCAAGGAACAGTTCAGGACAGGATCCTTCTGGTTTTTGTCTGCACCCCTGAGCTGATCCTATACCACAGTTCTCCAAACTCAAATTCCTCTCAGAGAGAGCTGGTCTCCAAGGAGTACTGAAACAGAGGCTTGCAGGAGGGACAAGACACAGTCAGAGAGAGCAAGACCAGCTAACACCACAGTTAACCAGATGGTGAAAGGCAAAGGCAAGAACATAAGGAACAGAAACCAAGGTTACTTGGCATTGTCAGAACCCAGTTCTCCTACCACAGCGAGTCTTGGATACCCCAACCCACCAGAAAAGCAAAAATAAGATTTAAAATCACATCTCATGATGATGATAGAAGATGTTAAGAGGGAAATAAATAATTCCCTTAAAGAAATACAAGAGAACACAGGTAAACAGAAGTCCTTAAAGAGGAAACACAAAAAATCCCTCAAAGAATTATAGGAAAACACAATCAAACAGGCAGAATTACAGGAAAACACAATCAAACAGGTGAAGGAAATGAACAAAACCATCCAGGATCTAAAAATGGAAATAGAAACAATAAAGAAATCACAAAGGACGACAACCCTGAAAATAGAAAACCTAGGAAAGAGATCAGGAGTCATAGATGCAAGCATCACCAACAGAATACAAGAGATAGAAAAGAGAATCTCAGGTGCAGAAGAAACCATAGAAAACATTGACACAACAGTCAAAGAAAATGAAAAATGCAAAAAGCTCCGAATCCAAAATATCCAGGAAATCCAGGACACAATGAGAAGACCAAACCTAAGGATAATAGGTATAGAAGAGAGTGAAGATTCCCAACTTAAACGATCAGTAAATATCTTCAACAAAATTATATGGAAGAAACTTTCCCTAACCTAAAGAAATAGATGAACATAAACATTCAAGAAGCCTATAGAACTCCAAATAGATTGGACCAGAAAAGAAATTCCTCCCATCACATTATAGTCAAAACACAAAATGCACAAAGCAAGAATAGAATATTAAAGGCACTAAGGGAAAAAGGTCAAGTAACATATAAAGGCAGATCTATCAGAATTAGACCAGACTTCTCACCAGAGACTATGAAAGCTAGAAGATCCTGGGCAGGTCTCATACAGATCCTAAGAGAACACAACTGCCAGCCCAGGCTGCTATACCCAGCAAAACTCTCAATTACCATATATGGTGAAACCAAAACCAAATTTACACAATATCTTTCCACAAACCACGCCCTACAAAGGATAATAGATGAAAAATGCCAACACAAGGAGGGAAACTACACCCAAGAAAAAGCAAGAAAGTAATCTTTCAACAAACTAAAAAGAAGATAGCCACACAAACATAAAAAATAACATCGAAAATAACAGGAAGCAACAATTGCTATTCCTTAATATCTCTTAACATGAATGGACTCAATACCTCAATAAAAAGACATAGACTGACAGGCTGGATGCATAAAGAGGACCTAGCATTTTGCTGCATACAGGAAATGCACCTCAGAGTTAAAGACAAACACTACCTCAGAGTAAAGGGCTGGAAAACAATTTTCCAGGCAAATGGTCCCAAGAAACAGGCTGGAGTAGCCATTCTAATATCAGATAAAATCGACTTTCAACCAAAAGTCTTCAAAAAAGATAAGGAAGAATACTTCATACTCATCAAAGGAAAAATCTACCAAGAAGAACTCTCAATTCTGAACATCTATGCTTCAAATGCAAGGGTACCCACATTCATAAAAGAAACTTTACTAAATCTCAAAGGACACATTACACCTCACACAATAATATTGGGAGACTTCAACACCCCACCCTCATCAATGAACAGATCTTGGAAACACAAACTAAACAGAGACACAGTGAAACTAACAGATGTTATGGACCAAATGGATTTAGGATATCTATAGAACATTTCACCCTAAATCAAAAGAATATACCTTCTTCTCAGCCCCTCATGGTACCTTCTTGAAAATTGACCATATAATCGGTCACAAAACAAACCTCAACAGATATAAGAAGATTGAAATAATCCCATACCTCCTATCAGATCACTATGGATTAAGGCTGGTCTTCAATAGCAACAACAACAACAACAGATATCCCACATACACATGGAAGCTGAACAACGCCTTACTCAATGATAACTTGGTCCAGGAAGTAATAAAGAAATTAGACTTCCTAGAATTTTTATTTTTTTTATTTTTATTTTTATTTTTATTTTTATTTTGGTTTTTCGAGACAGGGTTTCTCTGTGTAGCCCTGGAACTCATTCTGTAGACCAGGCTGGCCTCGAACTCAGAAATCCGCCTGTCTCTGCCTCGCAAGTGCTGGGATTAAATGTGTGCACCACCACTGCCCGGCCGACTTCCTAGAATTTAATGAAAATGAAAGTACAACATACCCAAATTTATGCGACACAATGTGTCTTAGCCAGGGTTTCTATTCCTGCACAAACATCATGATCAAGATGCAAGTTGGGGAGGAAATAGTTTATTGAGCTTACACTTACATGCTGCTGTTCATCACCAAAGGAAGTCAGGACTGGAACTCAAGCAGATCAAGGAGCAGGAGGTGGTGCAGAGGCCATGGAGGAATGCTGCTTACTGGCTTGCTTGCTTCTCCTGGCTTGCTCAGCCTGCTTTCTTATAGAACCCAAGACTACCAGCCCACAGATGGTACCACTCACAAGGGGCCCTCCCACCTTGATCACTAACTGAGAAAATGCCTTACCGCTGGATCTCATGGAGGCATTTTCTCAACTGAAACTCCTTTCTCTGTGATAACTTCAGCTTGTGTCAAGTCGACACACAAAACTAGACAGTACACAATGAAAGCAGTGTTAAGAGGAAAACTCATAGCTCTGAGTGCCTCCAAAAAGAAACTGGAGAGAGAGAACACTAGCAGCTTAACAGTAAACCTAAAAGCTCTAGAACAAAGAGAAGCTAATACATGCAAGAGGAGTAGAAGGCAGGAAATAATCAAACTCAGGGCTGAAATCAACCAAGAAGAAACAAAAAGAACTATACAAAGAATCAACAAAACCAGGAGCTGGTTCTTTGAGAAAATCAACAAGATAGATAAAACCTTAGCCAGACTAAGCAAAGGGCACAGAGACAGTATTCAAATTAACAAAATCAGAAATGAAAAGGGAGATATAACAACAGAATCTGAGGAAATTCAAAAAATCATCAGATTCTACTACAAAAGCCTATACTCAACAAAACTGGAAAATCTGGATGAAATGGACAATTTTCTAGACAGATACCAAATACCAAAGTTAAGTCAGGATCAGATAAACCGTCTAAACAGTCCCATAACACCTAAAGAAATAGAAGCAGTCATTAAAAGTTTCCCAACCAAAAAAATCCCAAGACCAGATGGGTTTGGTGCAGAATTCTATCAGACCTTCAAAGAAGACCTAATTCCAATACTCTTCAAACAATTCCACAAAATAGAAACAGAAGGAACACTACCCAATTCATTCTATGAGGCCACAGTTACACTGATACCAAAACCTCACAAAGGCCCAACAAAGAAAGAAAACTTCAGACTAATTTCCCTTATGGATATCGATGCAAAAATACTCAATAAAATTCTCACAAACCAAATCCTAGAACCCATCAAAACAATCATTCACCATGATCAAGTAGGCTTCATCCCAGGGATGTAGGAATGTTTCAATACCCGGAAATCCATCAATGTAATCCACTACATAAACAAACTCAAAGAAAAAAGCCACATGGTCATTTCAATAGATGCTGAAAAATCATTTGACAAAATTCAACATCCCTTCATGATAAAAGTCTTGTAAGATCAGGAATTCAAGGCCGATATCTAAACATAGTAAAAGCAATATACATCAAACCAGTAGCCAACATCAAACGAAATGGAGAGAAACTTAATGCCATCCCACTAAAATCAGGGACTAGACAAGGCTGCCCTCTCTCTCTCCCTACCTATTCAATATAGTAATTGCAGTCGTAGCTAGAGCAATTAGACAACAAAAGGAGGTCAAAGGGATACAAATTGGAAAGGAAGAAATCAAAATATCACTATTTGCAGATGATATGATCGTATATTTAAGTGACCCGAAAAAGTCCACCAGAGAACTGCTACAGCTGATAAACAACTTCAGCAAAGTGGCCAGATATAAAATTAACTCAAACAAATCCGTAGCCTTCCTATACTAGAAGGATAAACAGGCTGAGAAAGAAATTAGGAAAATGACACCCTTCACAATTGTCACAAACAATATAAAGTATCTTGGTGTGACTCTAACCAAACAAGTGAAAGATTTGTATGACAAGAACTTCAAGTCTCTGAAGAAAGAAATCAAAGAAGACCTCAGAAGATAGAAAGATCTCCCATGCTTATGGAGTGGCAGGATTAATACAGTAAAAATGGCCATCTTGCCAAAAGCAATCTACAGATTCAATGCAATCCCCATCAAAATTCCAAATCAACTCTTCATAGAGTTAGAAAGAGCAATTCTCAAATTCATTTGGAATAACAAAAAACCCAGGATAGCAAAAACTGTTCTCAACAATAAAAGAACTTCTGGGGGAATCAGCATTCCTGACCTCAAGCTGTACTACAGAGCAGTAGTGATAAAAACTGCATGGTATTGGTACAGTGACAGGCAGTAGATCAATGGAATAGAATTGAAGACCCAGAAATGAACCCACACACTTATGGCCACTTGATTTTCGACAAAGGAGCTAAAACCACCCAGTGGAAAAAAGACAGCATTTTCAACAAATGGTGCTG
>CM052719.1:4214295-4244452 GCA_028551405.1 Uromys caudimaculatus
AGAGAGAGAGAGAGAGAGAGAGACTGGGGGAGAAGAGAGGGATGGGAAACTTTGGTCGATCAGGATTTAAAGTAAATTAATTGGGGGGGGGGAAGAAACAACATGGAAAACATGACAGAAAACGTATTATTGCCCCCAGGGACTGGCAACATCAGAGTTAGGAAAGATGCAGAATTCCCCTGGATTTTCAGATGTATACATCCCATGCTTCCCCGAGGTCAGGGTTAAGGCCAGGTGCTTCAGGTTCTTGGCACCTTGTTCAAGATTAAAATAGATTCACACAGATTTCAAAGTGTTATGGGAATTTTATTCAAGGCAAAATTGGTAGTACAGATTAGAAAGGCATACACTCTCCAGATGGATAGTGGGTCACATGAGTGGGTCACATGAGTGAGGTACTCATGGTCCTAATTACTAATGGGGCTTCCTTTTATGGTATTGATGTTTGTTCTGGGCTTCATGTGGATGGTTCTTTACTTTGCTTGGCAGATCAAGGTATCTTCTATTAAGATGGCAATAGAGGATTGCCCCTGAACTCTGAGAAACAGTTGGTCCTATTGCATGCTCACTCGAAGAGCCCTCCTACTCTTGTACCTGGACACAGGTGGAGCAAGACTGAAGAGAGTCTCAGTTTTGTGGTTACTACGGACAGGAGAAAATCAAGCAATTGTTCAGAGATGAGTGTGCCTGCAGCTGTGTGCAAGTGAGGATCATAGGTTGCTAACAGGTTGTTATCTGCTTAGAGACCACTCTCAGTCATGCAGATAATGGCTTCAGGCTGCCAACTGTGGGACAGTATGCCTAACCTACATGAAGGGGAGTCCCAGTTGGCTGCACTATTCCTGCACTTGCCTGGCTCACTTGGACTTGCAGACAAAGTCCATTGTTTTGTGCTCCTTTGTTAAAGTGGCTCTAGGAAACCATGCATTTGGAGACTCTATACTCCCGTTGGCACCACAATCTGGAAGTGCTCTGTGTCATGAATTCGTCTGTGTTGTCTCATCTCTAGACGTCTACATTTAGAACCTGAGAAGGAGAGCGAGATAACAGTGTGTTCTTTTACTTTTGTCCGTAACATATTCTTGGCTGTGTGTTGTCTACGGTTCCTTGGTGGCGGGGTGATTCCTTCCCATTCCTGGTCCTACCTCACTCCAGTCCTCATCGCTCACCATCTGTTCTTTTCCTCCTCACTCTTTCCTCCCACACTGTCTCTTGGTGACTTCCTGCTATCCTCCCTTCTTCTGTGGCAGCTCCATTACCCCTGGGATGGCGAGGATGCACACAGATTCACCAAGAACTAGGAAGAGAGTGTGATAGGTCAGGTGGTAGAGGTCTTGAGTACCCAGCTTGTCCTTAAACCTGACTGTCGACTTTCTAATTTTAGTGTGTATATTTTCAACATGTAACAAAGGTTCTATATTTCTTTTACCATTTTTTCAAATCTTCTCTTTTAAATTTTATAGTTTCTTTTTCCATTTCTTCTCAAACTTGTTCATCTGTCCATGAGGCAGATCTGTCTTTAAGAAATCCAACATTGTGCTATAGTTCTTTGATTTTCTCTGTATGAATTTACATGGTTTTGATATGGAAAAGAGTAGTTACATTTGGTTATATCTCAGTGTGGGCCAAGTAATTTTTTGTTGGTACAGACAGTAAAGACCATGAGCAAGGGTGTTCTGAATTTGCATCTAGCAGAGTTTCCTAGAAGAGATGCCAGAAGCACCCTCCAAAGCACACAATTTGGATCAGGACTGAACCCAAGGTATACAATGTGTAAACTGTGGTTCTCCCTTCTTGGCTTTCATGCCGTCTTTTTGTATGACCTTGACAAATGTGCCTTGTTCTTCTGGGGAAGATTTTGAATATAATTTTCTTTATTTTATATTATTTACATTTTAACATCCCAAACGCTGCCCTTCTCCTGGTCCCCTCTTACAGAGTCCCTCCCTTTTTCCCCCTCCCCTTTCACCACTGAAAGGGTGGGCCCCTGGGTATCTCACCACCCTGGTGCATCGGGTCATTGCAGTATTATGTGCATCCTCTCGCACTGAGGCCATGAATAACATTTTGTATTGATATTTAATTTGAAGAAGTAGACACTACTGATGGGAGAAGACTGTCTACACTATGGGTCCTAGAGTTAACCTGATCCTACAACACTAAGGATCTATGTATCTTATCACACAGATTTCCAGTACAACTGTCTTCAAGGCAAAATCTATTTCTGTGCTTAGTCCACCAATCTGTTTTCTATGTTGTTTTTTTTTTTTAAGTTTGTTTTTGTCCATGCTTATTTGCATGTGTGCGCATGCACATGTGTGTGTATGTGTGTGTATGTGTGTGTGTGTGTGTGTGTGTGTGTGTATTTGTGTAGTCCCCCATGTGTCCACAAATATATGTGAATGTATTGAAGCCAGAGATCAATATTGGGTGTTTTATCTAAGTGCCTTCTATCTTACTTTTTGAGGCTGTCTCTCATCAAGCCTAGAACTCTTTGATTTATCTAGACTAGCTGGCCAGTGAGTCCTAGGAATTCCCGTCCCTGTCTCCATAGTGCTACGATTACAGGCTGTATCATCCCGCCTAGGTTTTTATATGTGTGCTAGGGTACAAATTAGGGCTCTGATGATTGTGAGCACCAAGGATGTTATGACTGAGCCATGTTCTCTAGCTTTCCATTTCATAACTACTGAGTCTAACAAATGCTGTCTGTACACACAAGCATAGGCAGTACCATCCACTGCAGCACGGCCATCCAACCCTGGAACACATCACTCTTCCTCCTCCAGCCACCATCTACTACCGGAAGCTCCTCTGATGGAGATGAAGACTCGTGGGATTCTCCCTTCTCCATGCAGGAGTATTGACTAGTTTGAACTTCTGTAGGTCTTCTGCCAGAAGCTATCAGTGATGTGGGCTCATGTGTGTAAGGACTCCGCTATATCTAGAGAACAATATTTTGAAGTAATCCTTCTGGCTTCTCTGTCCCCTTTCCATGATATTCCCATGTGTGTGTGTATGTGTGTGTGTGTGTACCTGCATCTGTCTGTCCATATGTGTCTGTCTGTCTGTCTGAGTATATTCCAGCAATGAGCCCTCTCCATGATTTATTCTCTTCACTCTGACCAATTGTGAGTCTCTGCATTAACCAAAAGCCTTGGCATAGAGGAATTTCTTTGGTGAGAGGTAAAAATGACACTTGTCTATGGATACAATTGAACAAGCCAGCTCAGTTTGTCAACTGGGTCTCAAGCATGGGAATGAGGATTGAAAAAGAAAAAGTTAGACAAAATTATACCATGACTCCAGCCAGTACTGAGGCTGAAGAAGGTTTATCTCTCTCCAGCCTGCTTTTATATCATTTGAGCTACATCCAAAACACGTGGTCAGTTCTTAGATCAAAGACAAAGTAATCAAGTGAAGTAGCAAGCAAGAAGATGACCCAAAAAAGTAATTAAGCAGAGAGATCACATAAGGTAGTAATTAAGTAAAGTAGTAAGCAAAGCCCCATGATCACTGTTTCTAATATTCTTACCTGAGCCTGCTTCTTTGGCCAAGCCCAGTGACAAATGCCAAATTCCTAGAAGCTGCACCAAAAGCTCTCAACATACAATGAAGAGTATTCAGAAGGCAGACTAATATTTTATCCCTTTAGCAAATAATAGTAATAGGGACCCTGACCTCCGCCAGCTTCTTGGCAAGGTTTCCAGTGCCAGGGATTAGTTTTGTTTTGTTTTGCTTTGTTTTGTTTTAATTTTTTTCTGTGTAGTGGGCCACAAGTTCTATAGAAGGTTATTGGTTACCATAACACACACACCACTATTGCATCCACGTGAATATCTCGTTAGCATGCCTATCCTTGTAGCACATAGGGCTCACTGCTGGGTAAGATTCTTGATGAGTTTTCGTACCTAGCATCCTCCAAAGTATCATTTGGCACTGTGAAAGCTAGACAACAAGGTGGAAGCTTCCAGGTCAGTATCAGCTTGATTTCTCCACATCCTGTGTTGTGGACGTTCGTGGTGTCTTCATCAGTGGGGTCTTTTGATGTGTCTTATTTGAAATAAATGGCTTTGGGGCAGGGCAACTCTACACACACACACACACACACACACGGGGTGTGGTGGTAGAGAGTAGAGAGAGGGATGTTGGTCATTCTTCACTCCACCTGTCCCTGGCCCTACCTTTCTAACCCCTCCCCCACTTAAACCTTCTCTATTACTCTCCTGCCCCCACTTACTTAATACTACCTGTGCTCTGTTACCCTGTCTCTCTTCACTAAACTCTTCCCTTTCTCTCACAATAGCCCCCTTTTTGTTCCCCTGGTATTTACATATTTAAAGATTTGAAGGAAGGGAACACACATATGAGAGAGGATATAAAACATTTTTCTTTTGTTGTCTGGGTTACTTCTCTCACTATATTTTTTCTAGTTCCATTCAATAACTTGCAATGCTTACAACTCCGCTTTTCTTCACAGCTGAGTAGTCTTCCACTGTCTGAGTATCCCAAATGTAGCTATCTATTTATCAGCTGATCCTCATCTAGGCTGATTCCATTTTCTTTCTTTCTTTTTTTTTTTTTTTTTTTGTTTTTTTTGAGACAGGGTTTCTCTGCGTAGCCCTGGCTGTCCTGGAACTCACTCTGTAGACCAGGCTAGCCTCGAACTCAGAAATCCACCTGCCTCTGCCTCCCAAGTGCTGGGATTAAAGACGTGCACCACCACTAGCTATGGTGACCAGAGCAACAATGAACATGGTCCGTCAAGCTTCTCTGTAGTAGGATGTGGAGTCATTGGGATAGACGCCGCCTGTAATGTAGTTGGGCCATATGGTAGATCTGTGGCTGTGTCGGAAGAACCTCCACACTGATTTCCACGCAGGCTGCACCATGCCCTGCTCCACCCACCCCACCCCCAGCGGTGGACAGATTCCCTTTCCCCTTATCCACACCACTGTTCAGTGTCAGGTATTCTCTTGATTGTAGCCATTCTGACCAGAGTAAGATACAATATCAAAAGTAGCATTAATTTGAGTTTCCTGGATAACTAAGGATGTTGAACACTTCTAAAATTCTTAACATTTTTGGTATTTCTTCTTATGGGAGTTCTCTGTTCATATCTATAGCCCCCTTTTATAATTAAATGTTTTTTGAAATTATGATATGATTCAATTATTCCTCTTGTTCCCTTTCTCCTTCCAACCCCTCCCATGTACCCCTTGATCTTTCTCAAATTTGTAGCCTCTTATTCTTTGTTATTACTTTCTCTCTCTCTCTCTCTCTCTCTCTCTCTCTCTATATATATATATATATATATATATATATATATATATATATATATGTGTGTGTGTGTGTGTGTGTGTGTGTGTGTGTGTGTGTGTGTGTATGTGTAAACATAATCTGCTCATTCTGTTTAAGGTTACTTGTATGTGTATGATGTAAACACCATACACTTCAGGCACAGGACCCAGAGGGCCTGAGATTGGTCTTACCTGAAAGTCTCCTCCATGAGGAATCACCTTCTTAGTACCAGAAGGTTCCATGCAAACTTTCAAAGGCGGGGAACATCCAAAATTCCTACCCAGATATAAAGACCCAGTGTGGCACAATAACCTGAAGAAGCAATAGTGGCACACATATCTTGGTGGTAACCAATAACTCAGCAATTAGAACTAAGACCTGTTCCACAAGAGGAAATCCTTGTCTGGTACAGGAAACCTAGCCTACTAATCAGAGATAGTGAAGTCAAGAATCTTAGAGGAAATTTTGCAACCATGACATAAAACAGCATAAATTCCTAACTACATTTTAAATATTTATCCTAATATCCACAGAGAAGTGACAGTCTCATCTCTTCTCTTTGCATGAGGCAGAGAACATTACTGAAAACCACAACTGATGAACATGCAGAGAACAAGAGATAGTGTGATATCCAGTCCCAGCAGATATACCTACAGCTCAACTTCTGCACTAAAACTCAGAGATCATTGCAGAAGAGGGTGGAAAGACTGTCACAGCCAGAGGAACAGGAAGTTTGCTGTGAGACCATGACTCCTAGAAATGACAAAATGGCGACATCCATGAAGTCTTATCAATATGGCTACCTGAATAAGACCTATACAAAGAGATCAATGCTAACATGGAAACATGGAAGCTTGTGGAGCCTCAACCCTAGACAATGAATTACAGGCAACTGGGGAATGCTGAGAGTGGGAGACATGGTCTTTAGGGATAAGTCACCTATTTGTTACCCAATAATAATTGTTCTCCTGTAGCCTACTTTAATTGGATTGTTTTCTTTAGTATTATGTGGTGTGTGTGTGTGTGTGTGTGTGTGTGTGTGTGTGTGTGAGAGAGAGAGAGAGAGAGAGAGAGAGAGAGAGAGAGAGAGAGAGAGAATGCATACATTTTTGTGCACCATATGCTTGTCTGATGACAGAGGAAGCCAGAGGGCATTGGATGGCACAATGTGGCATGCTCCTCACCTTTGCCTCTAGCAGTTTTAGAATTCCAGACTTCACAATGATGTCTTGGTCCATTTGGAACTGATTTTTTTTTTCAGGATGAGATAGACAAGTGTCTGAGGTCTTTCTACTTGTGGACATCCAGTTTTACCAGCACCCTTGAATGACTGGGAATGAAGATGCCATCTTTATTCCCAGTCTATGTAGAAAACCAGGTAGACACAATTACATGGACATTATCTGAGTTCTCTATCTTATTCCATTGATTTGCAAATCTGGATTTGTGAAACACCATGAATGTTTTTTGCTTGTTACTGAGGCTCAGAAGTGTAACCTGAGGTAAGGTATGTGTTATTCTTTTTCTCAGAGTTGTATTGGTCACTTGAAGTCTTTTGAGTTTTCATATGAATTGCATGATGTCTTTTTGGTTTTTTTTTTTTTTAGTTGGAATTGCATTGAACCTGAAAATTACTTTTGGTAATTTACAGGATAGTCCTTTTCACATTATTAATTCTACCAGTTTTTGAGTGTTGTGGAAGACATCATAGAAAAAAATATAGCTTATTGTTTTAACTGAGAGATTTCATTTTTCTTAGGATAAAGTTGAGAAAACATGTAGCCCACCTTGTTATTACAAACAGACAAGGTCTTTTGCTCTTAAACAACTGTACAGTTTCCTGGGTGCAGTGGACTTTCTCCCAGAGAGGGAGGTCAGAAGGTATCATATGGCTGGATAATATGGATGTTATGATTCTTAGAGGTTCTGAAAACAGTTCTGTTGTTTTCACCCTTGTCATTTATACTTTTGAAGACAACTTTTCAAATCTAGAAACCTCTTAGCAGAACCATGTGATTCTTACATTTCCAATTTTATTGGCTGTCCACATAAACCAAGGCTACAAGAAAAATGTCATCTGACCATTCTCTATATAAGAAGTGTAATGTATCTTGTAGGCAGGATAACTATTATTAAGTATTTGAAACCTAAGAAAATGAGTTTGAAATGGGTTTGGCCTTTCCAGAAAAATGATTCTTTTAGGTAGTCTGACATGCAAATGGTTGGGAGGGTTTTTACTATAGGCCACTTAGTAGCAATAAATTTCCACTAAATGTGTCACAGAGGGACTTCTCTGACACAAAGTCAAAGATTGAAGACTAGGTCATAATGCTTAGTAAGACAGATGCAGGCATTATACGAATATGAAATATTTCTTGGTGCATACCATATAGTTACAAAGTTTTCATTTTCTTCTACTTTACATAGTAAGGCACTTGGCTCTTCTCTTCCTCTCTATGCTTTGCTGTGATTGATTTAGCAATATACCTGAGAATAGTACTAACAAACCCTAGGACTTGTTATATGGTAGCTATTATATGATAATCAAAATCTACTGTGTTTATGTGACACATCTGGAATAGGACTGTGTTTACCTTTACATTAGCTACTAGTTTACAAGCTGCTCATTTACTATTACTAAAACCTCACTTCTGTTTATGTTGCATTGTTAAAATGTAACAAATCAAAATGTGTGATGCTAAAATGAGACTTTGTCTTCCTTTATGCAGCACCCCAACTCCTGTCTCACAGTGACAAAGGCATGGTTCTCAGACTGTCACTTAGCTGCTGTGGCAGACATTAAAGCAGAGGTTTCTTGGGGGGGGGGCATGGGCATGCAGATATGCAGTGTGTTAATAACACATTGCTGGGATCTAAACATGTTGTTTGTCTTTGACTTATGCTCGCTGCTAAACTGTCTCTGGGAAAACACCCACAGCTTTCCTGAGAGCAATGGCCCTGTTCCCTTGATTTGCACTATGCCAAGGCAGGTCTGGTGAGTAGCTGGCAGGGCACCAGGGATGGCAGCAGGGTGCCTGAGCTTTTACATCAAAATTCTCTGAACTTTCATGACATTTTGACAAGTGTTATAGAACGAAGAGTATTGTGTGCTTGCAGCAGGTGAAGAGAGTTTATGAGAAAGAAAAAAAGAAAATCACTTCAGCAGTGTGTTCCAGCAAGCAGAGAGACAGAGTGGGGCCACCCAGATGCTACCATCTGCTCAATCCTGGGTGTCAACAACCACCTGCTGGCTAAGGGGACACACATCAAGGAGTACACACGGCAGCTAGGACTTGAGTGTCATTGTGAGCAGTGTGAAATAACTAGTCACCATCAACTCACTAGGATCCTGTGCTTCAACAGGGACATGCTCAAGTTGACATGTAAAATAACGAGTGTTAACAAATTGGCAGTGTGTGGAGCAAAATCAATTACGAGTCTGAGAGATGCTGCAGATTTGGCACCGTTTTTTAAGTAGAAACTATGGACTTTCTTGTAATATAAATAAAGGGCTCATATGATTCTATTGAAAGATACCATCTACCCTAAAGACTATCACTACAATTTCATAATTCAATAATATATAGCCTGAGGTCAAAATTGTCTACTGCAATAGCATGCTAGGGTGCTTAAATATATAAAGATATGAAACTCAAATAAAGAATACTGAAAGTAATTGTAAATCTCAAGAGACTATTATAATTTCTGCTCCTGTTTCTGACGAGGACATAAAATCCATCCATATTTAATCTGACTACCTTTTACAGATGAATAACTGAAGTTAATTATTAACATGGTTTATAAAAGAAAGAACGGGGGGAGGACAATGCCATATACTCTTGGAAGAAAAGAAAATAATTAAAATGCAATATTATATGGACTGGACAGATTGTATGGTTAGGAACACAGACATTGTGTGTGTATGTGTGTGTGTATGCGTGTGTGTGTATGTGTGTGTGTGTATGTGTGTGTGTGTGTGTGTGTGTGTGTGTGTGTGTATGCGTGTGTGTGTGAAAGTAAAGACAAATAAGGCATGGGTTGTATATGGGAGGGCTTGGAAGGAGGAAAGGGGAGGGCGAATGATGTAATTATAATTCCAAAATAATTATTTTAAAATGTTAGTGAAACTTGGGTATTCCAAACTTTTGGGCTAATATCCGTTTATCAGTGAGTACATACCATGTTCATTCTTTTGTGACTGAGTTACCTCACTCAAGATGATATTTTCAAATTCCATCCATTTGCCTGCAAATTTCATTAAGTCATTGTTTTTAATAGCTGAGTAGTACTCCATTGTGTAGATGTACCACATTTTCTGTATCCATTCCTCTGATGAGGGACATCTGGGTTGTTTCCAGCTTCTGGCTAATATAAATATGGCTGCTATAGCCCAAAAGTTTGGAATACCCAAGTTTTACTTTACAGTAACTGCTGGACTGAGAGTGAGGTCCCAGATGGAGGAGTTGGAGAAGGGACTGAAGGAGCTGAGGGAGTCTGTAGCCCCATGGAGGGAGCAACAGTGTCAACTGGCCTGACCCCCACCCCCCCCAGTCCTCCTGGAGGCTGGACCACCAACCAAAGAATACACATTGAGGGACCCATGGTTCGGACCACATATGTGGCAGAGGAGGGCTTTGTTGGCCATCAGGGGGAGGAGAGGCCCCAGTAAAGGGGAATGTCAAGGTGGGAATACGGGAGTGGGTGGGTGGGTGGGTGGGAGGTGGAATTCCCCCATAGAGATGGGAAGGGGGAGGGGATAGGTGGTTTCCAAAGAGGAGACCTAGAAAGGGGAAAACATTGGAAATGTAAATAAAGTATCAAAAAGAAAAAAAAAAGTTAGTGAAATGTAAGTAAAGCAAAGAAGACCTGGCCAGAGTTCTGATGTGCTCACACCTTCATGCTGAAGCAATGCAGAGCACCAGAATCCAGCAATGGGATTAAATGCATATCAGTGAAGAAGCAACGTGGTATCTTCCAGCATGTAAATGGAAAGCTGTTTATCTCTTTAAGTAAATTAGTTTTTTTTGCCAACACACATTCTTTGGCAAATATCACAGTTCCCATATGTTTGGGAGCTTTTCCTAAGGAGACAGGGAGAAATGACTGCTTATCCCAGACAGGTCACCAGCATTCAGACACAATGTCAGCCCAAAGCATTGTGTCTGAAACAGAATCACAAAGCCACAGAAACCCCAGACTGCCGCTAAGAAGGTCACATGGGGCAAAACTGCCAGTCTGAAGACAGCTAGGATATGAGCATCCTGCTCCTTCTGCTTCTCGTGCTTTTCCTTTCAGCCCTTGTTGGTGTGCACAGGCAGAACTCTTGCTGACCAAGAGTGGCATGGATTTTATCCTCAGCATCACAAAGCAAGGGAGGGAGAGAGGGTTGAGAGGTCAGGGTAGCAGCTTAGTATCCAGCACTGGCTGTCACCACCAGACTTTCTGCAAACATTCGTAATCCTATGCTATAGTTTGACTCCTAAATTTCCCCCAAAAGCTCATGCACCGAAGGCTTGCTTCCAGGCTGCTGTGTGATGTGATGACTTGGGTAACAAGGATGCTGTGTACCTGCCCAGGATCAAGGAATGCTGCAGACCCCAGGTCACAGAGTGAATATTATCCAAAAGCCTCTGCAGCAGAAGCAAGGGAGGCTGTCTGAAGGTCCAGGCTCTGCAGCAATGAATCTGCTTATCTCTCCTAATCAAAGCCCAAGTACAGGGTAGCATCTTATAGAATGGACTTGGCTGAAGGAGCTATAAATACCATGTTTCAGTAACGAGGGCTGGGTTGGATGCCAATCATTTCCTCTTCTTGACAGCAGGGCTCCTGTGCATGCTGTTTTCTGGTTTGTTCTATCTTTCTGTATAATCTCATATGCATGTATGTCTGCCTATTGTCTATTTGTGTGTGTGTGTGTGTGTGTGTGTGTGTGTGTGTGTGTATGGAGTATTGTCTATTTGTAAATATATATTGTATATAACAAGATACTAAAGACTATCACTACAATTTCACAATTCAATAATATATAGCCTGAGGTAGAAATTGCCTACTGCAATAGCAGTACCTATGACCTATGTACCAACCATCTGTCTAAGCACCATTCATGTATCTGTCCATGTATCTGTATCTATCTACATGTCACATTTTCACCTATCTATTTACTTACTGTTGATTGATCTATTATCTATCAATGTACCCATTATCTATACATTTATCATTACATTATCTATGCCCATCTCTCCTCTGTATATAATTCATCATCTGTCTTCCATGTGCCTCTATCATTTGTCTGTCAGCTGTCTGCCTGTGCTACTGTGTAGTTTGTTCAGAGACACACTTGCTGTAAGTTGCTCTTCTCTCCTTTCCTATCCTTTACTCTACCTGTTGCCATCGCCACACCCATGGGCATAGCTTCTGATGCATGGCCTTCTAACCTGCTTTTTATCCTCAGCCACTTTTGTTTGGTAAGACACCTGCCCCCATATCTATTCTCTCAGATCAAGTGCCAGACCCATGGTCTAGGAGTCATCTTTGCCTGGTCCAAATAAACATCTCATTTTCCAGCCTTAACTTAGGTCATAAATCTGCTCTGACCCAACATAAGATGAGCCAGATTCCTGCATCAGACACAGAGTCAAAGAGAGAAGTCAAAACTCCAGCTCAAACTGTAAAACCAAAAAACCGTGAGTGACCAAGGCAGCATGTCTCCCTCAAACCCACTTGTTGTATAGAAGTGTTCTCTAACGAGAACTACTTAGATGATTCCTGTGGAATTTAAAAGAATAACCATAAACTTTATCTGAGAAATCAGAGAATTTAAGGATGACATGAACAAACACTTCATCTAGCTCCGAGAGGCTAAGAAGTGCCTGAGTGACGGTCAAGAAAACGCAAATGCTCAGCTGAAGGAAATGACGAAGATAAAGCAGGATTTGGAAACTAAATTCAATAAAGGGATAAAAGCATTGAAGTCCAGAGGGTCAGGAAATTAAATAGAAAAATGTAGCGGTGGGGGTTGGGGAAGTCCCAGACTCCAGGGAAGCAAGAGGCTCCCAGGAGCCAATGACTATGACTTTAGCTGAAATACCCAACAAAGGGGAGGTAGAACCTTAGAGACCACCTCTAGTAGATGGGCATGGACCCCAGTTGAGGGATGGGGCCACCCACCCATCTCAAAAATTTTAACCCGGAAGTGTTCCTGTCCAAAGGAAAGACAAGGGAAAAAATGGGACAGAGACTGAAGGAAAGGCCATCTAGAGACTGCCCCACCTAGGGATTCATCGCATCTGAAGACACCAAACCCCCACACTATTGCTGAGGCCAAGAAGCACTTGCTGACAGGAGCCCGATATGGCTGTTCCCTGAGAGGTTCTACCAACACCTGACCAATACATATGCAGATATTCACAGCCAACCATTGGACTGAGCCAGGGGGTGCCAATGGAAGAGCTAGGGGAAGAACTGAAGGAACTGAAGGGGATTGCAACTAGCTGGACCACTCAGAGCTCCCAGGCACTAAACCACCAACCAAAGAGTACACATGGAGGGAGCCAGGACTCCAGATACATATGTAGCAGAGGCTAGCCTTATCTGATATCAATGGGAGGGGAAGGAGGCTTGATGCCCCAGCATAGGGGGACATTAGGAAGGTGAGGTGGGAGTGGGTGAATGGGTGGAGGAACACCCTCATAGAAGCAAAGGGGAGGGGGGGAGAGGGAAAAGGGGGGATGGAATGAGGGGTTTGTGGAGGGGTAACTGGAAAGGGGATATCATTTGAAATGTAAATGAAGAAAATGATTAATAGGGGAAAAAAAAAAGAAATGTCGGCATCTCAATTGTAAAATTGGAACACCTGACTCAAGTAGAAGACTGGATATCAGGATTCAAAGATGAAGTAGAGAATTCAGACCATGTAAGCAAAGAATATGAAAGCATTAAATAACCCAGAAAGGACCATACAAGAAATGTGCGAAGAGCATGAAATCATCCAATAACAGGCATGGATGAGGGAGAAGAGTCCCACGCCAATGGCACAGACCAAGGTCACGATCATAGATCATGTGCCCAAATTAAGGAAATACACACCCATGTAGGCAAGAGAAACACACAAACATCAAATAGGTAAGATCAGAAAAGAAAGTCCCCACAGCATACCACAGTGAAAACTGAAGCTACAGAACAAAGAAACATGGAAAGATGCTATAATGTAGGTGAGAAACAAGGCCCAAAGCTCTACATGTTACTGGATTGGATTTGGGGGGGGGGGGTGTATTTGGAGTGTTGTGACCTTTTAAGATGGAGGTACTTATCGGAATTTCTCATGTCATTGGTAAAGTGCCTTCAGGGTCATTGTGACTTAGCCCCTCCTTCATAATGTGAGTGTCTCTGCAAAGATCACCTTGTCTTAGAAAAGAACCCAATCAACGTTTGAACCAAATCAACATTTTTTTTTCTCTAAGTTAATGACTTTTGATATTTTGTCCTAGTAGCCTGAACCTCTCTAATGCACCTGTCATGCATATGCTAATTTTCTACTCCTCTCCCATTACTAATTTACATATGAGTATGGCTGACAGACAACTTTGTAACTTAATCATCTCATTACAGAATATTCAGATAAAAGTGTGGCTGATTTTTTAAAAGAATAATTAACATTATTCCAGTGATAGACACACTGAATACTGTGGTAATGAACCCAATTGATACATATGGTAAAATGAAAATACCAAGTCCCCAATGAGCTGGGTTATTAGGCATGGAATTGATAATATAAATGAGTATTTATGAGTGTAATAAGATGTCTGCAGTATTCTTGAGTACAGGATCTTCACATCATTACATGTGGTGTAGGCTTCTTTCCTCACTATAAAGTAAACCTAGACAATGCCAGAGTAGGAAAGGGGGCATTTCTAGTCACTGGAGAACAGGAAAAGAAGTTGATTCCTACACGCACCTGAGTGTCTGAGACAGGCTCCTTCCAGCTCAGCCAGGGGACAGAGACCTAGCAGAGGATTGTGGGGGTCAGGAGGACCAGGTTGCCTGAGCACTGCAGCTGGTAAGAGTATGTCAAAGACAGAGGCATGCTGAGCAGACTGCCAGGAGCAGGCTCTCCTTTAGATCTACGGTGGAGTGTTATCCTGCATTGCTGAATGCATACCTATACTGTTTTTAGTTTTAATTAGTAGTTACACATTATAAGGTACTATTGTGGAATTTTGTTTTTTGTTTTTAACAAAGTGCACTTTACTAAATGCTCCTCCCTCAGATTCTCACCCCTCTTCTCTGGCCCTTTTTGCAACAGCCCCTTGATGTTTCTTCTGTTTTCATATCCCATGGGTCCATGTCTTCCCTGTTTTCTTCCTTCATTTTGCAGCTCATATTTTTACCTTCTCTTGGTCTCTTTTCTATTTTTTTTTTTTAATGCTGTACCTACAGTCATACCCTTTTATATAAACACATGTCTACATTACAGACTAGGATCCACACATGAATGAGAACACGTGCTTCTTGTCTTTCTGAGTTTGTGTTACCAAGATGTTGAAGACCTGTCCATTTTCTTGCAAATGTCAGTTTCATTTTTCACTTGGTCTGAATAAAATCTTGTTGTATGTATATACCACATTTTCATTATTCATTCATCTGTTGATGGATGTCAATAATGCTGGGTCCACTTTCTTACTATTGTGGATGGAGCACCAGTAGACATGGACGTGCAGGTGTCTCAGAGGTAGGATATGGAGTCCGGACATAGTAGAGCTGGGTTATGCAGCAGTTCTACTTTTAGAGAAACACCTATGTTGAGGGTTGGTCTACTGCTATGCATTGTAATGCTACATTCTATACTCAAAGGTCTAGGCCTACGAGTGACTTCTCACGTTTACAAGCTTTTTTTGTACAAACCTTGTTCCTTGATTTAAAACTATTGCTTAAATAAAATTGGTTAAAGCTGATTACTGGAAGGATTAGAGATAGGTGGGTTAGGAGTGGCCTGGTGGGAGGAGGACAGCCCAGGAGGAAAGAGGAAGGAGGAAGAGGAGGAGGAGAAAGCCACCACGAGGGGAAAGAAACCATGAGCACATGGCCAGGAGAAACAGCAAGTATTTGAGTACACCTCTGGGTACCTCTGGGAAGGTGGCCAGGCTAGCGCTTAGAAGAGTAGATTAGGGGTTACTCCCAGGAATTGTCAAAGCCAAATAAAATAACCATAGTTTGAGTCTCATTTATTTGTAAACTAGTTGGGGATAAGCTTAAGTTTCTATTACACCCCTACTGATTTCTATAACAGTTTTACTAGTTTATATTCTCCTGGCTTTTAAAACAACGAACAGTAGATTAAATAGAAGGAAGAACAAATACTAAGTAGCCCTTTGCAGGGTTCCTTCTGGCAGTAGACAGGGAGAGAGCAAGAAGCTGCTGTAGGTGTTGTCCAAAGGCTCTTCTGGGTCTTCAAAGGACAGAAAATGCAATGTTTCTGTCTTCATGAAGCTTGTTGCACTCTCTAAGTAGACCCCCAAAGCGTTTGATGAGGAGAGTCTCAAGTTTGACTCCCAATGACAGTGGTCCAGATGAGGCAGTGCCTTGATATTCCTGGTGTGTCATCATGTGAAACTTTATATGGCAAAATAAAACTGTTTTTTACTGCTTTGTTATTGATATGAACTCTCACAATTTATCTCTGCATGGAAATATCTGAAGTCAAATGAATTTCAAAATTCAAAAATTTCCAATTGAGTGGAAGAACTTGTAACCAGGACACACATATCAATCAGTTGCCTGTATTTTTCCAAATCAGGAAGTAATTAATTTAAAATATTTGCTCTCTCATTGATATGTTCTGTGGGAAAAGTTAACAAAATATTAAGGGCAACTTGTGGAAATCAAGGTATTTGCTCTGCCATATGGCCACCTGTTTAAGCACCTCATCAGTCTTTCTGTTCAGCCGTCTGAATATTAAATCTTAAATAAATGAAACGTTGGTATGTGTTGTAATACTGATGACCTTTAAAGACTGCGTACATTTTATTCTAAGTAAAATAAGCTCTATATAAACTGACAAATACATTGCTGAGTGTATGGGAAGTACCTAGGATAGTTACATTTGTTGTGTGTATAAGAGGTACTTAGAGTAGTTACATTGTTGCTTATATGTGAAGTACCCAGGATAGTTTCATTGTTGTGTGTAAGAGAGGTACTTAGGATAGTTACATTGTTGCATGTATGGGAGTTATTTAGGATAGTTATATTGTTGTGTATAACCTAGGATAGTTACATTGTTTCATATATATGAGGTACCTGGCTATGGTAGTTATATTAGTGGGAAGGGAAAGTAGAAGAATGGTTGCCATGGTTGCTAGGGCCTATAGAGTCAGAGGGAGGCCTGGATGGAGGACAGGATGAAAGGATGTTAAAAGGATGGGGAGTTTCCATGTGATATGATGAGGAAGCTCTGGAGATGGACCCAGGTGAGGAGGACTGCAGAGCCAAGTGGAGATCACTGATGACACTCAACTTTCTTCACTACAGAGACAAAACCCACTGTCCCACAAACCAGGGGGTTTCCAGTGTGGTTGCTGTGAACCTCCCTGACTTGCTGAATACTCTCCCATTACATTTTCTTGGTATTTTTCCCACTCACATGATCCATTCTCACATATATTTGAGGATTAGAGCAACATGCAAATTTCTCTGATTCATATCCTTTCTTTCTCTCTCTCTGTCCCTCCCTCCTTCCATCCTCGTCTTTCTGTTTTATAACAGCCTTATACCCTGTAATCCATGGCCTCAGTTCTGTCTCCTCAGCTTATTGAGCTGGCTAGTTTCTCCTTCCTGTCCTATCACCTTGGAATCTCTCAAAATAGGCAAACAGGGAGAAAATAGGACTCATTTTGTGTGTCTCCTGTCCTTCGAGGTCTCTGCTATCCAGGTGTCGAGGGGAGCCATTCTGTCCTGACCCAAAGTGAACATCTGTGACGGCTCTTCAGTGAAAATCACACGAACCTCCAAGCCTTCAGCCCTTCAGCCCTTCAGCCCTTCAGCCCTTCAGCCTTTCAGTCACAGTTTGAAAGATGTATTTATGTATTTATCCCCCTCTCCACCCTCAACTTCTTTCCTTTACTTAACAGAAGCCAACGCTTGACAAACCAAGCGTCTCTAAAGACCTTAGGATTTGCCGTCACAAAATCACTGCAGAAAACAACTGTAAAAATGCAGAAACCGTGTTGCCCTGACAAGACTCCCACTGTGGAATATGCTGTTTGGCACACCAACATGCCTCTTCAGGGAAAGTCGGTTGTGACACTTTGAGCTAGTTCTTTAGAATAATAGGAAACCTGATGTTATTACTTATCTTATTAATGGAGAAAATTGATGAGTCAATGTGCATTTTAGAAATAAAAACAAAGAAACCAAACCAGAGAACAGAGGAAATAGATTCACTTTCCACCATGCAAACAGACCCATTGGCAGCTGTTTCTTTTTCAGTCTTCCATAAATGTAAAACTCTGAGTTTCCTCTTCTTGTTTTGTTTTGTTTTGTTTTACTTGTTTATTTAATTAGGTAAAATGTAGGGCGGGGAACAGTGTCAAAGGAAGCAAACTGTCCTTTTTGCCAACTTCCTAAGTCATCCCCTTCTTTAGCTCGATTCTGTGAACATCCTAAGATGAGACCTGGCAAAGTCCCTTCACATGGCTTTTATCTTCCCCGAGCAGAAAGCCTCCTTATGTTTAATTCACAAACGTAGATGCCGATTCTGGCTGAAGGGAAATAAGTAGCTGCTTCCTGAGAAAGGAAAACAGTCAGGAAGGAAAAGAGCAAGGACATCTCCCCAGTCTGGGGCTGGCAGCAGGCATCTGGTGCTTGACATATAATTCAGAAGACTCAGTTTTCCCATGTGGGCAAAGCTCTTTCATCTACCATTCATATTTTATAGTCCCTATATTTTAATATACTTTTATGTATTAAAAAATAGAAAAAGTTTGTGTAGCATAAACAGAATATGGAGGTAGAATTGAAGTTTTGTTCAATATTAAAGGAATAAATACAGTGTCTACAGAGTTTGAAAGGAATCCTTACTGGTGGAAAATCCATGAACAGTGGAACCTCCACGAGGGACCAGAATTCATGCTTCTGGCCAACGCTCCCGGAAGACTCCTGCAAATCCAGCCACAGCCTTTACAACCCCTGTATAGAGAGAGGCCTGGCGTGTGAGATTTGTCACGTAGAAAGCAGCCCTGATCCAGGGGCAAGCAAATGAGGCACCACAGAGTCCCCAAACCAGGCCATTGGAAAGTATCTGTTACCAACTCTCTGACCCCTCCCAGACAGTATTTTAGAGCATCCTGACTTGAGTAGCTCGCTCTCTCTTTCCCCCTCTTCCACCTGCCTGCCCTGTCCACTCTCGAGAGTGCCCACCACCCACCATCCAGAAGGAATAAAGGTGCAAACTGTTAAGGTGTCTGAGAGCCTTTTGTTCCATGAGCTGTAAACACTTTGGCCCGAAAGAGACCCGCTCTCTGAGGCAGGGTGGTGGGGTGCACCGACAGCGGCTACAGGTACTGCGGGACGTGCTACGGCCAAGACTTGGTGCAGGGCCGCAGGGCCGCTTAGCAAGCACAACATCTGGTGCAGAGCTGGAAAGCTCCAGAGGTGGTCCGCATTCTCATCTCCACCTGTGCTCCCTCCCTGCGCCTCAGCCCAACGACCGGCCTAGAGGCTGCAGGCCACCACAGGAACCGGAGCCAGGGCTCCGCTTCCTCCCCTGCTGGAGCAGCGTCTTGGTGAGCAGGGCAACATGACCCTTTATTTCTAATATATTTATGAAAATGGTAGCTGAGTACTACTTGGCACATAGTACTTAAGTTCTGAGCTGGAAATAAATGATTTTCAGTTAAAAGCAATTTACGTTCCACCTCAAAAAGAAAAGTTTAAAAATGTCTTAGAGATATTGAAAATTCCACAGACACCTTGCCAAGTTAGTACACTGAGCCCTGTATACCACACACCTGCTGTGGGCCACTCTGGCTCATTAGTATGTTGAACTTGCTAAAATATCCTAAGGGAAATTTAAGTTTAGGAGAAGGAAAAAAGTAATCTATTCAAAACTTAAATATTATATGTGAATTCTCTTCTTTGAATTGCCCCCAAACCTGTTTAATAATTTTACTGGGCTGTGATTGGCAGTCAGCTTTCTGGCAGAGCTAAGGTTTGAATGCTGCAGGCCCAATAGGCTGTCTTCAGCCTATAAAGGATGGCAGACATTTGCCAAAGCTCTTAGAATACAGCTTCTAACACATGGCTACATCTCTCCATAGGTCTGTGACATCTAGTCTCATAAAAAAGGGTCACGCCCCCCCAAGCCCCTCCTCAGGTAGAGGCATGGCCACACAGCCCCAAGCCATCCCCTTTTAATGAGACACCTTGAGGCTTAGCCACGCCCCTTCCCAGTTAATATTTCTACCTCACCCCTCCTGGAGGTCACAGAGTGGCTACTCTCCACAATGACAATAAACGCCTTAGAACTATGGACTGTCTCTATTCATCCTGGGAAGTGAGGGGTCTGGCCTTCGATTAAGGAGCCACGAGCCTAATCTCAGCGCTTCCAGACAGCTGCCATTCACTCAAGCCAAAGCAGCTAGCCAGCGCCCAAGCTGCCAACCAGGTCCTGGCAGGAAGCCAGCTGAGCTCTGCAGCCCCATTTGTTCCCAGCTCTCCTGCAGCATCCAGCTGCATCTGTGATGCCCAGAGCCTGGGAACTCCAGAGCCGGCAATGGCCCCTTCCCCCACCCATGGGGCAGTGTCATTGCGACTACATAGCCCCCACCCACCCGGCAGACTGTGGTCAGAGGCGCACAGCCACTTCCCGAGTGTCCCACACCTCACTCAGGAGCCCAGAGTGCTCGGGGCAGACACATGGGACTTGACTCTACCCCACGCCATTCGTTCCCACAGGCTGATTGACAAAAGTCTGGCCAGTGGTGTGTACAAAAGAGAAGTCTTGAAAATGAGACTGGGCTAGAGGAGCTGAAAGGAGCATAAAGCAAGGAAGAGCCTGGGGATGGAGAGTGTGCATACCACACACCATAAGGGGAGCCTGGGAAGTGACCAGCTCATACCCAGGGGCCAGTGTTTGGATTTGAAGGTGTGGACCTAAGTCTCTCATTTTTCCCAGATGGGTATAAGACCAATGGAATGAGCTTCATAGCTCCAAGCAGAGCTGAAGGCTTTAAGAGAATGACATAGCCGGGCATGTGGTAAACTCTGTATCCTGTATCCCAGACAGAGAATGCTTTGGGGTTCTTTAGAGAAACCCTTTGTGATGAAGGACCAAAGACAAAAAGATGGCTGTGGATACCAGGGCAGGTACTAACACTGACTTCAGGGGAAAGAAGTCCCTCACCCTTAGTTATCTGTCCTGGCTTAGCCTTAGGAACCATCTGCCCAAGTTTACATTACCTAAGGAGGCCAAATATACTCTTTAGACTAAGATGGCTTTGGCACACTTGGTTGTGGTGTGGTTTATAGATTTCTGTTGCCTAGTTAGAAGTTCCCCGATATTACATTTATGAGCAAACCCTGAGAGTCTTGTTTTCTGTCCCTGTGACTTTTTTTTCAAACCCCATGAATTTTCAGATCTTTGGCAACTTGTCTTCTGTAATGTACAAAGTCAAGAGATACTCAAACAACTGTTTATACTTAAAGCTGTCAAGCTACCTGATTTCATGTGTGGCTTCTTGCTGCTCACGCTACAGCTGGGCAGTGGGTCCTGATTTTGCTTCATGCTTCAGGGAGTCCTGAGAACCTGCCAGTGTTAGTCTTCTGGCACATGCCACTTATAGAAGCAGCTGTAACATGAAGGTTTTTGAGACTATTAGTCTGCTCTTAGCATTTATATGCATGTATACATTCACACAGGACACAGAATTACCACAATATAAGCATTGGACTTGAAAAGAAAAAAAATCTTCAAAATTAGAAATGAAAGCCCGGACAGGTGACGGCCTTGGATATGGGCTTTTCTGAAGTTCAGACATGACTTTTGAGTCAGGCATGCATAGACAATTTTGAGATCAGATTTATTCCCAGCAATGACTTTCTAAAACTGTAACTTTGGTCATTAAGGCACCAGACATCACCAGACGAGTAAATACAATGTTACCTAATGTTATCCACAGCCACCATTGCTCTAGTGCACCTCTGAGTCTGGCTCAGTGACCCACAGCCTCACCTTGCTATCATGAGGAAGATCTCTAGTTTGTCTCCCATCGATGGCAGACTGAGTGTGACAAAGGCTTGGCTTTTTTGATGTGTTATGTGAAACACCTTGACATGACAGGACGAAACTGTGCTTCTCAATGATACAGGTTCTCACCTGCTTTGTTGACACATTTTGAAATGGTTTTTATATCATGTTATTCAGTAACTACTGTGCCTCTGTAGTTTAAAGTAATAGTTCAGTTTACCTCACTCTTCATAGCATTTTCCTACATTTTTTTACTTTTAGGTCTTAACTTTGGTGCTTTTTCATAGTCTTTGAATATCTCTCAATAAGCATGTTTTAATTTTATAAATGAGAAGCTTATTATTGAAGCAACAGTGGAAGGAAGGCTAAATTCCTAAATCTGTTAACTCAAAAACAAATAAATGCAAATTATTTTAGTGCAACTATATAAATAGAATGTATGATTGAATAGTCAATTAGCATTTAACATCTTTAAAAAACTGCAACACTGTATTTTTGCACAAGTAATATTTTGGACATGTGCCTAAACATATTTTGGTTTTAAAAAAGTATAACTGCTTTATTTTTAATTGTTTTTCATTATCAGAGGGATATGCTTTTCCTTAATTGGACTCAGTACTGTGTGATGGAGAAAAGGAGAGTGGGGAATGTTAGAATCTATCCTGCTGCTTTCTTATCAATACCCAGACTCTTAGGTTCACTCCCGTGGAGAGAGTCCCAGTCAATAGCATACAATTCAAAATAAGTTTGTGATTATATACCATGCAGCCTCAGCTTTTTGCTCAGCAATCTGGTGCATGAATTTCTAGTGTACATAGAGGTTCAATCTGTAGAAAAATAAAATTACAGGACAGTTTTGTTATCCTGGATATCTTCGTGAGTGAATTGTCACCAAGAAGACATTTGATATGCTTGTTACTGAATCACTTGATCGGTTAAGAGCTCAATGCATTATCATATGAACAGTGTTCAAGGAGACAGAGGCAGAGGGAAAAAGTGCTTTTAAGATATGAAAAGAATCAGAAGATACTTGAAAACTAAAGTAGTGGCAAGTAACAAACACTAAAAGACAGGAGAAAGCTTGAGAACATGCAGCTCACTGAAAATCAGCGAGGCGCCATGGGCTGTTCTCCCTCTTCCTTAGGTAAGATACAATGATCTATCAAGAGAAGTTACAAATACAATTTGATTAAAGCTTACAAAAATCTAACCTCTTTCACAAGGCTAAGTACAATAAGCAATCAAGAATAACACTGAAAGATAAACACAAATGGTAATAAAGTATTAATTTCTAAAATTAATATTAATTTCTTATACCAATCTTTTCTGAGTCTAACAGGAAGATGACCAAAGCCAGAAAGGTAAGAAATGATATCCATGGCCCATAGGATGACAGGTGCCATTTGGAATCAGGTTAATGGAAATTTAACAAATGTGAAGATTTGGTTTTCAGTTGGTCACTGTGTCAAGAGAACATTTCTAATTCTAAGTTCAGTTCACAACTCCTGAAAAACATTTCTCAGGGGCAGGCAACAGTAACTACTTCGTTCTCTGTTGTCATCACTGTGGGGAACCTTAAAAAGAGTAGAACTCTCTCTGCATTAACCCTTTCTCACTCCAACCATGGAACTGTGGTTCCTTCTGCAGTTTTAAAGGCAAAGCAGCAAGCTTTACCCAATGTATTCAGTCACATGTATGCAGACATAATACATAAATTCTCTGATGGTGAGCTCCTTCCTGGGAACACTTCTCACATAATTGAAGCCCATGCTCAAAACGATACATATAAAGGTGCTTATCAAAGGTTCGTTCCTAATAGTAAAGGAAGAGATTAAAGAGGAGAAGCATGGGAAAGGGGGAAAGGGAAGAGGAGGAAAGAGGCCAGAGAGAAGGAGAGTAAGGAGAAGAGAAGGAAGGGGAGAGAGAAGGAGCAGAGAGGGGAAGATCTAATAGATACACAGAAGCATGTCCATCAAGAAAGGAACACAGCTACATGACATCTATATTAAAACATATTTACCCTGACTTAAATAGTCTTTTCTGTTCCGACGCAGTTGAAAACGTGAATATACATGGAAGAGATGGCTTTAAGGAACCATAAAAAATGTGAAAGATTCAGAAAAATGAGCATATGAATCCATTTTTCAAAACAAAGAAATACACATATGCATCTATCTAATATACATATAGTTGTCAGCATGTGTGAAATGCTGAGATACATAATTCATATCCACACATATGCTTTTACATATGAGTCCAACCCTGGGAAAGTGCATCCTGCACAGAGTGTTTGTGCACTACTGTGCCATGGAGCACTGGGGACTAAGCAGGTAGGGCATTCAGTCGTGGTCACCTTTAAGATGGGATTCTCTTACTGGTGTAGATACCCACAACTGTGTGTGCCTTTGTCAAGATGCAAAGGTGAAAGAGAATTGAAAAGCCATGCATTCTAAGCACAGAGGACATTTTAATCATCCTGTATTAATCGTCTCTGACTTGAGTTTTAATGAACATTTGACTGGCACTTAAACCTTTTTTACAGCATACTGCAAATATCGTGTAATTCCTGTGGCTGCTCATCAGCCCGGTGCTTTATTGTTTAAATAAGACATTACTCGACACATCTCAGCTAATGCATAGTCTTATTTAAATGGCACTCTTAGAGGGATTGAAATATAACAGCTGAACTATTTAAGATAAATACAGGGCCATCGAAGTGACTCAGTAGTAAAAATGCTCACTGCCAAGCCTGACAGCCTGAGACTGGCCCCTGGAACCTACATAGGAAAAGGAGAAAGCCAACTTCTACGTTTTTCTCTTATCTCCACGCATGCTCTGACACATGCTTTCTCACCCAAAGTATAAACAAGTATTAACAAAAATAAGAGAAATTCAATGAAATTAAAATGAAAGCAGCCTGCCAATCAAGTGTTTTAAGAGTCATATCAGAAGAAATGTACAATGAGCAGTTGAAACTCACTCTATTAACATTCTATTTAGCTACAAATAATGAAAATAATAATTCAGATTTTAATTATTTCTACCTTAATATTAATAGAATATAGTGATTATTGAATTACTCTACACAGATTTTCATACTAAGTATTTGAAAAATGAATATGTATTTTATACTCTCTGCACCTCTTAGTGCAAACTGGCTATATTTCTGGGGCTCAGTAGCCATGGTGTTAGACAGAAGCGTACTAAGACAGTTAACAGAAGGGATATTTGATTTTTGAAGGTTGCAGTAGTCAAAACAAATGTTCATAAAATACTGAATAATAGAACGGCAACTAAGCTCCCATCTGTCTATAAACACAGCCTCAACAGTCACGTAGACTCTGCTTCTTGTCTTGGGAATCATTTTTCATCAGAATGTTAGGAATAGTTCCCTTAATGACCTCAAATCTGGGTTTCTAAGTTGTGGGGTATGTTGGGAAGTGGGATGGCTCAGAGAGGTAGGAACATGTATATGTACATATGTGTGTATGTGTGCATTTGTGTGTCCATGTGATGCTTTGAAACTGAATCTAATTCCTTATAGCTATGCAGAAGACTTTCTTTATTTAGTAAGTAATATCATGTACCACTCTTACTCCAAGGGGTGGGGGCTGCATTTACAAAAGCTCCCCCTCGTGACTCCCAGGGAACTGTCTAAGAGCTTCTCTGCGAATCCTGTCTCAGAGTTTCCCTCTTTCTGTGGTCTGCAGGTATCTTGGTGCCATGAAGCACAAGCTCCTCTCCAGTGTTTCAGGGCTTATCTTACTCTAGTCTGCCCTTTGAATTGCTAGTATTTTCTCTTCATCTCCAGTATGGATTTTTCTGATTTGAGACTGACCAACAACAGGTTTTCAACTCCGTGTTTCAAACGAGAAAAACAAATTGATAAACATTAGTGTGTTTTTGCCTCTTCTAACCCCTGATGCCTGTCTTTGAGAACAGTTGCCCTAGGCAGTTCATTTACCCAAAGAAATCAGTCACATGATAAGAAGAATACAGACTAACCATTCCTTCTTCACAGCACTGAACAGCCAGTCAAGTAGTGCATTAGCTGTGCATGTCCAGCCAATATGTAGAAACTAACACTCTCCTTGCTTCTTCCTCTACCTTGGGTTTTAAGACCCCTGTCTTGTGATACACACCCCAAGAATCTATCTCCTACATTAGTAGAAAAGCTCTTCCCAGGACAGCAGGGAGAGGGGGCAGTGACCTGAGATGGGTGGGGGTGTGTGGAAGCACATAAAGGGGAGGGGTGGTTGGTACCAGTTGGGGAAGGAGGTGATGGTTGGGCATTTCGTGTTTCAGGTGCCCAGACACCGAGGGCTGTGTGCTTGGCCGTTCAAAACACTTTGAGCTTCCCTTCAGAATTCTTACTTGCAGCTTTGTCTGAGGTTGCCATGTGCAGACCTGGAGGCAATTTCATCAGGGGTTAGGAGTTGCCTGAGGGACAGTCAGTCCCAACGGAGTTCGTGAAGTATTGACCCATGGGCTCATCTCAGAAGAATTTAGAAGGTGGCCAAACTTCCAGTTATTGAGAAAGTCTTGGCCAAGGCCATCGTAGACAGTTTGGCTAGATGATCTCATGGGCAGTGGAGAGCTGTGGGAGGAGGGACAGCTGCCACTGTCACTAATCATGACAGTAGTGTCTCATTACCCCTGTTGGTGGCAGAGAAAGTGGGCTCTCAATCATTGCCCTAGGGGAAAGAGACCTAAATATTTATTCTACAAGTCAAGTCCTCTTACAGGGGATTTTAGTTTTCAGTATAAAAGTCTGTGAGAATGTCTAGCAGACAAGCCCATGAAACACTCCTGGATTTATTTGTGCTCATAAATATTGAAAAAGAAGCAGGCACAATTCCTGTGGGTCATTCTTGAATTCAAGCCCAGGTTTCAAAACACCGACACGGGCAAAGTTTGAAGGATCAGAGGCTTAAAATATCAAAGTGTAAAGGAGTTGAGGAAAGAAACGTTAAACAGGAAACCATAGGAAAACCCCGAGAAACAAAAAGCCTTATAAAGAATTTTCAAGACAACAGCATAAGAATTGATTTTGATTTTTGAACAGACTGAAAATAAATTTTCTCAGCATATTTGAAGATGAAAGAAGAGTTGTGTCAATAGAAAGAAGAAGGGAAGGGAATGAAAACACCTGGGTGTACTTGAAAACAAATGATTAAAACCTTTTAAATGGAAACATGCAAAAATTGAACTTAAAACTGAGAGAATATTCTAAAGAATATAATAGATAAGGGAAAGTTAATAAAATTACATGAGAGAGTAAGATAGAAAAAGTCTATGAATTTTTGAGACTTTAAGAACTGATAAAATTGTTGGATCTCTGCTTCAGTCTGAGGGTTTCACTCCTAACTTGACTCAGATGAGCAACTTAACTCAAGAAGTCAAACCTTGGTCAACAGTAATTCAAAATAGGTCTTGCAGGACTGTGTGTGCCTGGACCACATTGTTCCTGTAGGCCTAGAGAAGAATCTCTTCCCTTCCTTGTCCCAGCTTCTAGTGAATGCCCACTGTCCTGTGATCATGAGTTCTCCTCCATTTTCCATTTGGTGGCAAAACATCTTAAAATCCCCCTTATGCACACAGATTCTGGTTTCCTGTGGTCCAGATGTTTAACATAGATGACCTCCATATTGCAAAGTCAGTAGGTTGGCAACCTTATCTCTATCTGACCATTGAGTTTTTTCTTATTGTGTCACCTGACAAATTCACAGTTTCCAAAAATTGAGAAACAGGTATGCCTTGGGAGATCAGGAATCAGCCCACCTAAGATACCAGTGATGCCATTCAGATATCAAACAAACCATAGGGAGATAAAATATCTTCAAAGACACCTGGCGTCTTCTAAACAAAAGGGTAGCACATTTAGAGAATGAAAATTTATGTTCAACACAAAACAATGACATCTTAAAAATCCATACCTTTAAAAAAGAAGTTTTCAGAATCTATAATAAATAAGAGTACAACAGGAAAGAAAAATCCTCAATTACCCAAAGGCTTCATTAAACTTTTATTAAAGAAAATATGTTCCATAGAAGGGGAAATGGTTTGATAAAAAGTCTGAACTCAGAATTGCTCCCATAGGCAAAGAGTACAGCAGAGACTGAAAGAAAGGCCATCCAGAGACTGCTCTACCTGGAGATCCATCCCATATGCAGCCACCAAACCCAGACACTACTCTGGGCTTGCTAATGCCAAGAAGCACTTGCTGACAGGAGCCTGGTATGGTTGTCCCCTGAGAGGCTCTACCAGAGCCTTACCAATACAGATATGGATGCTTGCAGCCAACCGCTGGACTGAGCATGGAGACCCTAATGGAGGAATTAGGGGAAGGACTCAAGGATCAGAAGGGGTTTGCAAGTCCATAGAAAGAACAATATCAACCAACCAACCCCCCCCCCCCCCGAGCTCCCGGGGACTAAACCACCAACCAAAGAATATACATGGAGGGACCCATGGTTCCAGCTGCATACGTAGCAGAAGATTGCCTTATCTGGCATCAATGGGAGGGGAGGCCCTTGGTCCTGTGAAGGCTTGATGCCCCAGCATAGGCAAATGCTTGGGTGGTAAGGTAGGAGGGGGGTTGAGTGGGGGAGCACCCTCATAGAAGCAGGGGGAGGGGTAATGGGATAGGGGATTAGTGGAGGGGAAACTGGAAAGGGGGATAACATTTGAAATGTAAATAAATAAAATAACCAATAAAAATTTTAAAAAAATAGTCTGAGCTGTCATAAAGTGCATGGAAAACCAAAGAAGACATGTTTGATATTTCATCACAAGACACATTAAAATTTGTCACTTTATATGCCAATCAAGAGAATAAATTATATAATGAACCCTGTGTTCACAACATAGACTTCCTGCACATTCATTCTGCCAGTAATTCCTGGGGTGAATCCAGCAGGAAATAGTCAGACATTATTTCCTAGTGTTGCTGGTTTCTTCACAGTTTTTTTTACCATAGAACCAGGCCTGGAGGAGTCCTGGCAGTCCTGATGGGTGAGCATCCCCTCTGCCTTGAGGCAGGGGTGGCACTGAGCTAAATATCCTGACTCAACATTCTTCCAGAACAATTCTCCCCAAGACCGCAATCAAACCCTTGTTCTCTTGGCAGTAATTAAGATGTGCTGCTGCTGTTGTGAAAAGAATTTAATTTGGTCGAAAATTTACTCTTTTGAGCAATTTTCTTTACACTGGCCCCTAAATTAAGATGTTTGTAGAAATATTTTTAGGTCCAAATGACAGGTCTAAATACTTCCTCTCTGTATCTCACCTGTTCTTTAAGTGGAGTTAAATTAAGTAGCTTGATTAATACCTTTTGTCAAACCCAACAATTAGCTTCTGACTATCACAAAATTCAAAGTTATTTTTTTAATTTTAAAAATTGCCTTTATTTATTGTAAATATACAAACTTGCACACGTCAGAGTAAATGTGTGGAGTTCAGAGGATAACTTCTGGGTGTTGGTTCTCCCCTTCTGCCCTGTGGGTCTAAGGGATAAAATTCAGGTACTCAGCTTGCAGCTGGCCTCTTTACCCACTGGGGCACCTTGCCAGCCATTCATGTTGTTTCTTCATAAATTAGCATATATAAATGGGTCAAACACCTAGGTCTCTCTAATGTTGTAGATACTAGGTTGATACTCTTTTATTATAAAATGTAATTTTCCATGATTTCTGTAACATTGGCTTTCTTTTTTCTTTTTCATACTTTATTTACATTTAAAATATTTTCCTCTTTCCAGGACTCCCCTTTGGAAACCCCCTATCCAATTCCCCTCCCCCTGCCTCTCTGAGGGTGTCCCTCCACCCCACTCCCGTCTTCCCTCCATAGCATTCCCCTATACTGGGGCCTCTAACACCCTCAGGCCCAAGGGCCTCTCCTCCCACTGATGGCCAACAAGGCCACTCTCTGCCACATATGTGGCCAGCACCATGGGTCCCTCCATGTGTATTCTTTGGTTGGTGGTCCAGTCTCCAGGAGCTCTGAGGGGCTGGTCTATTGACACTGTTGCCCCCACCATGGGGCTGCAAACCCCCTCAGATCCTTCAGTCCCTTCTCCAACTCCTCCATCTGGGACCCCACACTCAGTCCAACAGTTGCTGTGAATTGAATCTTGGATATTCCAAACTTTTGGGCTAATATCCACCTATTAGTGAGTACATACTGTGTTTGTTCTTTTGTGAATGAGTTACCTCACTCAGGATGATATTTTCAAGTTCCATCCATTTGCCTGCAAATTTCATTAAGTCATTGTTTTTAATAGCTGAGTAGTACTCCATTGTGTAAATGTACCACATTTTCTGTATCCATTCCTCTGATGAGGGGCATCTGGGTTGCTTCCAGCTTCTGGCTATTATAAAGACGGTTGCTATGAACATAGTGGAGCATATGTCCTTATTATATGTTGGAGCATCTTCTGGGTATATGCCCAGGAGAGGTATAGCTGGGTCCTCAGGTAGTATTATGTCCAATTTTCTGAGGGTCCGCCAAACTGATTTCCAGAGTGGTTGTACCAGCTTGCAATCCCACCAGCAATGGAGGAGTGTTCCTCTTTCTCCACATCCTTGCCAGCATTTGTTGTCACCTGAGTTTTTGATCTTA